>CM029605.1:41810156-41910156 GCA_017311375.1 Mytilus coruscus
TTTTCTTTTTTCATTTTTTCACTGTCTAAATATCTTTTCACAATAAATATATCATACAGAGACAGATACATGTACATATTTAAAGTCTAAAAATGTCACTTTTTCCTGCACTCCTTACAGAACCACTGGCCTTTTGGGATGCGTTTTACCAGACAAAGGGACAGTTCTCATTGTCACATCCAATTACGTCGTCAGCTTCTTCAATATATGGTGTTTGACAAGAACATATTATCAAACCATCATCACTTGTTGTGCTACTCGAACTTTGCTGGTTGGGTGTCCCAGTAGTCGGGGTAGCTGCTTCTTGAAGAGGTGACCTTTGCTGGTTGGGTGTCCCAGTAGTCAGGGTAGTTGCTTCTTGAAGAGGCCTTGAGTAAACTTTCCAATCAACTCTGGAAGAATAGCCTTCTTAAAGAAAAGTGAACTTCTCTCAACCATGTCTATGCAGAAAAGATTGTCTATAGTAATTTTTTCTTTGTAAAAGTCTGCCTCTGTACACACTACAAAGTCACAAGACTGTACTTTGGCTACCATAAGTTGACATTGAATCTGTTAGAAATAAGCACGTCCTTTGTCCAAGCGTAAACTTCCATCTGTAATCTTAACATGTGTTGACATGAATATCAATTATATGGTCATTTTAATAAATTTCCTGTTGACAAAACTTTTAAATTTTTCGAAAAAACTAAGGATTTTCTTATCCCAGGAATAGATTACCTTAGCCGTATTTGACACAAATTTTTGGAATTTTGGGTCCTCAATGCTCTTCAACTTTGTACTTGTTTGGCTTTATAACTATTTTGATCTGAGCGTCACTGATGAGTCTTATGTAGACGAAACGCGCGTCTGGCGTATTAAATTATAATCCTGGTACCTTTGATAACTATTAAGATAGTCTACCTTATCACTGATTTCTGCTGTTCTCTGTTAAAAAAATGAAATATTGACTAGAGATACAGGTTGTCCTGTCCTGACCAGATTCATGACAGTTAATCTTAATACAATTTAATGATTGGATCTGATGAAACAGTTTTGAGTAAAAAGTGTGTCATAGAAGAGGGGCGAAAGATATCATAATTGTGAATATCAAAAGTTTGTGGACGTTGATTTTACGTTTCTACATCTTTAATAACGTTTCAAGTTAATGTGAAAAGGGACTTAAAAGGGTTCGAAAAAAAAGCATCGTTTATTGTTGATTTATCTACTTGTTATATCAAATTTGTTATAATATTTACTTTTACTATTGACACCGTACCAGTTACCAATCGTTTCCGGCATCTCCCAAATCAAATAGGTTTAAGGGGGTGGTCGTCATCCAGTGAAGGGCGAAATTTCTTTAGTCTGTAATTTAATATAAAATAAAAGATATGTTTGTAAGATTAAGGCCAAACTATACCGTCTATTTCAATTTGACGATTATTTAATCATTAATCACGTTGAAGCAGCAGTCATCAAAGCTACTCAATTGTAAATATTGTTCACATTTTAGGGAAACAATTGGTGTTACAAATTTAAAAGTGTGCGATCGGAATCATTAATCATTACAACTTTTTTCTAGGTAATTTTCCCCTAGGATTTGTAAATCGTTTATTAGCACATGATATAGGATTTACTGATACAGTGTTTTCTATCGCAATATATTTTCCTAATAGGTGGCACGTTCTGAAATGTCGGCCTAGTTCACACCTGTGTTTAAATTTCCTGCTGCACATAGTGCATTTATACATAGGAATATTTTCTAAATGTACAAGTTTCCAATGTATTATGTAACGTGAGTAGTTCCGGAAAAGTACGCCTGTACCCTGCTACGTCGCAATGCATGCCATTTTGTGGAAATATTTCCCTTAAATCATCAGCTAGACGGAGTATTATTTCTCTATCTTCCATTACTATCATTTCGTCTGTTTTCAGCCATTATGAGTAATGTCTGAAAAACATTTTTTTTTACTATCATATTAAATTACATGTATGCATATCACTTTGTCTAAATGATATTTATACACAAAATTAATAACTCAAGCCAGGACAGGTGACAGGTACCGGTACACATTTGGTCCGAGACCACAATTATTTCGTAGTGCATTTCTTTTAGACAATAAATGCAAATTAAAAAAAAATCCCACCGGCGCTTTCTCAATAAAATTTTTACAGTGTGTTGTACTACTTTTGGGACAAATTATATCAAAATTATAGAAAACTTCATCGGCTCTAACTCAAAATATGGACAATTTTATGTTAAGGGGGTCTTGAAATCTTTTGACAGCTTCCGAAGTGCTAATTTTTAACCTTTTTCAACTGGACCAAATCACTACTTTACTTTAAAATTCATTACCCAAATTTTTTGACAGTGTCATTTCATCCCTTGACTTACTATTTGAGGCATAAAACATGGAGAAATACATTTGGAAGGGGTATAAAAAAAAATTGGCAAGTAACACACTGTCCACACTAGGGACTACATTCGTGGACAACGAAAATCAAGGGACGACAATTGTGGTCTCGGACCATTTGTACATTTCACATTATTCCCAAGTCCTGTATTTTGCTGACTGAACTAAATATGTTGTCAGATGTTGCTAACAATATTAACATCTCTAAGTCAACAGTATTGGATACCTAAACTACATAAGTGTCCTTACAAACAACGGTATATTGCTGGGTCTTCCAAGTGCTCCACGAAACCTTTTTTTCTAAATTATTAATATCTCTTTTATCAGCAATCAAAGACGGGCTTCAAAGTTATTGTGAAACTGCCTATTCTAGAGGTGGCGTGAATCAGATGTGGATACTTAAAAATTCCAAAGATCTTTTAGAGGACATACAATATAACTCTCTTTCATCTTGCAAGGTATTAAAACATTTGACTTTTCTACACTTTACACAAGTATTCCACATTCCAAACTAAAAGACAAATTGAAAGAGTTGGTATTGCTTTTGTTTCATAAAAAAGAATAGCCAACGTAGAAACAAATATCTTGTCTTAGGGAAGTTCCATTTAAGTTAAAATATAACATTTATTCAGTGCTCTTTTTTTAAAATTCGTAATCATGCATGATTTTATTTATAATTTATTATTTATTTATTATAATCTCTTGCTAAACCATACACCCCTACTAAATTTCGGAAGTTCTGTTTACATCAATAATCTTTTCACATATAATAATAATTTTAAAAATATTTCATAGCAACATACGTGTATCATGTTTTATTTATTCTCATTAATTTTCGGAAGTTAAAATTATTACCCCTACTCTCAAATGCATTTAGACCATAGATCTACACACACGTACAAACACTTATTTTAGGTATATTGCTCTTTCATTTGTGATAATATACCGAAAAGAAAAAAAAAGGTGGCATCAACAAAATATGCTATCCGTTCTTTCGCAACCGTCATTGCAGTTCCTTTAACTGACATGTAAACAACAAAGGCGAAAACAGTTGATTATTTCAATGAAATATGGAAGACCCCCACAAAAACTGGTGCCCGAGACGGTGGCATTTGTACAAAATATACTAGTGCTCTAACAATGTGGCACTTTAACTATAGATCCTGGTGGTCGAGACGTACTTATATTTACAAAATTTTATACACATTTGTTATTGTTTGTGCATTTTTTTTTAAATATCCACGAATGATGGTCAATATATCATTGATACTGAACCCACATTTGGAAATTGTCCATCACCATCGTTTTTAGAAAAAAATATCTACTTATATCCTGAACCCACATTCATTTGATTGATTGATTGCTTAACGTCCAGTGGCAAATATGTAATGCATTTTCAGGACGAGAAGTTATCAATAATAATAATGGTATAAAGGCCATCCGGGATGTTGGTCGGGGATATGTGGAATGCCACTAGAAAATGATGGTATATTGGATAGGGCATGCAATTTTGCCATCCAACAGGCCACCTACGGACCCCTCAAAGAGTTGTTTCAAGGGTTCTTAACGTTCAAAAAAACGTGGCACTTTCTATTCTAGAGGCATCGGATATAACGTCCCCATTCTGACCGGACGTGGCTGCAAACTTGATACATCCCGCACAGACAAACGAACGCCCCACTTTGGCAAGTGTTTTACTGCCGGTCAAAAGAAGACCAATTGACTGTATTGCGTTTCCCCAGTCACTCTTGAGGGAGCCCACATTCGAAGATTGTCAATCACCATCCGTTTTTCAAAAAGATCTTATACCATTGATACTGAACCCACATTAGAAGATTGCCCATCACCACCGATTATTAAAAAAAGATCTACTTACAGCTCGACACTAGTTTTAACAAGGAAGTGAGTACATAAGTGTTGTACAATGTGATTATAAAAAGAAGGAGATGACACAACAGACCAAAGACTTAAGTTCAAATGAAAGTGAACAGATTTTTATCATTCTTAAACCAAATGTCAAGAGTGAAATTATTGTCTTTATTTCAGCGGCCGTCATTGTGCATAAAAATTTTCAAAGCATCATCATCATCTTCTGTTCATTTGGTACTTCATTAATTTATTACAACGAGTACACACGAACTTTCTTCCCTCTGAGTGAAATTCCATATGTGCCTGAACTGTGATGCTGAAAATAAAATAATAAAGCATTTCGAGACGTCATAATTGTTAGGACTAGACCCATCACAGTCAGGATTCTACTTCGTCAAAATTATCTCCCCATTACGCCAGTTCATTTTCACAATCATAGAAATGGAAGCCATTGTAGGTATGACGCGCTGCCAATTTTGCTCTTTAAAACCGATAAATTTATCCACATAGCACCATTACGATCCTTATATGTAAGTTGTATTTTAAAAGACAAATGTATCTACTAGCTAATGAGCATCAGTTGATGATCTTGTCTGCATTGATTAAACTTAAAACTATTGTCTGAACGGTTGTCAGGTAGAATTTTCGAAAATTTATAAACATTTAAAAAATTCTAATTAAATATTTCGTGGAAGGGCAGACTAGAATTTTTAAGTGGTTGAAGACTATAAACCCTAGTTATCAAACACAAAAAAATCGCGTTTTTTTCGAAGATATGCATTTCTTCAGCATCTACGAGATCGTTTTCGTATGGACGTCCAAACAGCACGGGAGACTCGGCGTCCATAGGAGACAAATTGGAGCAAACACGGTAAAACGCCGTTTGCGCAGCAGTAGATTTAGGGCACGGCGGCCTTACCGTGATAACATGCTGACAGCAGTACGACGTCAACACAGCCTTAGATTGACACAACAGCGTCAGTTATGGTCACACAGGCAATGGACAACTGTCTGATAACGCTCGTGCACACTCCGCAAGACTCGCAGCTGGTTTCAAAACATCTCCTGAAATATATTTTGATGAATACATTGCAAATTGTTTTGACAAGTGACTGGTCTCAATATTCAAACTCAACTCGAAGGTTAAAACATCATCATCAAGATACAAATTTTCACTTGTGATCAATTCATGGATTATTGAAAATCTGAATTCTTCATGAGCTTCTTCATTACCATAAGCTTAAACTGCTGAGGACCTTGTGAGACAATTCCCATCTCCCTTTAAAAGAAATGGCATTAAGTTTCCTTCTGGAATGTCGTTTGAAATCAACTTCAACTCATCAGCATCAATAAATACATGAGGTTTACTAAGTAAACGTTGACTTCTTTACCACGAATTTATACTCCCTTACAAATATGGTGATCTCTTGCAGACTGACAATCTAGGTATATTCTCCAAAGACCTCTTACACGTTGAATCCTATGATGGTACGTGCTTCAACTGAGTAACCCAGAGTTTGATACATCTCAATATTTGTTAGGTTGAGTGTTTTCTTGTTACTCGATCTGTTCGTGAAATAAACACGCATATTTCTATCTAATTGTATAAGATGGAAACATAAATCTGCCACTTTCTTTGTAAATATTTTTTTTTAAATTAAACAAAATTCAACCACTTTTTTATATAGATAATTGTATAATATGTAAACTTAAAGCGGTCACCTTCTTGATTGATTATTTTACAATGAATGCGACCACTTTTACAAATTATTGTTTTAGATGTAACCATAAAACGATCACTTTTCCAAAAAAAAAAATGTGTGGAGAAATTGAAAATTTCATTAGACGTAACTTTAATCGGAAAATTTTATAGATACATGTTTAAGACAAGGCCTTAAGTCGGCATTTTTGTTTTGCCTGAATAATTGTATAATCTTATATCGGCCTAGTTCTTTATTGATAATTCTATTACATTTACAAGATTCAACCATTTTTTTTAAAGATAATCAAATCAAATAAAATCAAATCAAATTTTATTGCCATAAAAACCAACTTATATGATTTGTGACATAATAGGTACCAGGATTATAATTTAATACGCCAGACGCGCGTTTCGTCTACACAAGACTCATCAGTGACAACATTAAAATAATGACAAGAAAAAAGCATATTGAAGACCGTACTTTGACCTATAATGGTTTACATTTATAAATTTTGACTTGGATGGAGAGTTGTCTCATTGGCACTCATACCACATCTTCTTATATCTATATACAATCTTATTAAACAAACTAATGAAAACAATTCAATTATGAGTCCCCTATCCTTAGTGCCAATGACTTTTTTATTTATTTAAGGAACCTATGCTTTCTACCTGTTTGTGTGTTGATGGGCAAAGAATATTTATCATTTTTATATTTTCATTTAGGCTATTAAAATTTTCTATACTTTTAGTCTTTGTAAATTTTTCAATAAAAACTGGTCTAATGGAAGCGTTTTTCCTGCAGTTCAAAAGAAAATGTTTTTCATCCTCAATTGTATTGCAGGACTGACACAACCAGTTTTTCCTAGGAATTTTTAGGTGTCTCTCTTTTTCTATTAATAAATTATGATCACTTAGTCTTAATTTAGTGATATTACGTCTATTTTCAAATATATTAGAATTCAGATATGTTTCTATTGTATTACTTTGTTTTAATGTTTTATATGATAGAATTTTACTGTTATTATCTATTTTCTCAAATTTATGTTTATATAATTTTTCATAGTGATTAAGGAGTTTAACTTTTAATGCAGTTATAAGTTTTTTTATTTGTTTCAGATTCGTACATTCCTCAATATGCTTAAAATCTACTTTGCTTCCTTTGCAATGTTTTTTTATATACGTAAACCATGTGTAACATTCTGCTGAGTCTAGATTCTTTGATAGAGTGAAAGCTTCATACAATAAGGGATTTATACAATTATTTAAAAGTCTTGTTAAATAGAGTAAACTTTGGACCTTTATTTTTAATTCTTATGTATAAAACGTTACATTAAAGGCTACACGATAACAACGCAAAAGTTAAAGGCGTTCAATTTTCTTTAACCCTTAAACTTATTATCATTGTTGCTATTGTCCCTTCCCTATAAAAACAATAACAATTATAACCCCCCGAGTTAACTAATTATGTGTACAAGTGTAATTATTAAGCATGAAGTTTTAAAAGAATGAATATTTTATTTGCGAAAGCATAATGACATGCTATGCCAATACATAAACATGTATATGCATTGTGACAAAACAACAAATAGCAGAGAACAATACATAATATAATAAAGGTACAATCAATTCACAATGCATGATCTAATTTTCGAAGAATATTTCAGATAGTTACACAGTTTAATTGCGATTGAATTCGATTTTGCTTCCAGCAAATGAAAAAGTTAAAAATTATTTGGCCAAGAACAATAATATTTTGAGAAATATTTTCGTCTCCCAGTTCTGTAGGCTGGACATACAAGTACGAAGTGGTACTCATTTTCAACACAACCCATATTGCAGCATTCAAATAGACGCATATGTCTAGGAATAGTTTTATATCTTCCAGAGGCGGATTTAGGGGGAGGTCCGGGGGGCCGCCCCCCCTTTTTGATTATATAGGGAATCACTGAAGCATGACGAGAGCGGGCCCCCTCTTAGAGCAGCCAGTGGGCCCCCACGTATGAAAATTTCTAGATCCGCCACTGTCTTCGTTATTCCAAGTTCAATTTCAAAGCTTGTTTAGGTTTATTAAGGTTACCTTAAAGCTAAGTATTGATTGTGTGTTCGACTTTTTGATCACAAAAATTTGATATTGATTTATTTTTTTTGTCCTAGATACCCTAATGATGATTGTGACCAAGTTTGGTTAAATTTGTCTCCGTAGTTTCTATTCCTGGAATAAGAAAATCCTGAGTTTTTCAAATATTCAAAGTTTTGTAACAGGAAATTTATTAAAATGACCATGTAATTGATATTCATGTCAACACCGAAGTGCTGACTACTGGGCTGGTGATACCCTCGGGGACGAAACGTCCACCAGCAGTAGCATCGACCCAGTGGTGTAAATAGTTATCAAAGGTACCAGGATTAAAATTTAGTACGCCAGACGCGCGTTTCGTCTACATAAGACTCATCAGTGACGCTCAAATCAAAAATGGTCAACTAATTACAATATAATATGCGTTATAAAGATAAAGAATCTAAATAATTGGAAAGATACACAGTGATTGTCATTGAACTGTTTCTCTCAATTTGTTTACATTGGTAGTTTAGGGATCTATAAAACACCATCCTCAATATCATGCACTTAAGGTGCTGACATATGGCTAACATAGATGATCGGATTTGGCAAGTTGTCACCAAATAGCACTTAGAATCTTCATCTTCTTCTAGGTATTCAAGCCAACTAACCCACACGAGTTCGATCATGTCATTTTTGACAAAGAATTGAATTTTACCACCACAGTTGTTGTACATAATCACCGAACACTGCTCTCGTTGAGTGGGCTTCTCAATCGACACATCCCTATATGTCCCTTTGGCATGATGGTATATTGTTATTACCCTTTGAATAATCTCACTTTGGTAAAAGTCTTGATTGTGTGGCATTTCATCTGCTGTAATATGTTTTGTCTCTGGTTTAAATATTCCATTATTTAGTGCATATATATATACTATGATGTTCAGTAGTTGTCATTTGTTGGTATGGTTCTTTCTTGTTTCTCATTACTTATATAAATTATACTGTTATTTTTGGTCCGTTTTGAATAGTTTTACACTAGTCATTTTTGGGGCCCTTCATAGCATGTTGTTCGGTGTGAGCCAATGCTCCTTGTTAAAGAACGTACTTCGATGTTTAATAGCATGAATAGTTTACTTTTACAAATTGTGACTTGGATGGAGAGTTGTCTCATTGGCTCTCATACCACATTTTATATCTAATAAATGATTATTTTGTAATTTGACAGGACATAAAGTCTGAAGTCATAAAATCATTATTTTTAAAATGCGAAGTAGGTTCTCCATACTAAAACCAGATATTTTAACCAGATATTACACATATACACTCAATATATGCATCTTGCAGTGAGATGTTTTGCATCGTATATAACTTTGCCAGACTGCGCTTCACTTAAGTTGTAGTGTACAATCTTAATTGAGAAGCCTCCATTTACATTAATATTATGCATGAAAGAAATCAGTGTTCAATTAGTCATATATAACATAGTAGCCAGCTAAACAATAACAATGGCACGTATTTCAGCATTTATTGGGTAGAACACAAATCTAGGGTGCTCGCATAATGCAGCTTAACTGCATAATAAAACCGAAGTGGTGACTAACGACAGAATAAAAACGGATACATTACATAAAACAACCTTAACCAGCAGCCGTGTGTTAGTCAAAGTCGTCGACGCACAAAGTGACGTCACATTTGAATTTCTAAAAAGATATCCCCAAATAAGATAGAATATGTGATTTTCATCGTCTTTATCTTAATCTTTCACATCTCAAGAACTGTGTTTCGTCTACTAGTGCTAACATTTATCGACGCTTCTTTTCTTACGGATGTTCCCATTTTCATGTTTTTTGTAATTTCAAGTCCTCCAGGTTTCAATATTTTTTACTTATATATTATATAGGTGAATGTGAGATATAATTATTCATATTAAGTTTACCTGTACACGTTTCAGAACATACGATCTGAACAGAATCCTCAATACGTCTTTAGAATGACACTTTCAACAACTGACAGGAGGCTCCATTTCTTGTGGAGTTAAGCCCTGTCTAGTTTTTTCTGTGTTTAACTGCATTTGTCACATTATTAAAACTCTGAAATTTCAAAAAAAGCTATCATTTTTAATATAACTTTTGATTGAACTTAATTTGTTTTACTTTCTAATAAACCCTTTCCACAACAGCTGCATGACAATATGAAATATCCTAGTTATGCTATGAATTGGAAGAAGTACATGTGATTTTCATTTTTAACAAAATAAAATCCATTTATATAATTGCAAGTTGAACGCTACAGCAAGTTGTATTTTGGTATTGTGACATTTCTTTATACTTTGCATTCGAACGGCATGTTTAGTACTTTGATAACTTTAATATCTCAATTCTTATAAATTTACTATGCGGTAACTTCAGTTCTCATATTAAGCAAAATTCTTACATTGAAAATGAATTAAAGAATAGGATGAATGTAAATGTTAATAACAGTTAATACATATTTACTTTTGTCAACTTTAAATAAATTTTACCTCATTCTGCTACATCTGGTTCTAACAATTCAGCATATTGGACACTCAGCTTCATGTCTGGCATTATAAATTACATAAATCAATCAAATTATTGAAATAATGAAGCTAGTGAAAGAAACACAAAAATGACTGTTTTAACAATCAAGTCCACTTCAGTGTTTCTATCAATTGCCACAAAAACAAAACGATTCAGATTGCCACTTTCTCCAGGTTGATTTGCCCTGAAAAAAATTATAAGTTATTTTCACACAATGTAAAGTAAAAGTTTGTCTCGAGGAAAAATCCATTGACCCCCGACCCCCAGAGAATCAAATGGTTGCTGTCTTACTGATGTGTTCAGTGTGCACATCACATGTTTAACAATAACATATCAGTAGTACCTTTAAGTTCTTTTGGCTTCCTCACCATATCTGCCTATACGTTTATCCATTAAAGTGAATGTGTGATCTTGATGTTAGACTTTCCAAATATAATTAAAATAATAAATTACAGAATAAACCTCTTGTCATTAGAACCATAATAGTAAAGAAAAGGGTACACTATTCGGGTGTTTTAACATGACGAATAAATTAGATATCATACACGGATTCATTAACTTCCATTATTTATTCATAAAAGAACCGATTAATGGAATCCTCTATGATTTCATTTGAGCAGGCATCCACAATTAGTATTGGAAGAGGTTCATTGGATCCAAAACGTTCCTGCAATACACAATTGATTCTCAAAAACAAATTCGGCAGTTCGGTTTTGTTGCATTTTCTCCTACCGTGATGAGAGTATTGCAGGCGGAATTGCTCAGTGATAAACAATTCTGGAAATAGACGATCTACGAGTTTTGTTGCAAAGTGGCCAGGACAGTTTCTGTGCTTTGACATTTAGTTCATGTCATTTCATAGAATGTGTATGTTCCTGAATTTGTTATCACTTGCTGGCATTGGTAGATGGAAGACTGATTTGTACAGGTAGTTGTATTGCCCTGTAGGAGTTGTATTGTTGCTGGTAATATTGTCATGATAACTTGCTGTTTTTTTTTTGTATATCTGTCTTGTGCTTACTCTAGTGTGGAAAGTTTTAATAACTTGCTGTTTTTTTTTTTTTGTATATCTGTCTTGTGCTTACTTTAGTGCGCCCCCAAGGGTGACTGGGGAATAGAAATATGGTCACCATTGGTCTTCCTCCGACCGGCGGTAAAACCCTCGCTAAAGTGGGGCGTCCGTTTGGCTGTGCGGGATGTACAAGTTCGCAGTCACGTCCGGTTAGAATGGAGACGTTAAATCCGATGCCTCGTGTAAAGAGAGTGCCACGCTCTTTGCACGTTAAGAACCCTTGCAACAACTCTTTGAGGGGTCCGTAGGTGGCCTGTTGCAAGGCTAAATTTCTGTCCTTATCCAATGTACCCTCATTTTCCCGTGGCAGTCCAAATTTCCCCGACCTTCACCCCGGACGGCCTCTATTACAGGACCTACCTATTGTATTTATTGTTAACTTGTTCTCGTCCTGAATATGCATGAAATATTTGCCACTGGACGTTAAGCAACCAACAATCAATCAATCAATGAATATGCATGAAATATTTGCCACTGGACGTTAAGCAACCAACAATCAATCAAATCTTACTTTAGTGTGGAAAGTATTGATAACTTGCTGTTTTTTTGTATATCTGTCTTGTGCTTACTCTAGTGTGGAAAGTTTTGGGATAATGCCATCTTTCTGTCTGGAATAGGTCTGCGATGTAGTGGTCTCTCTGGAGTGTCAAACGGTATTGGCGATGTACAAGTTGGTGTTATAGGTTCAGGATAATTAAAGGTTTGCTGAAATACTGAAAATGTACATTACTAGTACATAACATGTATTTGTATTTATATTGATTTTTTACTTTGTAATATTTTATGCATTCATTTCAGTTTATTATATTGTTAACGATAAAACTAGATCAAAACCAAATGTTACATTAAATAAACATATTAACTTATTATCTTTTATGACCTGCCTTAAATTGTATAATATTTTCAAATGCCTTAACAAAATCTTGAAGATTATCAATCACAGATGGCAAAAATTCGGATTTTATTTCAATTTTTTCACGCGAATGATCCATTACGGGTATGTTCATGTTCAAGTGCTTCCTGCAAGTATTGGGCTGGTGTTTGCAGAAGTTACAGGGCACTATCTATACCTCCAATTTATAGTTTGCAAATAAGAAGGAAAATGATCGAATTGAAGCCTTCATGATTCTAGCAGAAACAACACAACCTAAGAAAGAAATGGTTCAGAAGATTGTTTTTGAGTATAAAAAAAAAACAAAAAAAAACAGGGATATGACAGATACGACTGAAGTGCATTCTGAATTCTCTCAGTTTGATCATGTATTATCAAACCAAGGAAAGCATGAATTGTTTTTGACAGATCCAGTATTTTGCAACCACAATAGCAGTTTGACAGTTGCTAGAGTCTTTAGAAAGATTGGAGGAGCGAATGAGATACTGCGATATAGTGGTAGCAAAGGACATTGGACTTACATCTGTTGTGATGGCCTTCCATATATGATAATTAAGAAGCTAAAGCAAGAAGCAGATATTTGTGTATTTGCTGATTGCAATAAGGGATTTTTAACACTTGATGAATACAATAAGCATGCTGATCAGTCTCACCTTGAAATGCAGAGGAAATATATCTTTGAGTTTGATTGGTTGTACCTCAAGATTGGTCTTGGACATTATGAAATGAATCTGGTAAAGTCTTTTTGAACTTAACTGGGTACCATTTCTTGAAGCAATGTGTGAAGAGATGGGGTTTGTGTCTGATGCATCTAAGTTATTTGCGAAAAGATGCAAAGACCACCATAAGAGTTGGCGTCTCCTCATTTTCCATCTTGGAAGTCTGCAAGAACTGGTTTTACCATATGTACGCCATTGTTTACAGCTGAAATCAAGACCTTCTGCCAAGGGATTTCTAGGTTTTAATGCTAGATTGTACAGTTCAAAGGAGTATCCCAACCTTATATACCTAATGGATCAAGTTTGTAAATACTCTCAAGTAATAATAAATCTTCGCATGGCTACGCGGAGAAATAATGCATCATTATTGAGGAGTTCAAAGTATATGACAAAAGAGTTGTTTCATGGAAGGCAACACCCTAAATATCAAATTATAGAACTGAATGATGTCATTCAATATAAACTGATGCCAGAAGTAAGACAGCTGTATGATGATTACTCCTCCATAACAACGAGTGGGAATTATTCATTTGGAGAAGATTTTGACTTTGTTCTCGAAGAAAAGAATAAACAGTTAAATCTTGGATACCAAAAGGTGTTGCTACTGATGAAATATGGCAGACTGTGTGCAGAAATAACACCTTACTTGAGAACATCAAAGACCACTCACTCTATGTATTAGGAATATCTTCATCCAAAAGTGGTACACGTTCTTCGTGTATTGATGATGCTGTCCTTACTTACAGAGTTCTCTTAAGAAAAACAAACTATTTGTCAAAACAAACAGACCACACTTCTATTTCTGTCATGGCTGTTGATGAAGGGTTAAAAGCATTTACTCGGGAGCATTAGGGAAAAGAATTCATATTATAAAAACAGAATTTATAGGTTTACCCTTACAACCCAAACATTATACATATAGACATCCGGTTCCTGTCACACCTTTTGAGAGAGCGAGAAGTTGTACAATACCAGCAATATGACCATCAACGAAATTCAGGAAGAAATTTCAAAAATTTTAAGCCAAATTACAGACCCTTTCCAATCCGATTACCATAAAAAGTTGTATCAGCAGGAAGTGAAAACAAAAGGGAAGGCCAGACTCATTCATTTTCTGCAAGAAGTCAAAACTGCTCTACACACAGACAATACAGTTGATTTTGACAATGAAATGAACCAGCAATAAATAGGTCATACATAGGTACGACTCTTTTTGCATTATTAGCGCCTGTTGATGATATATATGTATATCAGAATCAAAACACCAATTTGTCATTTTTCCTGAAAAAAGGCTGCAATGCATGATTCTATCCCTTTTCCTCATTAACCTATCTTTGACTTTGATATGAATGCTTCTTAATGACTGAAATAGATATGTAATATTGCACCCTTTTACCCTTTTGAGTATCATTCATGTCTTTTTTGCATTATATTGGCAATAAATGTGTTTTTAATAACATCATTAATGATTTTAATTGCTGAACAACTGAAATGAAATAATAATATGACAATGTAATATATCTGCATGCTGTACGCCTTCGTCTGAAACCTGTCTAAACCATTATCCATTATATTTTTTTCAGATCGCATGTAGTATGAAGATTCCTTGCAAATGGCATGTATGTCAGCTTTCTTCTTTGCATTACTGGTATTTTTGCTTGTGATCCAGAGAAAGCTAAGAATAAATCTTCAAGCCAGGTATTTCAATCTGAAGGTTTTCCATAAAATGAATGTGGGAAGTGATTTTGTTATGGTTTGCTGGTAGCTGATTTATATATATTTTTACACAGTGACAAAATTCAGGTAAATTACAGCAATCCCACATTCATATGAAAGGAAAAGCTATTTAGTTTACCAAACAAACAACGATAACACAATAGACATACGTATTTAGGACTTCAGGGGGATGCATGTATGAACAGCATATGGCAAGTATAAGGCAATGCATTCACAATTAACATTTTAATTCTAATACTTGATGCTGTTGCCTTTAAATGTCTAATGGAATATGCAGCATGATTATTAATAACGATAATGCAAATAATCAAATTTAAATAACAAATTTACTTTTTACTTTCATTTATGACAATGTTTATCGATCTGTGTGTCTGTCCTGAATCAGGTTAATATTGTTGGTTAAGGTAGTATTGACATCATATCTACAATTTGGTTCTCTTTTAAAGACGTCAATGTTTGTTACCAAGGGAACAGACAATCAAATCTAATGGTAGAAGACAAATCATCACAGCCATTATAAAGAATGAAAAACAACCCTGAATATCAAAATGTGAAAAATACCAAATGTCTATTGGTTAATATAATTGAGACGTCAATTAAAGGTCAAAGTACAGCCTTGAACATGTTGTCTCGGCTCACACTGAACAGCAAACTAAAAAATGGCCTTGAATGACTAGACAACTGGAAAATCAACAGTCTAATCTATATATCAAACAAAAATACCCTATGAGCCACATCGACAAATGACATATACTGAGCCGCACACTCCTGACTTAAAGCAGGTGTATTTAAAATGCAGCAGGTTAAACATGTATTATATTCATCTGTGTTTATGCTATAAGTGATGTTATGATTGCTTTTCATGTTAATGTCATTAGTATTTATTATCTTCTCCATTTCAGTTTCAGAAACTGAGAAACAGATTGAGGATCGGGGGTTCAGAAAATATACATAGTAGGGGAAAAAAAACAGGAGTTCTAAAACATAATCTAGAACTAAAGAAAGATATAAATGTAAAATAAGTGCACTGAATGCTTCTTAATCGAGAATTATGAACCAATTGGGGACAAAATGGCTGATAAACTGCAGCAGGTGTATGAACCTGTGGACACACTGAGATTATTGTTAGAAAAAGAGGCCGTCTGCTGTACCAGTGCTATTGCTATGGGGAATTCGTGAAAGGTTCATGAACGGTAAACCTCTCACGGATTATCCCCCATATGCCAACAGAAAACAAAAAATTATGCCAGAAGTCGAAAAAGACGCCAAAATTGAATTTCTTACATCACAGAAGGATCCGATCAATTTCGGTAGGGGTAGTGGCAGGACCCTTGCAAAACTCAGAAAGATTCAATTAACAATCTGCCAGTGAAAATTGTACCAGATGAAGTGAATGTGAAAGTAAATATTGTGTTTCAGTTAATAAATATTATTTGGAGGCTGTAGATTGTGAAATACGATTTGCTTGAATGATATCATGAATGACCTAAATCAAGAAACGTGTTTTGTCTATACAAGACTCGTCAGTATATGTTGTAACATTTAAATCTTTATAAGTAAAAGTCGGCATAGATACATGAAGATTTCATCCCTTCCAAGTAGATACTGGCCAGTTCAGTCAACATGTGATGGTAACTATATCACTCATGTTCTGTGGAACAAAAGAAAACAGCAAAAAATTAAGATTAGCTGCATGTGTTCATGGAGCAGTCCATCAAAATCATTACATTGCATCTGTAAGTTTAATATGTTGGTTTAAAACACTTAGCCAAAGGTTATGTAACTAGTTTCAAGTATAATTATAAAAAAATCTTTCTCATGGTACAAACAGACAATTGGGCACTATGCTCTTTCCATTCCATTGAGAAGATTCTATATTATATTTTAAAAGTGCATTTTATGTCATTATGGTATTTTCACTTCTTGTGAAATATATATATCTCCTGTGCATACAGTTATCTAATATTTAAAAATGTAGATTCAATAATCTTAATGTAATATCTAATTCACTCTTTTGATAGTATAATAATGAACTGAAAACAGAGGATGAGGCAACAACCAGCCTTAAGTGAGAAATATTATAGAACATACAATTCGATCTGAGGTTATGGAAACAGCAAAATTAAACCAAGACTGTGGTAATTTATGTTTTTATTAATTTTATTACAATTTTTTTACATTATGGGGTCTGTTGTTCATCTTTGTCGTTATTTTAACGATTGATTAAATTTTACGAGTCGTTAAATCTTTTAACAAGTCGTTTATTTTCTGTTGTTCAACAATATTTGACGTGTCGATTAAATAATCAATGTATTAAAATTCAATCAACTGATCAATCAAGTGATTAAATAAAACCTACCCATCATGCATTGTTTTGGAGCTTCCTGTCTGTAATAAAATGGCTGAATCTGATGAACCAACTCCCAAGCAAAGGAAAAAGATTTAAAAAGACAACAAGTTAACAAAGAAGTTTGGGATGAGACAGCCATGAAGGTAAATTCTCTTGGAGTTAGTTTAAACATATTTATTTATAGTGGATTGGAAAACAAGTTTTGCAAATTATATTAATCCCTTTCCACTTTGTGGTTGCGAGTGCTGCCTTGTAGCGGCATTACCCTACTCTTTTCCGAAATCTACAAGGGTGTCTTTTACGTGCAAGAGATATGGCTCTCTCTTAACATGGGTCAGTCATTTATCGTCCCCTTCCGACGGACTATCATCGTGGAGTTGCTCTTCGTACTTCAACAGAAGTACGAAACAAATGGAGGAACACCACAAGCGTGTCCAATGCCGTTTATACAACACACAGGAGTAAAATATTCAAAACTGGGAGGACCAGCCCTAAAGCAACCTAGCTCAGCAGTAGAGAGTTATCCACCTGATGAAGGACACCACCAGCTTCAGAGGAATTCAGGGTGGACTTGAAACAGAGTCATTCCAGACAAGTAAGTAATTATTATTTAGCACATAAGAATATATCCCCAAATGTTTTCTTTTCCTTATTAGACCTTCTAAAGGCTCTACTTTTCTTATTGCACATGTAAAAAGTGAACTTGATCAGTTTCACTCAACTTCATGTTTTTATTTAATATAAAAAAACAATTTTTGGCAAAATGTTGTTTTCAAGGTTGATTTTTTTTTATTGATATTGTTAATTTTCAAAGAAATTCGATGAAAATAAATCACACATATTCGTAGCCTTTTTAATACCGGGATACATAGTTTCCCTTATTCAATTTTGGTAAAAGTTTCGTCTGCTCCGCCGACACAACAAGTACGGGGAATTCCCAACTGATTTCACGTGACCGAAAACAATTTATTTTGACCAATTTTCTATTACTTAAATGATTATCAACATGTGTCTTTTTGTTGGTTTGAAGGTTTTCCTCTTGTTTTACTATTGCAGGATTGCATTTGTTTAAACTGATAACGGTTTTAAAGTGTTATTTTCAACATTTGGTGCCCGCCTAATCGTCTTCAAACTGGTATCTGCTGTTAGATTAAAAGTAAACACAAGAGCTAATTTCGAGCGAAAACCAGTCATGATTCATAATATTAAAACAGATACGGACTGGTTATCATAAATCCGGAATAAAGTTTATCTTTTTGTTGTTGCAGTCTGAACCTAGACAGGAACACATAATTTATAGCTGAGACCCTTGATAATCTTAAAGGGTTGAAATAGGGTCTTATTTAGTCTTGTGCAATTTTATTTTTTTTACTTGCAATTTAAAGTACATTGTATCTGAATTTGATTGTATTACTAGTTAGTAATGTAAAGATTATTGAATGTTTCTTTTTTTATTTGAAAACTACTAGGATATTTGATATTTTTATCAAAAGTTTTAAATTAGAATGTCGATTTGTTTATGCCAAGATGCATGCTCTGCTTAATGGGTTTTAATTCATTGAAAAGATCAATTTAATATTTATGCTTTGTACAAATTTTATAAGACACATTTTTATTTAGATTTAGATTATTTAAAGTGTATGTATTTTTAAATTCTTAATTTGATTGATTGATTGTTAGTTGCTTAACGTCCAGTGGCAAATATTTCATGCATATTCAGGACGAGAACAAGTTCACAAGAAATACAATAGGTAGGTCTTGTCACAATAGAGGCCATCAGGTATGATGGTCTGGGAAATTTGGACTGCCACTGGAAAATGAGGGTATATTAAAGAGGGACAGAAATTTTGCCTTCCAACAGGCCACCTACGGACCTCTCAAGGAGTGGTTGCAAGGGTTCTTAACGTGCAAAGAGCGTAGCACTCTCTTTACACGAGGCATCGGATTTAACATCCCCATTCTGACCGCACGTGACTGCGAACTTCATACATCCCACACAGCCAAACGGACGCCCAACTTCGGCAAGCGTTTTACTGCCGGTCGGGAGAAGACCAAGTGACCATATTTCTATTCCCCAGCCACCCTTGGGAGAAAATTTGAATACTCATAACTATTTTTAAGTGTCCATTATGTGGGGTCAATGACAAGAGAAGAAATGACTTGAAAATACATCGCTTGAGTCATGCATTGGGTCACAGGTGAACATATTAATCAAAGCACTGTAAGCGCTACAGACAGTTGATCAAAAATATGTTGAAAACTGTGGCAGTGTTGCTTAAATTGTCATATCTCATTTTTCAGATTCGTTTTTTTGTCATGTGCTGTACTGCTTTCCACTATCCTACACATTTTTCTTTAACATTATAACATTTACCTTCAAATGTTTATTATTCATTTTTAAATTACTTTCAAATGTATTCTTTCGATGATTGAAAGTTTAAGCAGATGTATGTACGCTGTCCCAGGTAAGGGGAAGGTTTGGTGCCAGTAAACATGTTTAACCCTGCCAGCTCATGTGTGTGTCTGTCCGAAGTCATTCAGTGGTTGTCATTTGTTGCTGAATATGATATTTGTTTTTAATTATTGATTTGTACATATATCCAGACGATGGTTTTCTTGTTGGAATTGTTTTACATTTGTCATTTTAAGGCCATTGACAGCTTCATACTATGTGGTATGGTTTTTGCTCATTATTACAGACCGTTTGCGACATACAGATGCTTACTTCTATCATCTTCTCAGCAATAATGTCATCAGAAGTAAGGTTTTCCACAGTGGTGTTTAGTTTAATTTCACTATGTTCTTAGAGTTTTCATATGCCACATTAGCATTTTTCGTCTGATCAGCAGGTGTCAATCCTTACATAAACTGGTTCAATAATACTGGGAACAATGGGAGGTAGTTTTATTTTATTGGTTATCATGAATAGATAATATAACACAAAATGACTATGTTGTTGGGCTAGAAATGCTTTTAATTTTCTTTTACATTATTGTACTTCTAAGTGTCCAACCTATTACATTTACATAAAATTTCATACAAATATTTTGTCTGTCTTTTTCAATATCTTTGTATTCTTTAATTCTTACAATGTGCAACATACTTTATAAAACACATTTCATGTATCTACACATTGCATCATTCAAACTATCTTTATACAACTGATTGATAAATTGTTGGTTGCTTAACGTCCAGTGGCAAATATTTCATGCATGTTCAGGACGAGAACAAGTTAGCAAGAAATACAATAGGTAGGTCGTGTAATGATAGAGGCCATCCGGGATGATGGTCGGGGAAATTTGAACTGCCACTGGAAAATGAGGGTATATTGGATAGGGACAGACAATTTGCCTTGCAACAGGCCACCTACGGACCCCTCAAAGAGTTGTTGCAAGGGTTCTTAACGTGCAAAGAGCGTGACACTCTCTTAACACGAGGCATCGGATTTAACGTCCCAATTCCGACCGGACGTGGCTGCAAACTTGATACATCCCCACTTTAGCAAGCGTTTTACTGCCGGTCGGGAGAAGACCAATTGACGATATTTCGTTTCCACAGTGCCCATTAGGAGTTACTAATATAGATGAAAGTATTTGTAGAGAAGGAGATACAGCTGCTTAATACACATAGGGTCCGTCTTATATTTCACGACCCCCGAGGGTGACTGGGGAAACGAAATATGGTCACTTGGTCTTCATCCGACCGGCAGTAAAACGCTTGCCGAAGTGGGGCGTCCGTTTGGCTGTGCGGGATGTATCAAGTTCGCAGTCACGTCCGGTCAGAATGGGAACGTTAAATCCGATGCCTCGTGTAAAGAGAGTACCACGCTCTTTGCACGTTAAGAACCCTAGCAACAACTCTTTGAGGGGTCCTTAGGTGGCCTTTTGCAAGGCAAAATTTCTGTCCCTATCCAATGTACCCTCATTTTCCAGTGGCAGTCCAAATTTCCCCGACCATCATCCCGAATGGCCTCTATTATGACAAGACCTACCTATTGTATTTATTGTTAATTTGTTCTCGTCCTGAATATGCATGAAATATTTGCCACTGCACGTTAAGCAACCAACAATCAATCAATCAATATATTTCACGATGATTATATTTCTCCTGTAACCCCCAAAGGTCTTAGAGCTTCTATTGGTAAGATTGGCATGCCTCAAAAAGTCCTATCAACACCGAAGATTTAAGAGTAAAAGCAAAAATGGCAGAGACTGCCCTCAGAGTAACAAACAATGAACAAGACAGTGATATTCATGCCTCAAAAAGCTACATCACACAACACCTCGACTCAATCATTAGAATTAATCTGAAATGAAAACGGTTCAGTTATAGCCGCTGTTTTTGGAAATTTCTACAAAAATAATGGAAAACAAAATAAGACAACAACCAACACATCTTCCTCTTCATAACCGCCATCATGACCACCGCCAGCACCACCAGTACCATCTGAAACCGCGTCAATCAGTGTTATTCAGCAAGCACCACAATCAACTACTGTGATGTCAGTATCCCAAAATCCAAACCCAACATCAGTAAGTGTCGAATTTAACAATCAACAAAACAAACCACAAAATAATAGACAACAGCAAAGGCCATACCAGCAACAGCAGAGGCCCTAACAACATAATTCCTACCAACTACAGATGCCATATCAATAACAACAACAATCCAAGAACCCAAAACAACAGAAACAGTACCCAAACCAAAAACAATTATAATTACAATTCTGTACAATAAACGATTTTACAATTTACATATGTACAAATACATTTTTATCAAACAAATTGTCGGAAAGTCAGTAGCCATCCTTGTTTTCGTGACAATCACTTACAAAGCATAAAGCGATACACCAACAGAAGAGTGTCCAATTTTAGTCGGGTACGCTTTGAGGTACACTTTTTTCTTCCTTTTTAATGACATATTAGCTGCTGTTAGAAGTATATCATTAAGATCATCATGAGCCTGATTCACAGTTTTAAAATTAAATGATATATTAAAATTGTAAATCATATTCTGCAAAGCTTTTAATGCCAAAGCATTCTGAAACAAAACTGTTGAATGCTCATCCCAAGTAAATTTATCAGGCATGGGACTACCTTGAATTTTAGGCCGTGGTGGAAAAATAATCATACAATTTAACTGGCAATTATATGATAAACCTTACAATTATTTATTGAAAGCAAACTAAATTACGGAGGTAATCGAATCTTCAGAAACTAATAAGTAGTCCTCCACGCTTCTACCTAAGGGCTGAATAAATGTATTTTGACTACTAAAGTCCGGCTCTTGTAAACACTACGGTTTAAATTTTATTGTTTCACGAAGAAATCGTATAACTGCACCTTTTCTTACTATAAACGACACATTTATTTTCCATTACCTGTGTGACGTACGAAAAATACTTGTGACTTAATGTCCTGTGTCTTTCTTCCTACATTTATTCATCAGGTTTATTCATTAATAAACACATAAGAGATATATTACCAAGCTAAATCGGGATCAAATTACATTTGATAAACCCTTAATATAGCGGATAATAGTAAACATTGCAGTAAAATTACCTCAATAACTCCATTATTTGTAAGTTAATTAAATGTTTAATGTTATAATTTATTTCGGTCAGCTCAAGTGGTTTAATTCTTGTTTCTGGAGATAGGGCATGAAGGATCGTGTAAAGTTGGTGAATGCATGTTTTTTCTGGTGTAATCCCTTAATTTAGTGTTGAAACTGGTTCTTTTGGAGAACATTTTGTATTATCAATTTTATAAGTTAACTGCCTGCTGCTAGGTGTAGTGTCACAGAATAGAAGTTCCTTCATAAGTTCCAAATGGAAACAATATGTAACGGAATATTATGAAATTGTTTATAACAAACTTTCCAGTGGAACTTATGTTAGGTGGAACCAATATACGTTGACAGTTGTAAGTACTGAACTACAGTTTTTTTAAGGTGTGCGCCTTGGGACTATATTATGTATTCGTTGTAACCATATCTGTATTTGATATATATTCATAAAAGCTTAATGTTACTGTTTTATTTTGGACTGCAAATTTCCTGCTTTTTTAGCTCACCTGACCTGAAAGGCTATGAATAAAACATAGAGGTAAAATGCAGTTTTTGGCTTATATCTCTGAAACTAAAGCATTTAGAGGAAATCTGACATGGGATCAATATGATTACCAGGTTAAGATCTATCTGCCCTGAAATTTTCCAAAACATCCGTTGTTGGGTTGGTGCCCCTGAATTGGTAATTTTTAAGAAATTTTGCAGTGTTTGGTTATTATCTTGAATATTATTATAGATAGAGATAAACTGTAAACAGCATTAATGTTGAGCAACGTAAGATCTACAAATAAGTCAACAGGACCAAAATTGTCAGTCGACCCTTCTAAAATGCGATCATTCTGTTCTGTGGTGAAGAGTTTTTTGTTTTTTGATATATCTTTTATATCTGATTTTCTTATTAAATGTTCTTGCTTCATTAACTTGTCAAATTTCAATTTCGGAATTAGAATTAGTTCACGTGCCATATTTCAAATATGCTTCAAAAAATATTAGTTAAATGTTTTTCAGTTGATACACACACTTTTTTCTTTGGCGGAGTGTTGTTCCTTTGGCTATCGCTATACGAATAACTCGTTTTTTACGCTTCAATCCTGGTTTTTCCGTGTCAGAGATTTGTACAATTCCCTGAACCACGTTATCAACTATCACTAGAATACTTTGTAGTTGTGTTTTAGTTAAAGTTTTCAATATGTACATATTTTGTCTAGGAGAAGCTTTAAGTAGAAACTTTATAAAACAGTTTCTATCTTCTTCATTCATTGTATAGGCTGATATATTGTATAGAACTGACCTGGAAGAATGTGTGTACGCAACTGATATGTTTTATCGGTGTGAGGGTGGAGATCAAGAAGCAAATAACCAAACCTCTGTTTTGTTGATTTGTGATATGCCTCCATAAAAAATTTAGTCTGTCCTGGGAACATTTGCTTTCCCAAAGTTTGGATTTGCAAAACGTCTCGAAAAGATCGAAAAGGATGAAATAGTGATAATTAAGTGAGGCTGTTCTCATGGACTTTCCTTTCTGGAAAACATTCTGCAGTATTTGAATAACTGTCATGTTATAGTGATGACTCCCAACACACATAATGTGAGACATTTCGGCACTGTCTGCCGCATCCATTATTAAATCATCAAAAACTATGATTTTATGACCATCCTGTTCACCCCAATTGTTTAACAGTTCCATTGAGGGAGACCTTTATGAAATTGAATTTGAGGATTTCATTTACCATTTTATAATACAAGTCCTGCCAAACACTAAAACTAAAATATATTTTAGATGGTGGAATTTTGAACATTTCTGGAGCCATCATTAATAATTGTTTAGTGAAAAAACTCTTTCCAGAATTACTTGGAACGAAAATGAAAAACGATGTAGGAGATTCAAACTTTATCAAACTTTCTCTTTGCCACCAACGGCTTTCCATCTCAGCGTTTTAAAATAAAATGAGAGATCTGCCCCATACATTCAACATATATAGAAGAAAAAAAGATATAAGATATATGATACAATAATTTATTTATAACATAGTAAATGAGAATATTAATGTCCGTCCATGAATAGAGAAATGATTGATCACATGAGATATTCATCTAACAGTTCCCGTGGAATGTTTTCAAATTCTCCCTCTATATTGTCACTATATCGCACTTTTTTAAAAGTTATTTCTGAATCGTCAACATTCATGTTTTTTTTCTTTTTTGTCCCACTATGACGGGAATTGGTGCTCCTACGGGTTGTTCTGTACTGTTTTTAGTTATCATCTGTTGCATATTACTATAACTGAGCATCTGTGATGGATATTGTCTATCACAATCTGGAAATGGGTAGGTAGCTGGTCTTGAATGTTGGTAGTTGGAGTATTTTGCAGGACTTATAGGTTCCGTCATCGACATATATACTGGGTGAAACGATTAATGTATAACAAAAATAATTTAACATACGTATCGAATAATATCAATCACGAATAATGGTGAAATATTTGTCACTGTACGTAAAACAACCGAACTTGTGTGTATGTGTACATGAATTAATTATTATCTTAAATAGTTGTGAAATATTTTGCTACTGTGTGAAAACAAACGAAATCTAAAAAGATGTATGACTGAACTCTGAAATAATGTTAGGACGTATTTTAATACTTCTGCAAAATTGAAAATGAAGATGCATATATATTAAACATCATCTTATCTTCTTGAATTCTCCTATCATAGTCTCCATCGCCTCCTTTATCTGACAAAGTTCATTCAACTCGTCAAAACCATGAAACATTTTATTTTCCTTATATCTCGGCCTGTTGTCATATATATTCATGTAGAAGTACTCGCTTCCCTTCGTCATTACAGCAGTTTTGTCCTCCCGAAATTTGTTCTCGGCTCGAGAGCATCATTCTTCTTGTGAATTTTTATCAAATTTATCTGTACCATAGTTTTTTCTATACGCTTCAACTTTCTGGTAAGATATAAGTGTGAAGATGATTAGGTTGGGCTCTCATTTATATATTAACATGATAGAAAATACAAACAAAACCATTAATTTTCATTGGATAGAAAAGAATAAAAGAGGGTGACGCGTTTTTTCTAATGGTACTCCTTTCATTGTAAAGTATTCATTATGAGTGTTTGTTTTTTTTTTTTCCTTTCTTTTTTTTTGATTCAAACTTTACTCGACTCCCCCCATTTCTGTTATAAAACAAAACCATTTATTTTCATTGGATAGTTAAGAATAAAAGAGAGTGACGCTTTTTCTCTGATTCGGTTCAATAGGTTTCATGATACTCCCTTTTATTGTAAGGGATTCATTATGATTGCTTGTCACGTCTCTATTTTCCCATTTCTATGTTTTAGTAAGCTTTGTTATTTGACTTAGACTATGTAGGTTCCGCCCACATGTTCATTAATAAAAGTTTCGAGTTGAGACAATGAATTCATATTTTTTTTTTTTTTTTGGGTGTGTTACGAAGTTTTCATTCCTGCAAGCCCCCTAGGGTGACTGGGGAATAGAAGTATGGTCACCATTGGTCTTCCTCCGACCGGCGGTAAAACCCTCGTCAAAGTGGGGCGTCCGTTTGGCTGTGCGGGATGTACAAATTTGCAGCCACGTCCGGTCAGAATGGGGACGTTAAATCCGATGCCTCGTGTAAAGAGAGTGCCACGCTCTTTGCACCTTAAGAACCCTTGCAACAACTCTTTGAGGGGTCCGTAGGTGACCTGTTGCAAGGCTAAATGTCTGTCCCTATCCAATATACCCTCATTTCCCGTGGCAGTCTAAATTTCTCCGACCTCAGTCCCAGACGCCTCTATTACAGAACCTACCTATTGTATTCATTGTTAATTGTTAGTATGGTATTTTAAAAGATCTTTTTGATATGGGGTTGAAAGGCAATATGCCAAATTTTATTTCAAATTTTCTGTCTAACAGACAATTTAATGTTAGAGTAAATTCAACCATGTCTGATCTGTATGATCAAGAGATGGGTGTCCCTCAGGGAGTATTTTATCTGTTACATTATTTAGTCTTAAAATTAATAGCCTTGTTGAAGTTTTGAAAAGTAATATTGAAGGTTCATTGTATGTTGATGATTTTTAATCTGTTACAGAGGCAAAATATGAATAACATTGAAAGACAATTACAATTATGTCTTGGAAGAATTGAAAATGGGCTTCGGAAAATGGTTTTAAATTTTCTACTTCAAAAACGGTTGGGATGCATTTTGTAACAAAAGGAAACTGCATCTTGATCCAGAACTCACTTTGTACGGAAACCCAATTAAAATGGTTGATGAAACCAAATTTCTTGGGCTAGTTTTTGATAAAAATTAACCTTTCTACCCCATATCAAAATGTTAAAATCGAGATGCTTAAAAGCATTAGATATTTTAAAGGTTGTTGGCAGCACTGACTGGGGTGCTGATCGCAACATTTTACTTAGTTTATACAGATCTATAGTTAGATCTAAACTAGATTATGGTTCAATAGTGTATGGCTCTGCAAGGAAGTCCTACATACAGATTCTCGATGCTGTGCATCACCAGGGTTTGCGTTTATGTCTTGGTGCCTTTAAAACCTCACCCGTTGAGAGTCTGTATGTAGAGGCTGACGAGCACTCACTCTCAACAGACGCTTGAAGCTTGGACTTCAATACGCTGTCAAGCTTAAAGCATATCCAGAAAATCCTGCCTACAACTGTGTTTTAATCCAATTTATGAAGATATATATGCAAAACATGAAAATAAAATTCCTCCATTAGGCATCCGTTTAAAACCACACTTAACCACATTTGATTTAAAATCTCTTGCACAAGTTGAAACTTGCAAATGCCCTCCATGGGAACTTCCAAAACCGAAAATGATATTTGACCTCCGTAAATACAAAAACCGAAACAAACCCTCTTATAATTCAACAACATTTTGCTGAAATTAAGTCAAATTATTCAGATTTTTCAACTGTTTATACAGATGGATCGAAGGATGGTAACCGAGTTGCATCTGCTGCTGTCTTTGGAGGCAGAGCTGCGACTCTCCGTTTGTCATCTGCCGCATCCATATTTACTGCTGAAGCAAAGGCAATAATTTTAGCTTTAAAATTTATTGCTACTTCAGACAAATCTAAATTTATAATATGTTCTGATTCACTTTCATGCTTACAAGCTATACAACATACTAAAATTAAAACCCGATAATTCTCAAGATTTTATATGTAATGAGGAATTTAAAATTCTTCATAAAGAAATAATTTTCTATGGGTTCCGAGTCATGTTGGAATCCATGGAAACACGGTTGTAGACGAAGAAGCAAAAATGCCCTGGATGATCCCTTATCTAACTGTGATATACCTTATACCGATTTTAGATCTAATATTAGAGAATATGTTTTAATATATTGGAAAATGAATGGAGTAAAAGGTTGATAATAAATTACATGAAATTAAACCTAAATTAGGTAAACCTGTTAATACTTTTATGTGCAGAAAGATCAGTGTGTTATTTCTAGATGCCGTATTGGTCATACTAGAATAACACATGAATATCTTCTGAAAATGAAGAAGAACCACAATGTATACCTTGCAACTGCAAGTATACTATTAAACATGTTTTAATCAATTGTATTGACTTTGCTGATATTCGTAAGAAGCATTTCAATGTCAATAATATGTATGATTTATTTGATAGTGTTCCAATTACAAATATTGTTTCATTTTAAAAGAAGTTGGAATATATCATAAAATATAAAAATGCTGTATGAATTGAAAATGATTTTAATTTTATCACCTTATCTTAGTGTTATTTTTATTTGTAAATAAACAATTTTGCTTTAGACTTGAGTTTTAGTATATTGAAGGACCTTTTGTCCGATTTTAAAGATATACTTTAAATTGTTAAATGTTCGAATTAGCTCTCGCCGCGATATAGCCTTTTTGCGCTAAGGCGGCGTAAAGCAAACACCAATCAATCAATATTGTATTTATTGTTAATTTGTTCTCGTCCTGAATATGCATGCAATATTTGCCACTGGACGTTAAGCAACCAACAATCAATCAATCAATCTATTTTTTATTTGTTTTTTTTTTCCTGTTCAAACATCACCCCCTCCCATTTCTATGTTTTAGTAAGCTTTGTTATTTGACTTAGACTATGTAGGTTCCGCCCACATGTTCATTAATAAAAGTTTCGAGTTGAGACAATGAATTCATATTTTTTTTTTTTTTTTGGGTGTGTTACGAAGTTTTCATTCCTGCAAGCCCCCAAGGGTGACTGGGGAATAGAAGTATGGTCACCATTGGTCTTCCTCCGACCGGCGGTAAAACCCTCGTCAAAGTGGGGCGTCTGTTTGGCTGTGCGGGATGTTCAAATTTGCAGCCACGTCCGGTCAGAATGGGGACGTTAAATCCGATGCCACGTGTAGAGAGAGTGCCACGCTCTTTGCACGTTAAGAACCCTTGCAACAACTCTTTGAGGGGTCCGTAGGTGACCTGTTGCAAGGCTAAATTTCTGTCCCTATCCAATATACCCTCATTTCCGGTGGCAGTCTAAATTTCTCCGACCTCAATCCCAGACGCCTCTATTACAGAAGCTACCTATTGTATTTATTGTTAATTTGTTCTCGTCCTGAATATGCATGAAATATTTGCCACTGGACGTTAAGCAACCAACAATCAATCAATCATTCCTGCAATCTTAATATTGTTAGATATTTGTTGGAATTTTCACATAGAACATTTTATAAAAACGGATAGAAATTCATAAATATAGAATTATGAATAACGTAACTGTTACTCGGGAGTTCAAATTTGAATGTGATTGTTGTTACGTACTTCTGGCATACAAATTACAACCACATAATTGTCCTGACGGAGAAGATGATGAAGGTTTTGTGTGTGATTTGAGTATAGTTGCCGCAGAATCAGGAACTCCAGACATTGTAGAGATTAAACGTGATAATGGTTTTTTCGACTGCAGCTGATTGACTTTGAACAGTAGCTAAGAGATCTATAAATTAGTGAAATAACTTCATGGTGAAAGACTTTACCCATGTAGAAATGGATGGAATTTATATGACGACGTTCCTGATTGACAATGTTCCGCTGAAGATGATTGAACAATTTGTTTACTTCCGAAATTAATATCATATTTTTCTATTTGGTTTTAACATGTTTATATATTGTATGTTACTAATAAATGAATGCAGGATGAGAAAAGTTTTCATTGTCATTTTTTCCTTGAGAGGTGCTCTTGTAAACGGAGGAATTAATTAGTACATATTCCAGAAACATATCCCACAATCCATTGCGTTTCATTCATAGGTTCCATATTGATTGTTATTGTTTACTTTCAAATTTCGAGAGGTTTTTGATATTGGTTTTGGTTTTGATGGGTGCATTCTGTGGTTGTAGTGGTAGACCAATAGAGTTTCAACCTTCTATAAGATGTGAAGCAGTCCAGGATTTAAACTTTGTAATGGAAAAGATGGAGTGTATACTGGGAAAAGGGCACTACATGTTCGATTGGGAAGAATATGATACAGTCAAGACACTATGCTTTGATATTATATCCCCTGACACATATATTTCAATTATTGGTAGACATTTGACAACGGTTCTTATAACAGATGGGCAGGTGCTGTGCCAGCATGTTGTTACACCACCAAACACTATAGTCGTTTTTGGTAAACATGTTTGTGTAAGTACTGTACAAGTCAACATGAATAACATGGTGTTCCTAATTTCCATATTTAAAATGAGAGTAAATATCTATGAGATAACATTCAACCAAATAATTCCAATACTAATAAATAACCAAATTTCCTACAATGACCATAATATTTCACAACTTTACTCATATTCAAGGTGTTGAAAACTTACAATTGTGAACATATTATAAAAGAAACACTGTTTTTAGTTTTGTGCATAGTACGGAAATTATCAACTGCTCAAAGACGCGTGAAATTATGTATTTCTGCTGAAGCTCATGTAAACAAAAAATATGGAGATAAATAAGCCGACTATTTATCCAAGTTAAAATGAATTGGAAGTAAGCAGTTATAAGCAACCGTATAGTCTACATCAATGAGACAAACTTAATAGCATCATAAATAAAAACCTTGAGTCTTTAATCTATAGCTTAAGTGATTACCACTCAGTTAAAAAAAGGATAGAAGAAAGAAAAAAGTAAATATGATTTACTCTTATTCAATTGAATACATGTAACATTTACCGAAACCATCAACAGAATCAACATCAGATGAGGTACTACCAGAATATGAAAACACTTCACTTGCTAATATGGTATGTTAAAATATTTTCAATGATACATATATATATATATTGTTATTGAAAATAATAAATTATAACCAAATCATTTATATGATATTAAGATTTATTTAATATTGAAAATAATAAATTATAACCAAATCATTTATATGATATTAAGATTTATTTAAGAAAAAAAATCTCTTATCTTTCGCCTGGTCTGGTCTTCATTAAATTGTCCACAATCATTCCTACAAAATAGAAATAATGAAAATTATTCAACAATTATAGAATCTAATACGTTACACTTTTAAAAGATGGGTAAATTAATATTTGTGTTTAGTAGATTTTTGATGTATTATGTTATTTTATTCAAATTGAATTAAAAGTATTTGTGTGAAATTGATAATTTAAAGAAAATATATATTTTTATATACTTAAGCATGATAATTACATGTAGCTACAATTCTTTATATACAAATAAAGACCGTACTTTGACCTATAATGGTTTACATTTATAAATTTTGACTTGGATGGAGAGTTGTCTCATTGGCACTCATACCACATCTTCTTATATCTAAATAATATGATAATGTGAAGATGATACTGTTCGGTGTGAGCCTAGGCTCCGTGTTGAAGACCGTACTTTGACCTATAATGGTTTATATTTATAAATTTTGACTTGGATGGAGAGTTGTCTCATTGGCACTCATACCACATCTTCTTATATCTATATGTTATGTAAACAGGTACCTCATCAACATATATGACATCCACTATCACCTCTTCTTTTTCTATATATTCTTCATCTTCCTCAATTTCTTCTATATCTTCTTCTAACACATTAAGGTTCAGGGGGGTGGGCATTCCATTGTATATGTTTGCAAACATTTCTTCCCTAAAATGAATAAATGATCTTTTATTCTAGACATCTAACACAGGACTACCTGCATGGGTTTCAAGTGTTATTAGTTCTACAATAGGTGAGATTTTATATTTATATTCAAATTTATTTTCATATTTTTTTTTCTAATTTATTTTATTCTTAATTATTTTTCTTAAAATTTTTTTTTCACTCAATTTTATATTCACATCATTTTTTTTTATCACACAATTTAAGATGCAAAATTGTATAACCCTAATGAAAATTAATTCTAATATAAAATTAATGGAGTGATATAAATTGTTTAATTTCAGTGTCCTTAGTTTGCTCTGTTATTGGTTTTGGTATATATTGCATCCGTAGAGAATATTAAAAAAAAAAGAACAACGTCAACAACCTACAAGTAGTCCAGATTTTGAATTGAGATGTAGATTACATGCCCACACACCAGAATCCTATGAACTGTATCTTCAAAAACTTGAAAATCCACCACAAGACATTCAACAACATTTTATATTTAATGCTTTCATAGTTCTGAAAGTTTTAGTTCAGATGAATTGTTTTCTCCTTTGTAGATTGGTTTATATATATTATTGTCACAATTATAGCTGTTTCGGGAGTGTTTTTAAGAGGAAATCAAAATTTAAGAAGAAGATTGGAAACTATACAAGTAATTAATTATCTGAAAAATCTACAAAACAATAATAATTTACCTCAACGACATCCTGAAATTCATCAATTACCCCAACAGCAAATAGAACAACCCAACTTAATGCAAAACAATCATAATTTACCTCAACGACATCCTGAAATTCAGCAATTACCCAATTACCCCAACAGCAAATGGAACAACTACCCAACTTTAAGAAGATCACAATGTAGACGTACTCCTGTTTCAAGACTTAATTTGTAAAAACTTACCTTTCAAATAACAGGTCTGAAATAAGTGTCATGCACTTTTTTTCCTAATCCAAAATAATATTCATCTTTATCCATAATTCTTCTGGCTAGATATTGAATATAACACAGAATGCCGGTTTCTACATGTTAAAACATTTTTTTTTTAATTCAACAATTAAATCTAACATCTGATGGTACATTTCTCTAAGATGAACACTAAATGAATTGTCCTCCATTGAAGTTTATTCAGCATTTCCTCTCAATTTCATTTCTTGATTTGAGTTGCAAATACTACAAGGAAAAGTTTCCTGGTTTGTTATTAGAGAGTAAGGATAATAATTCAACTCTTTAAAACAAATTCTCTCATTGCCTCTGTAAATTCCATATTAATTATTGTTTTGAAGTGAATGGGGATTGTACTTGAAAGTTTACTCTCTATATACATGATATAGCAAAATCAAATCTTGATTTGTTTATTTAGATATAAATGTGTGAAAAGGGTTGGTTTAAAAAGCCAACTCTAGGCTAAAAGATTATTATAGATGTGCAAGATAATGACATTTTTTTTATCAAGTATTTACACTTTTTCATAAGCAATTTACATGGTTAAATAAGAAATTTTATATGAGAGAGAAAAGTAAAAAATTTAAAATTATGTATAAATGTATAAAGATAGTGTTATTATTGTTTTGTTTTTTTAATATATTACAGTGAAGATCATTGAAGATTATTTTTAACCAATATTTAGTAGATGATGATGGTATGAATTATTTCCATAGTTATGTCATTATTTTTTAAATTTTAAAAGATGATTAAAACCTTTTTTAATATGATTAATCATCTCTTTGTTTCAATATGATTAAATCATCTTTAAATGTTTGATTTTTTTTGTCTCGCTTGACGGAGTCAAAAAGCGAGACATAGGTATGCTGTTTCCGGCGACGATGACGACAACGACGGCGGCGTCAACAATGTATTAGTTTGTGATTAGGTCTAGTTTATGGTGAACCTCTAGTGGTAAGTCAAAGATATTTGGTATACAGTTGTATCAGTATTGGCACATCTCATTTCCATGACCCCCCAAGGGTGACTGGGGAATAGAAGTATGGTCACCATTGGTCTTCCTCCGACCGGCAGTAAAACCCTTGCTAAAGTGGGGCGTCCGTTTGGCTGTGCGGGATGTGCATTCCCTTAGTCTTTGAAATATTATTTTCAATCTTTCTAAATGTTCCTCAAATGTGTTTGAAAAGATAATCAAATCATCCAAATAAATGACACAAATTTTCATGTTCAAATCTCCTAAACATTCTTCCATCAAACGTTGATACGTTGCTGGCGAATTACATAGTCCAAAAGGTAATCGATTAAATTCGTAAAAACCTAACGGTCCTACCGTAAAAGCTGTTCTTTCTTTGTGATTTTCCTGTATCTCCACTTGATGATACCCGCTCTTCATGTCTAAAACGGTATATAGAGATGATCCAGACAAAATATCAAGTATTTCCTCTATTCTAGGGAGCGCGTATGAATCTTTTTTTGTCTTTTCATTTAAAATTCGGTAATCAACACACATTCTCAAAACTCCATTTTTCTTCCTACAAAGAACAACATTTGATGCAAAAGGTGAATGAGACTTTCGTATTACCCCAGCAGCTAATAACTGTTCCAAATGAGTTCGAACTTCGTCGATCATTGCCGGAGGTATCCGTCTATATTTTTGTTTTTAAATGGAATTTCATTGTTCAAGTTGATTTGATGTTGTACCCCTTTGTAATGACCAATATCAGTTTCACCTTTCGAAAAAATATCCTCATATTCATTAATAAGGGTCTTAGTGCTAGATATTTGGCTATTTGTTAATTCAGGATTTTCAATAGAGACTTGATCTTTAAAAGGTTCAATGTTCTCAACTGTAGCTAGTTCTCGTGTATTTTCTACTACTACCGGCTGTAATTCGCATAAAATTGCGTTGGGAGGTACAGATACAGTTTTAGTTGTTATATTTGAAACATTTACTTTAATAATACCTGCATCTTTAAAGTTGTATGTAATTACAGTTGGTGCAATGTCTAAATCATCTGTTAACACAGATTTTTGTGTCGTCTCCAGTACAGCACCTGTTGGTTGATACTCAGTCTCTTGGTTAAGGCCCCCCAAGGGTGACTGGGGAATAGAAGTATGGTCACCATTGGTCTTCCTCCGACCGGCAGTAAAACCCTTGCTAAAGTGGGGCGTCCGTTTGGCTGTGCGGGATGTACAAATTTGCAGTCACGTCCGGTCTGAATGGGGACGTTAAATCCGATGCCTCGTGTAAAGAGAGTGCCACGCTCTTTGCACGTTAAGAACCCTTGCAACAACTCTTTGAGGGGTCCGTAGGTGACCTGTTGCAAGGCAAAATTTCTGTCCCTATCCAATATACCCTCATTTCCCGTGGCAGTCTAAATTTCTCCGACCTTAATCCTGGAAGCCCTATTACAGAACCTACCTATTGTATTTATTGTTAACTTGTTCTCGTCCTGAATATGCATGAAATATTTGCCACTGGACGTTAAGCAACCAACAATCAATCAATCATCTTGGTTAAGGTATCCCTTGATTGAAACGGAAGTGTTAGGCCTAATCAATATTCTTTGTTGTTCAGCACATCGAACTATGGCTAATCTGTTGTCTTTTTTCTTCAAAGTTTTTTCACGAATTGTCATACATCTAAATACTAAATACCAAGGTGTAAATAATGCTGAATCTTGTAAGTATTTTTCTCCAACCTTTTCTTTACATGTATTCATAAATTCTGCCAAAATATTGGTTCCAAGTAGTACTGGTACTGTTTTACTGTATCTGCTTTCAGGAACAACTGAAAACAAGCAATGCTGTACATGGTCAAGTGGTATACCTTTCACGGTCAAGTCTGCTTCTGTTAGCCCTTTATATGGTAACACATTTCCATCAGCACATTCAACATTTAAAATTCCTTCAACTGGACTCAACTGTAAATGGGACAAATGTTTATTATAGAATTCTTCGTTTATTGTACTGACACAACTACCAGTGTCCAATAATGCTTTTGTTTTAATTCCACAAATTGTAACTTCCGATTCATTACTTGACCCTACTAAATTTTTCTGTTCAAGGCGATTTTCTTCATTGTTGCCTACTACACACCTTTCATAATAGGCAGATTTCAGTTTAAATATTGTCCTGGGTTTCCGTTTGCACGACATTCCCATTATTATGGATTTTAGGCTCCTTGACAACTCATACTTGTGCGTCAAGGATGTGCATTCACTGTAAAAATAAGGAACATGCATGCAATAAAGTGTTAGTTTAACAAGAATAGCGAATCCCGCATTACTAGAACTATTTTGACAAATGCGCGCTATATGAACTATATCAAACCGAAAAATACAGAAACTCGACAATAGAAATTATCCTACACATACCTGATATTTCCAACTATAACAACCACATGACTTTGGACAAATCTTCAATACAAAAGAACATCCAACCCCGTCAACTTTCAGCAGCGAACTAACTAGATAACCATCTACCCGTAAAACGAAAACTATAATCAAGCGTGCATGACTGGCGGGAAATCTACCCGGACTAAACTCATTTGCATAATAATGTAAAGATAATTTACATTATATAAAGAGACCAGTTTCTATACAATAAATTCTAATACTTTAATTAAGTAATTCAAACAATTTATTAAAAGATTTAACTGCTATCTTTTTATTATTTATTTTCTGACTTTTATTATTTTTATAGCAATGGTTTCACAATAAATTATTTTGATTTCTTTAAGTAACTTTTATTTCATAAAATAAAACACATATATAAAATTAAATTCACAAACATCATAAGACCACTAAAAATGTCACTATTACATAAGCAACCATACCACATCTCCTTATTTATATATCCGAACATATATAAACCGTTTGATCAGTTAACCTTACGTTACAATTTTGTGATAACATCTCAAAAGTTAATGTGAACAAGGACGTATTAGTGTGTCATTTAAAACGAATCGTTTATTTGTGGTTTTTGTACTAGCGTAATATCCCATTTGTAATGATACTTACTTACACTAGTTATCCCAAAATGCTGGCAAATTGGCTCATTTTTGCTGCGTCCCACGAATCAATTGGGGTTGTAATCTTTCCAGGTCGACTTCGGATAATGCAATTTCCACAATCTGGAATTAAATAATACTGAAATATAGTGTTTTTTGTGTCGTTGTTCTCTCCTTATATCTGACGTGTTTCCCTCAGTTTTAGTAAGTTACCCGTTTTTTTTGTTGTTTTTTTTTTGTGTTATCGATTTATAAATTTCGCACAGCAGTATACTACTGTTGCCTTTATTTAAAGATATGTTCGTAGATTAAATTCGTATAAACATATTCACTTGTGAACATGATTCTTTTCAAAAGCCAAAACAACGGCTTGTTATTGAGTAAACACAGCACCAAGTCCTACATTACTTGCATCTGTTATAAGTTGAGTTTTATCTGAATAAGATTTTGTGAGGTAGACGAAATTGACCTTAAAACGATCGTATCGACTTTTATACATTCAAATGCGACTAAAAAATGCTTTTTTTTGTTATGATAAATATGAAATAGCCCATGACCCATTCAAATAAGCTGCACAACCAAATGAATGACTACCTGCACTGTCAGTATACCATAATCATCAGCCTTTCATGAGATTTCATTTACAGTAACCAGTGATGTTCCTAGAGCCAAAACATTAAACTTGCCAGGATGTAGTTCCGAAAATATTTAAATTATCTGTTGTTGAAACCTCCGTTTGTGTTTCTATTCGCAGAGCTATTTGGCAAAGGTGCAATGTTGTTCCGCTGAAACCTAAATGGACTAGTATCGAGTTCTTTTTCAATAAATCGACGACATATTGAAGCAGAATGATCAAAACCACATTTGAGACATGCATGCCTGTATTCGCATTTTCGTTTATTGCACAAACCGTTAAAATTTTAATCGTTGCATGTATCACTTGCCTTTCTTTGATGCCTTTCAATAAGGACATTGGCATTAGCTACAGTAAAAGATTCAAGTTTAATCTTGAACAGAATTAATGGTATGTCTTTTATGGCACCCTCAACACCTATTGTCCGGATTAGTTCTCGGAGATGGCTTGACATACATTGGGATTGCCTTTGTGGAGCAGATTTATCAATGTGCACTCGGGGTTTGCAATTTTCAAGATGGCCGCCGTTACCATGGAAACGGCAAATTGTAAAAAAAAAAACCGAGAAATTGTCCAAATTAAGTGAAACTTTCAGACTCATCATTCAAAAGCGTGCTATCCATCTAAAGAACTTTCAAAATGGCTACCGTTGCCATGGAACTCGCCCAAACGAAAATACATCCTTAATAAATTCATAGTTAATGAAAAGTTAAACGACCTCCCAACCTACACCTGCCTAACACTAGTATGAACTGTAGAATTGACTGCCATTGGAATTTTAAAATTTGCTGCTGTTACCATGTAGATAAAGCTTAAAGTGTATTATTGACCCATATGAAAAAAAGTCAAAGTAACGTTTGCAAACAAATGTTAAGCTCATTCCCGGATAAATGCTGTTGAAATGTCATCGGTCTTTGAAATTTTCTTTGAAAAAAAAACTTTCTTCCGAAATGTACACCAAAACTAACGAATACATTTCATTCATTTTTTCAACCTTTCCCGTTAGCCTCAAATGTTATCTTTGTTTTAATAGATTGCACAAGTGTCAGAAATCAAACACTACAACGGACATTGAATTTTAAACAAAGCATGAACAAATTTAAAGTATTTTGATAGGTATATTGATCACATTATCTACGGTTCTGCTGATTGTTAACTTATTGATCCCCAAAGTATCACCAATCACATGGAGAAATGGCATAAAATCAATGAGCAATGGACAACTACTCCTCCACTGTGAAGAACTTTTCCTAGTAGATCAACCGATAAATCAAAAGTCTCCCTCTTAAATCTGCATCTTTCTCTCATTTTTCTTTGTCAATTTTGTGAGATTAATTTCTCGCCAAAATGCTCGCGGTTTTCCCACAATATGATTTGAAATATTGAAAAGAAGTTGTCGTTTGCTGCCATTTGGAAACTTTAATCTCTGGTAATTTATCATAACCAAGCCCCTATAGGTGGGTAAAACTATCTTTTTCAACCAAGGATTTAACAGATTGATTGATTGTTGGTTGCTTAACGTCCAGTGGCAAATATTTCATGCATATTCAGGACGAGAACAAATTAACAATACAATAGGTAGGTTCTGATTGATTGATTGTTGGTTGCTTAACGTCCAGTGGCAAATATTTCATGCATGTTCAGGACGAGAACAAATTAACAAATACAATAGGTAGGTTCTGTAATAGGGGCTTCCGGGAATAAGGTCGGAGAAATTTAGACTGCCACGGGAAATGAGGGTATATTGGATAGGGACAGAAATTTAGCCTTGCAACAGGTCACCTACGGACCCCTCAAAGAGTTGTTGCAAGGGTTCTTAACGTGCAAAGAGCGTGGCACTCTCTTTACACGAGGCATCGGATTTAACGTCCCCATTCTGACCGGACGTGGCTGCAAATTTGTACATCCCGCACAGCCAAACGGGCGCCCCACTTTAGCAAGGGTTTTACTGCCGGTCGGAGGAAGACCAATGGTGACCATACTTCTATTCCCCAGTCACCCCTGGGGATTGAGGATTTAACAGAGGGTTACATTTAACCACATGATGAACAACAATATTGTTGAAATTATAAAATTTCATTTTTTCCAAAATCTCGCACATGATATCTGTAAGAATCAAACAAGCAGTGGCACAGGAGAGATTTCAGATATAGCTCATTCTCAGCTTTTGAATTTTATAAGTTGTCAATAACATTTTTTTTAATTTGGGCCATTATCCATCTGGTTGCCATGATCACAATTAGGAACTTTGGTTACGATATAAATTCTGCTGCTAGACAAGATGGGGCCGTGGGACGTCAGAGCTCGTCCTATATCTAAAAGTGGATGTTTGCCCGTCCAAAATAGATGCGCTGCTTCGTTGCTTCTAGAGCCGACTGACGGTCCTGGAATAATCGGACATCAATTTGTTCATTTTTCATTATCTCTTCATTTATGTAAGCTTCATACCTACCTGCCATCCTTTATTTCAGAATCAAACAAATTCCGAATTTCAGCAAAATGTTGCAACAACAAGATTCAAAACATGCGCTCTGCAATGATGATAATATGCTTTTGGTTGAATTTAATGTATGCGGGCTTTAACACCAGAAATATTACCAGACATCACGCTAGCACCATCATATCCTTGACCACGTAAATTGTCCATATTTAGCCCCCATTCATGAATATTATTAACTATTGCTGTTGCAATTGACTCTGCGTCGACCTTTTCCATTTCGGTAAATCCTATAAAATCTTCAAACACAGTAGCAGTTCTATCGACATATCTAAAGCAGAGTGTCATCTGCCCTTATGTACCTACATCCGTGGATTCATCAGCCATGATGGAAAACCATTTTGCCTCTTGTACCTTTTTTACTAATTTTATTTTACTTTGCATTCTGCACAATCTTATCAGTTCATTTTGTATTGGAAGTCATTTTCAACTATATTGTAAAACTCATTTGTAATGGGAACATTAAGAAAGTTGTGAAACACTTATTACTAAACCAAAATACGGAGATCAAACAAAAAACAATAGACAGTTTGATAGCTGTGATAAAAGAAATTGCTATTGGTTATGCCAAAATACTTGAAACTCATATAAGAACTGTAAATGATCTTGAGAGTGTTCATCTAAAAACACGAGCACACGAACGTGTTGGCGTCACTGATGTCTGCTGCATCATAAAATGGACCAAATGTAAAGAGTTAGAGCAGGGTTGTTATCGCCATGTCAATTATCTTTAAGAGCAGATTGCCAACCATGAATGCTCTAAAACGCAATTTTGGAATCATTTGCTAAAAGATGCATTTCATATTCTTACGAAAATTGGAATAACAACATCATATCCCACTATGAATAAAGACGTTCATAGGATTAAAAATTTTGCTGATCAAGGTATGAAAATGGCACTTCAGCACCCAATTTTGCCATGTTTTATTTGCCGACAGGTGAAATTGTGACAGAAGGTATGACTGATAATTAATATGAAAAATAACGGATATGGATTAATGACACAAAGACATACCGACTCACTAAATGTAATACAATAAAAAATTGGGAAACACATGAACTTTAACTGAGCAGAAACTAAAAAGCAGACATCCCTAGATGGGCGTAAACAAAACAAGAGAAATAAAACAATAGCTATATTGCACGAATTTTTCGGCAAATTAAATTTTCATAATTATTCTGTATTCTGTTAAATTCAAATGCAGGCGCATATACCAGTTGCATTGCTTAAAAACTTCACGCATAAAATATGTAAATAGGTTGTTAAATACGTACCGTGTAAAAAAAAAACGATTGTTAAATAATCATAAGAAAAAACGAACAATATATAATCGGTTTTAATGCCATAAAATATATTATATGATTCATATATGCAACGTTAAGAAAATGTCTTGTAGTTAATAGCACGAATACGACATTCAATCGAAAGAAAACAAACATTGTATTAATGCTTTCGAGCTTAATTCGTTTTGTTTGTTAAAAACCATAAGATTGTAAATAAGGCGCACTGTTATAAAAGCAAAGTATAAACCAGAATAACGTCTGATACAGACAAATTTAAAGACAAAAAGACGGTATACATGATCTGTTTATCACTGACCTTCTTTAAAATAATGCTCGATATCACACCATTAATTAAAATTCTGCATTAAAACTGCAACAACAATCAAGTTTGTTTTCATTGACTCCAACAATAGCAACCACTGACAGTGAAACAGGAGACTCAGATAACGACAGTATTGGGGAGTTTGGCGCAACCAAAGATGATCGGTGATGATTATTTATTTGATGGTTGCAAGTTTTCACCGAAATCCTCTTATACAATGGTCACGTTGTTTGTGTAAATTTAAACTACCTAATGATGGTTTTTCACAACTTCTAATTATCCTACATCCATATACAAAGTCATAGGCGGATCAAGGGGGCCCCTTTCGTAGGAAAAATGTGGGTGATCATATAGGGAATCACTGCATCATGACTCGAGCGGGCCTTAGATCAGTCAGCGGACCCCCTTTTTTTATGAAAAGTTCTGGATCCGCCACTGAAAGTGAAGGAAAATCTTAAGGAATATATGGACTTTGTAGAACCAAAACTGCATGCATTTTGTGAAAAAATGTCAGGAGAAGTACATGTAGATGTAAACCTTGTCATTTTGCACTGAGACACAGCTTTATTTGTCTATCAGTCTACAGGCTTCAATAAAATTGATAAATGTCCAATGAAAATGAACAATTAATTATTTTAATTTTCGGGCTGCTGAGAAAAGTTTTTCAAAATCTCAATATATCTATCATCACAGGCATTTACATGTAATTTCTATTATTTGTGCCTAGCTAGTCAATGCCAGAGTAAAATTGCTACATATGTTTTACTGGATATATATATATATAGAGAGAGAGAGATGTGTAGAAAATAATGTACATGTACCATTCCGTCTGCGTAACCTACATTTGTACATTTAACATGTCAACAAAATTCCAAATAATATGTATATAACTCATGGTCATATAGACATTGCATTTCTGTTTCATATATTCATTTTCTCAGGGCCATTGAAAAGCAAAAGGAGAGGTTACAAACTGTGAATACCATTTCTTACATTACTAAAGGGCTAAGGTACAAGCAGATAATGAATGAAGTTTAACAACATAGTGTAGTTATTAACCTGACTTTTACACTGAATACAGCGTGGCACTCTCTTTACACGAGACATCGGATTAAACGTCCCCATTCTGACCGGACATTGCTGGAAACTTGATACATCCCGCGCAGCCGAGCGAACGCCCCACTTTGGCAAGCGTTTTACTGCCGGTCAGGGGAAGGCCTATATTTCGTTTCCCCAGTCAGCCTTGGTGGGGGACAAAATATGTATGTGATGTTTGTAGTTAAGGTTACCGATCCAAATAAGGGATGTTGAACCATATGAAACGAGAGCCCTGTCATATTTTCCACAGCTTCTTCATCTTGGCACTGAAGTTTGGAAAAAAGGGCTTTTTCTAAGTTCTTTAGACTTTTACAGCTTAAGTCTTCTGTTGATTCATTTCTCGACAGCATCTTAAAAATAATTCAACCATCATGATAGGATCACATGTAAGCAAATTATATTTCCTTTATACATGTAGTATCAGAGGTACATTAGTATTCAGCAGGTCTCTTAAAAGTTCTATATCCTTATTACAGGCCTATAAAACAAATCTGATGATACAGATTAAAAAACAAAACAAAAACATGTTGATAAATAAATGTTATGCAGCAGTCCCTCAAGTGTTGTTATAAGACACAGGGAGCGTTCCTACTTGCAAACGCTGTGCAGATTTTATTGATAAAATAATTGATTTATAAGACCTCGGAGAAATCTACAAAATCAAAATGAAATAAAACTCGAGAAAGGCCATAAATGCTTTTGGTGCACATCAGTCAATTTAAAACATGACGTCATACACATGAAAACGCTAAACCTGAAGGTTTTTCCGTTACGTGAGCAATTCGTATATTGTATGAAAATTACAATTTCAGGTTGTCGGATATTTGTTTTCGATGATGTGCCGTTGGTACAATTATTTGTCTGGTTGTCCTTTTGAGCCATTGTGTTGCCAGTTTATTGCTGATCCATGAGTTGGGATTTCTCTCTGGTATCTTTTGGAAAACGACAAAAAAGAGCGTTTTAAAATGCGTCCATTGAGCATACAATTTTGACAATTCTAGAACACATTTGTTGTGATTTATAATATTTTGTTATTTCATTGTTATAACCCAAATCATTATATAAAATTTAAAATCCACAAGAATCCATAATTGGATTATTAAAGTATTCCTATTTTTATAGATTCCTTTAAGATCGACAAAATGCACTGGTGTCAATCTTGCATCATAAGATGATTCTGTAGAAGAGGGGCAAATAAACTCATCATTCAAGGAGAGGCAAAAGATACCAGTACTATGACTATCATCAATCAGTGTTTATTTGAATGAGAAGAGGCATTTTTTTCTGATCGATCGTGTAAAATGTTGATTTAAAATTGTTTAACGATGTCTGTTAACTTTAAATATATTTTTTGAAACTGCTGAAGTTATTTAAATTGACCAATCTACGTGTGTCCTTGACATCAATTGGACCGACTTGCCATATAGCTGGTCGAAGCACCGATGAAAGAAACCGATAACCAGGGTATTCCCCACTTTGCAAAACAGATGCTCTGATCTTTCTCATATCTTTCGGGCATTCTGTAAAGGGTATCAGAGCAGGGGAAATTCAAGTTAGGAAATTGACTTGTTCTTGTGATTTTTGCATTGCCACTGAAGGCACAAGTTCAAGTTTAAAATGCCCAATGGCGACAGTGGTTGGAGAATGGTGAAGTGTTTACTTGAATGGTTTATCAGAAATGATCATGCTGAGCGAGAAAATTAAATTATGTAAGCCTCTCAGTCACGAGCACCAAGGGCGAACATGGAGAAGTGTTTACTTAAATGGTTTTAACCAAAATGATAAAGCAGAATAAGAAAATGATGCAAAGAGAACAGAGGTAGAAAAAAACCCATCTTAACAGGAATGATCACGAGAGCAAGACAGTACGCAGAATCTAGACCATCATGTATTATCTGTAAACTCGTCATTTAAAAAAAGGCAAAAATACCAGTACTATGACTTTTATCAATCAATGTTTATTTGAATGAGAACAGGCATTGTAAAACGATGCCTGTTAACTAAAAATAATTTCTTTTGAAACTATAAAAATATTTCAAATGTATCAATCTACGTATGTCCTTGACATCTATTAAGCGATTGGACCGACATGCCATTTAGCTGTTTGAATCCCCAATGAAAGAAACATAATCAAGATTTTCCCGACTTTTCAAAACATTTGCTCTGATCTTTCCCATATCTTTCGGGCATTCTGTGAGGGGAAGTTTTCTTGTTTTTGTGAATTTTGCATTGCCACTGAAGGTACAAGTTCGAAATGCCATAAGGAGACATGTTGGAGAATGGAGAAGTGTTCACTTGAATGGTTTATCAGAAATGATAGTGCTGAGCAAGAAAATTAAATCATGCTAGAGAAACAGAGGGAGAAAAATGGTACCATAAGATAAACCCAATGAATGAGCATGAGAGCAAGACAATAAAAACGAATCAGATTATACAGATGGTGATGAACGAGTATGTTTATATTATCCTCACTCAAGTTTGACATGCTAATTTTAGATTTTAAAAGTTAGAAATTAAATTCTATCGTATTCATCAGCCAGGTATGCCTCAGGGTTTTGTTTCGGGTCAATTGCTTACCTTTATAAAACACAATAGAGGTTTACACTAAAAAAAAACATGCAAATTTCTGACAATTTCAGGGTTTTCTATTTGCTGTATATAATATATGTATTACTGTACACGAATGAGGCTGTTATTTTTCTTGTATGGAATGTTTTATTTCTGTCACTTTGTGGTTTCAATATAGATATTTGTATTTCTAAATAAACCAAATTACATTAGTATAGAGATTGTTCTATACTGTGTTACTTTTGCTCATTGTCAAAAGCTGTACAGTGACCTAAACTTAAGATCTAAGTAGATTGGTATCTGGTTGATGATTGTTTCATTGGCAATCATACCACGGTATCTGGTTGATGATTGTCTCAGTGGCAATCATACCACTTTTTTTTTAATTTGAGCTAAAGTAATTTTATGGAAATTTTGCAGTTTTTCGCTATTATCTTAGATATTATTATAGTATCTAATGAAATCTTATACAACAAATTATGATTTTAACCTTATTTTACATGATTTCCAAAGCATCAGTAAATACAGGTGAGCGACACAGGCTCTTTAGTGCCTCTAGTTTTAATTTGAGCTAAAATGTTGTAAAGGAAAAGCACTTTTTCAGACACTTGGTTAATTGGAATTAATCCTACATGATGAACTTTTAACTCTATTTTCATAACTGAAACTTTAATTATGGTACATACTTTTTTCTTAAGTTTGGTTGCTGTATTTATCCAGCAGTAGTAAGTGAAGTTGTAGAACATTTTGTGTGTTCCTTTTTTTTCACAGTGCACCCAGAGATATTTAATTTATGATACGGTTCACATTGTATAATGGATCAATTGACATACATTTGTAAAAAAAATCAGTAATTAGGGAGCCCATATTTTGTGCTTTTTGTTTACAATATGTTGGTTTAAGTCATTTACTGCGTTTATTGCAATTTAATATGCAATTTAGTTTGCTGCATAAACACAGAGAACATAAATTTGGTGATCATCGCTTTATTGAAAAAGTTAATACTAGGTTTTGTAAAAGTTAATAAAATTAACGTAATAATTCAGAAGTAGATATGTTCTTTTCTTTTCTTTTCCTTAACCTTCTTCGTCATACAATTCCCCAGAATGACTGGGGAAACGAAATATGGTCACATAGCAGTTCTCTTTTCTCACCCTTTCTCCCTCTTCCTTCACAAACCGGAATAGTTCCTGGATATCACTACACAAAGGAAGTAGCTTTTGAAAGTTGCATTTATTTATTTGGGAAGTCTGTCTCGCTACGCTTGACATGCGACTGTTCCAGTCTGCATCGTAAAGGCTAAGGAAATTTTTTGCATTTGTTATTTTGGACTTGTCATTTGCCGAAATGCCAGCACTTTTATTAATTTCTGCGCATCGGCGCAAGCAGTACCCTATTTTTACAGGCAGTGTTGGGATGTCGTACGATCTTTCAATGGGGTTGTAACCTGCAAGTTTCTTAACTGTGGACAAGAGGACTTTGAAGTTTGACGGTGTTATAAGTTCAGAAATGGAATGAAAAGCTATTCCCTTTGCTTGGCAAAATCAACCAACTTCCCAAATGTCTCAATTTGTGCCTGATGGTATTCGGCGTATGTACCTTTACATCCATTCTCTCATACAATCTTTTATACCAAATTTCATTATTAAATCATCATTCATCAGGCATTTCCTTACTGCATCATCTTTCATGTCCAATATAATAACTTTGTAAAAACTTGTACAGATGTTTTTGGAACAGGAAGATCTTTTCCAGTTCGTACAACGGTTGCAGGTGCAATAATCTTTTTGTTATGTTGACATTTTTTTTTCTATGAGAATTTAGGTTTGTTATGAACATTCCTTTGCAAAACTCGTAAGAGAGATAGTTGCTTGTGGATGAAAAGTTGGTTAGCCTGTATCGGGGAATTATTGTACATTTCTAGTTTTTTATTACTTCAATATAAAGTCTGAAATTTGCCTCGTTTCTCATTTGTCCTTTCTTTGATCTAATTTTTCCGAAGAAGGAGGATTTCTGCAACTCGTTGTTCTTTATTGTGCTTATCCTCTTGTTATTTTGTAATATAGGTTTTCACTAAATAAACAAGCATGCTTCTTGTTCCATATTTGTTTTTTTTATCTTTATCTGTGTTAGTGATTTGTTTATTTGATTTTTTTTACCTTCTTCGGGCTAAAAACATAAAATAATAGTGAAATGCACTAATGTAACAGTTCCTGACTTGGAGCATGTATACTTTATAGTTAAAGTATCGGGGTTTGATATTTTTTATGTCGAATTCTCTCCATTAATTGTCTACGGTATATTAAAATGATTAGATCTTAACAGCAGTAGACCAATAACTTCTATGGTATTAAGCGTTACCGTTTACATTTCAATAGTCCTAGGCCAGGATTTTAGGAACGGAAGGCGTAATTCCGGTTGCCCTGGTATAGGGTCTATTGAGAAGCTCCTGGATTTCAACAATTTAGCATCGAATTATGAAGTATTATATTGATTTATTGTTGGTTGCTTAACGTCCAGTGGCAAATATTTCATGCATATTCAGGACGAGAACAAATTAACAAATACAATAGGTAGGTTCTGTAATCGGGGCTTCCGGGATGAAGGTCAGAGAAATTTAGACTGCCACAGGAAATGAGGGTATATTGGATAAGGACAGAAATTTAGCCTTGCAACAGGTCACCTACGGACCCCTCAAAGAGTTGTTACAAGGGTTCTTTTCGTGCAAAAGCGTGGCACTCTCTTTACACGAGGCATCGGATTTAACGTCCCCATTCTGACCGGACGTGGCTGCAAATTTGTACATCCCGCACAGCCAAACGGACGCCCCACTTTAGCAAGGGTTTTACTGCCGGTCGGAGGAAGACCAATGGTGACCATACTTCTATTCCCCAGTCACCCTTGGGGGATGAAGTATTATAACAGACTCCATGAGAGACAAATTGGTGAAAATAAGTCTGCCTTCGGATCATTTAAATAATGTATTGATTAACATGTGGATATCAAATCTTTGGAAGAATTTGTAAATTCAGTTAAAAGGTTATATGAAATAGGCATGAAAAATGAAAAATAAATCGTTAACGATAGCTTTTCCTGAACTTTTGATATACCTGTTTTATTAAAACATACCTTTTCACTGTGTTGGTCTTTTGGAAAATGTGTGTGCTGTATTTAGACCCCTTTACCAAGAAATTTGTTTTGCATGCACACGTTTAAAAAATGCCGGTTTTTATCAAACGCAATCACAAGTTTGAACGTTTATCACACAGGAAGATTGCTCTTGAAGAAAGATAGACCTAATAAGAGAGTATGGATGGGGTCCATCATTTATTTATTCTTCTTTTTTAAATCATTATTCTCTATTCTTTATCTGTTTTGCTCATTATTCTCTTCTTTATGTTTTAGTACCATTGTATTCATTTAATGCGAAGTCATATCGAATTTGATCATTTTCCTTTAGCATTTTCCGCCCTGGTTTGATGGCGGAAAAATATTGTCAAAATCTAAAATAGCGTACACGGTACACTACAAAAATAAACTTACATTGTTGGGAAAGACTAAATTCCTTAATAAATTATGCACGTTCATACCGAACTGATCGAAAGTTGTGTTTCGCCATATTTTAAATTTTGCTGAGTGTATAAATCTAATCGTGATCCATCATTGAAAATGCATAGTCCTTCTTGTGAGACAAAGTCTTCAATGATCTTACCTTTGTCATTATGAGACTTGCTTCCCCATAAGGGATAGTGGGCATTAAAGTCTCCCATAAGTATAAAAGGTGAAGGTAATTGATCAGTAAGGTTTTTGAGTTTAGCTTTATCTATATTTGAATTAGGTGGAATATATACAGAACATAATGTAATTGTTTTATCCAATGATAAACGAATTGCAACTGTCTGCAGATCTGTGGTGATTTGGACAGTGCTATGAATGACGTTGTCCTTCAAACAAATGGTTGATCCGCCTGCAGCACGTTCGTCTTCCTTAGAAAATGTGCTATAAATGGTGTATCCTTTTAAAGATACATTATCACTTTCTTTTAAATGAGTTTCTTGAAGACAAAATGCAATAGGTATAAAAGTCTGAACTAGAAGCGTTAACTCGAGATGATTTATTTTAAGACCTCCATTGAATGATATCTGTCATAGTTTATGAATAGAAGGACGAATGCTATCGAGTTTGCCAGCATTTTTACTTCGATCCCCCTCAGATTGTGATCTTTCTGGTGGCATAAAACTTTCGCAGTCCATTTCTGATTCATCATTGAGTATGGTAAATCTATTTTGTGAGGAGAGTCCTCGATTTTCTTGACTAGACGCAGCTGATGTTACTCCGCCTCGAACTCTACCCCGCGACCTCCTTTCAGAAGACTTCAGAGATGACGGATTTGCTAGCGTTTTGGAGACGCTCTTCTGTTCTGGAGAACGAAGAGGAGACGGGGCTTTTGTAGACTTTGTACGAGATGCAGAAGATGAATTAGAAGACGCTTTATGAGACGTAGATGTAGTATGACTATTTAAGACGAGTGAATTATCGGGAAGATCCCAGACAGACCCAGTGCCCCAACTGTCTGATACAACCACATCTGATTTACTTGATTTCTTTTTCTCATTTTTTTTTAGGTGATGACATCGAGCCCTGTGAGGAAGATTGAGTTGACTGAGTACTGGTTTTAGAAAGTTTTGGTTTTCTTGGAATAATTATTTTATCGGAAGTTTCTAATTGAACAGGCAACATTATAAAAGTTTCAGCATCAATTGGCCAAGTCATGTGAGTTTGTGTATTCTCGTGACTGAATGAGCGGCCAACTTTGCTGGCGTACGATGGTTTGTTCGAAACTATAGGATCATTCGAAACAGAAGCTATGTGTTTAGCCTCTAGTAACTGATGTTTCTTTCTGTTTTAATTTTAATAATATTTTTTTCTTTAAGGTAAACAGGGCAGTCCCTCGATGATGAAAAATGGGACTCGCCACAGTTTACGCATTTAGAAGATTCAGAGCTACAGGTTGTTCTCTCGTGTCCTGCGTCAGAACACTTGAAGCATCTCTGCGTACCATGACATTGTTTGGTTCCATGACCAAACTTTTGACAAGTGAAGCATCGAATTGGGTTAGGGATAAACCTGTCAACTCTGATTCCGAAGCAACCTAAAGTAATCGATGAAGGAGGAGTTGGAGTTCTAAAGGTCAAAAGATATGTATTTAATTTGGTTATAGTTCCATTCTTTTTTATTTGAAATCTAACAACATCAGTTACACCTTGGCTGGAAAGTTCCTCACAGATTTCTTCCACGGTAAGGTCACCAAGGTATTGACTTCTGTCTCGAATGATCCCCTTACAGCTGTTCAAACTGTTGTGAGGAGAGGCAGAAACAGGAAAGTTTGTAATTGTTTTCATTGTAAGCAAATTTGTTGATTGAGTTTTGTTGGAACATTCAACCAACAAATTCCCTGATCTCATTTTTGAAACTTTTTTAACAGTACCAGCAACGCTTTGTATTTGTTTGTGAATCACAAAGGGAGATATTTTGGAAATTGGTTTTTCATCTGTACCTTTTATTACAATAAATCTGGGCCAACTGTCATCTTCCCGACAGGGCACTGAATCATCACATTTTCTTTTTTTATGTATTAAAGCTGATTTAGATTGATTGATTGATTGTTGGTTGCTTAACGTCCAGTGGCAAATATTTCATGCATATTCAGGACGTGAACAAATTAACAATGAATACAATAGGTAGGTTCTGTAATAGAGGCGTCTGGGATTGAGGTCGGAGAAATTTAGACTGCCACGGGAAATGAGGGTATATTGGATAGGGACAGAATTTAGCCTTGCAACAGGTCACCTAAGGACCCATCAAAGAGTTGTTGCAAGGGTTCTTAACGTGCAAAGAGCGTGGCAATCTCTTTACACGAGGCATCGGATTTAACGTCCCCATTCTGACCGGACGTGGCTGCAAATTTGTACATCCCGCACAGCCAAACGGACGCCCCACTTTGACGAGGGTTTTACCGCCGGTCGGAGGAAGACCAATGGTGACCATACTTCTATTCCCCAGTCACCCTTGGGGAAAGCTGATTTAGAGGGTTGGTTTTAATGTGCCATAGGAAAAGAGAAAGGTTCACCATTCTTGTCATCCACCCACCTCGGAGTGCCTACAAGGGCGATGCTGTGTTTCCGTGGCGAGCCGGGGTCAAGTGCTAATGCTGAAAAAGAGCCCCAAGTATAATGTAGCTCTTCCCCAAAATTAGCACCCAAGATCCACTGCGGAAAGCACCAGCTGTTCCAAGAATGGTATACTCAAGCAGAGCGTATCCATCAAGCGAAATAGAAAGCGTACCACTTGATTGACCCATGAGCCATCGCCTTCGTCAGTTATCCGAAATATAAATAGCTTAATTTAAATACATGTGTATATGACAATTGTTACAAGAAAGCTTATTGTTGAGGATTAACTGAAGGGCTCGGCATGACCAGCTGATTGATCGGACCGGGTCCATCCGACCTCCCGTTTAGATGATATCGGAGCCAAAGCAGCTTATTGAACTATAGTCTCGTCCGTCCGGGTATTTTCTGACCGTAAGGATCTCGTCAACCACCGACACGGGTAGCAACCCACGGCTAACGGGTTGGAGAGCCTATTTTATTTAAAACATCGGGCAACTCGTACGATGTTCGGATCACTTTAGTCTGGCCTCTACCCTTCGACCTGTCCAGCATGGGTAACCCTACCAGGAGACGAAGCTCCAGCTGGCACAGCTTTCAGGGTCACTGAGACACGCAAGCTCCCCGACCACGGCAAGGATAGCGATCCACCGGGGGGTTTACAGCTTACACAGCACTTTACTATTACAATATTTAAGCATGCCTAATACTTTTTTTTACATTTGGATATATTGAATAATGGAGGTATGAACTTCCTCCTTAAATCCTTAACTTCACAATTGGTACATTAAAATATATAGTGGTATACATCCCCAAGACAGGCTATACAAAGGGGACAAATTCTCTCATTTCGTGGTACATTTCTCCATCTTCCTGTTTCGATGGGAAACTTTGTATTACATACCCTCAATTTACATATATTTACTCTATGACCCCGCCTTAATTTTAACAGATATGGTTCTAAGCAAAACTCTTCTACAAAGTGTATCAAATGTTATTCGAGTTCAATCATTTATCGAATTTCAATAATGGTTTAAATTTTATTCAGTTCTTCGACTATGGATTATACCTTATCAAACAGAAACGAAAATACGCGATATACAATGTCATAAGTTTAAAAAAAGGAGGGATCTGTAGACAATTCCATTGTTTTTATTATAGTTAGTCAGACAGAAGACACACCAGCGAGCAGGCACGTGTGCCTGTGATACCTGCCAGAAAGTATACAGAAGGAAAGAAGACTTGAAAATCCATCTGTCCAGAAACCATCAGATAATATGTGCCTAACATCACTCGATGACATACAGTTCAATATAGTAGCCAACAAAAACCCGTTACTTTTGGTAACACAGAATATGGCACTACTTTTCAACATTTCAAAATCGTATGTACAAGTACCGGCGTGTTGTTGAACATTTGTTTTTGTAAGATTCTATTAGAAATATTAATTGATTACCAATACAAGAAATTTTAAGATAACAACTTATATTTCATTTGCATATTAATACAGGCTGGACCACCTATCAACGTGCCTTCACCAACACCAGTTGATTGATTGATTGGTGTTTGCTTTACGCCGCCTTAGCGCAAAAAGGCTATATCGCGGCGAGAGCTAATTCGAACATTTAACAATATAAAGTATATCTTTAAAATCGGACAAAAGGTCCTTCAATATACTAAAACTCAAGTCTAAAGCAAAATTGTTTATTTACAAATAAAAACAACACTAAGATAAGGTGATAAAATTAAAATCATTTTCAATTCATACAGCATTTTATATTTTATGATATATTCCAACTTCTTTTAAAAATGAAACAATATTTGTAATTGGAACACTATCAAATAAATCATACATATTATTGACATTGAAATGCTTCTTACGAATATCAGCAAAGTCAATACAATTGATTAAAACATGTTTAATAGTATACTTGCAGTTGCAAGGTATACATTGTGGTTCTTCTTCATTTTTCAGAAGATATTCATGTGTTATTCTAGTATGACCAATACGGCATCTAGAAATAACACCAACACCAGTTGATACAACAGCTCTAGCACTGTCACCAACTCCAGGTGCCGTTCAAGTTGACGTAATAGATTTTAAAGACATGATGGTAATTGACACCAATTTAGACTTGCTAGAAATGGAGCCAATCCGTTTTTAGGTAAGATTTTAGCTCAGTTTATGATAGTGTAGGACAAATTAGATAACTTTTGGTTTTATATTTACAAAGATCGTTTTCATGAATATAATTATTCATTAAATACATATTACTTGAACGGAACTTAGTGCACACTGATAAAAAGTTACTTTCTTTATATTCCTTTTTTATTGAATCCCTAATGATCAAGAGTAAAGCAAGATCACATTATGCATTCTTTTTAAATTTTTTCAATGAACATATCCCACCTCCCCTTAAAAAGAAAGAAACCCAAATATACGGACATACCACAAGTAATAGGAGAGACGGTAGTAATTATTAGTAATTCAGGTTCTTTATTTTTCAGGTTTCATTAAAAAACAGAGGAAAGAGGTAGGAGTAGATGTGCGTGAGATATCGAGCAGAGATGTGATAGGACTGTTTTCTAGTGCTTTTTGTTTTGTTTTTGTTTAGTTTATAGTTTATTAAAAAAGAAAACTCAGCTGCAGAAGACTGCGTAACAGGATCATATTATACATAATATTAATTACAACATAGTTTATAATACAAACAGTATACATTTTTTAATTATACATCTTCAGAAATAAGTCTTTGTTTATTACAGTTTTCAATTAAACAAGCATCTTTTCTACCTGTTGAATACAAAATTACAGCTTAGACAGCACTTTACTATTACAATATTTAAGCATGCCTAGTACTTTTTTTACATTTGGATATTTTAAATAAAGGAGGTATGAACTTCCTCCTTAAATCCTTAACTTCACAATTGGTACATTAAAATATATAGTGGTATACATCCCCAAGACAGGCTATACAAAGGGGACAAATTCTCTCATTTCGTGGTACATTTCTCCATCTTCCTGTTTCGATGGGAAACTTTGTATTACATACCCTCAATTTACATATATTTACTCTATGACCCCGCCTTAATTTTAACAGATATGGTTCTAAGCAAAACTCTTCTACAAAGTGTATCAAATGTTATTCGAGTTCAATCATTTATCGAATTTCAATAATGGTTTAAATTTTATTCAGTTCTTCGACTATGGGTTATACCTTATCAAACAGAAACGAAAATACGCGATATACAATGTCATGAGTTTAAAAAAGGAGGAATCTGTAGACAATTCCATTGTTTTTGTTATAGTTAGTCAGACAGAAGACACACCAGCGAGCAGGCACGTGTGCCTGTGATACCTGCCAGAAAGTATACAGAAGGAAAGAAGACTTGAAAATCCATCTGTCCAGAAACCATCAGGTAATATTATGTGCCTAACATAACTCGATGACATACAGTTCAATATAGTAGCCAACAAAAACCCGTTACTTTAGGTAACACAGAATATGGCACTACTTTTCAACATTTCCAAATCGTATGTACAAGTACCGGCGTGTTGTTGAACATTTGTTTTTGTAAGATTCTATTAGAAATATTAATTGATTACCAATACAAGAAATTTTAAGATAACAACTTATATTTCATTTGCATATTAATACAAGCTGGACCACCTATCAACGTGCCTTCACCAACAACACCAGTTGATACAACAGCTCTAGCACTGTCACCAACTGCAGGTGCAGTTCAAGTTGACGTAATAGATTTTGAAGACATGATGGTAATTGACACCAATTTAGACTTGCTAGAAATGGAGCCAATCCGTTTTTAGGTAAGATTTTAGCTCAGTTTATGATAGTGTAGGACAAATTTACTACAAGTAATAGGAGAGACGGTAGTAATTATTAGTAATTCAGGTTCTTTATTTTAAAGGTTTCATTAAAAAACAGAGGAAAGAGGTAGGAGTAGATGTGCGTGAGATATCGAGCAGAGATGTGATAGGACTGTTTTCTAGTGTTTTTTGTTTTGTTTTTGTTTAGTTAATAGTTTATTAAAAAAAAGAAACTCAGCTGCAGAAGACTGCGTAACAGGATCATATTATTGTCTATTATTTTGTTATTGTCTTGTCATTTATTTATAGTGAGAGAATCACTGCATATAGGTCATTATTAGGCACAATGAGTTATAAAATTAAAATCAACTCCAGTCCGGAGTCTGTTCTCCTACATGTACCTGGCATTGGTACGGCTACCGCTCATAGAATCATGGTTATGAGAAATAATGGCATAACAATTACACCAGAAATATTGGCCCAAATACCATATATGAAAAATAAAATGTCCCAGGTGTCAGATATGATTGAATTTTCCCCTTGAGAATTGAATGACCTGGACAATGTTGATGTCAGGTATCAAGGTGAGCCACATGTGTCACAAGACTATGAGACAGATACACATGTAAAATCACATGAGGGAGGGGCAGCAAATTTTCAGTCTACACCTTGAACTCCTGGTACTATTAGACGGGAAATTGCTCATTTCCAAGAATTTAAGACTAATACACATATAATTTTATGTTTTCTATTGGCATATAGGGGATAATCCGTGAGAGGTTCACCGTTCATGAACCTTTCACGGAGTTCCCCATAGCAATAGCAACGGTACAGCAGACTATCTGTTTTTCTAACAATAAACAGTGTGTTCATACAATAAGTAAAATGTACATATTACAGATTTTCCATTGGTAGAAAGGCTAATGTGTACTACATCAACGCTTCTCTATAAAACGAACTGGGCGGTTTTCAAAATTATAATTAACCACTCCAGACAATGACGACATCGGTATTTCGATGAGGCTTGTTCTGCTCTGTCCATTGAAATAAATTATAGACGTGTGTTATTCCGTTAACCCAAATCAATCAAATACGTTAATTGGGCACCTACTAAGAAGAACATCAGTAAGGATAAAGCCAGATCTTCCGGAAAGAAGAAACTACACGTACGTTTACCTAACCAAATCACTCATTTCTGCCCAAAATTTCAAAAAACGAAATTTTCCAGAATTAAAAAAGAATTAAAATTAACCTCATGTTGAGATTGCTTAATACAGTTGATGATACAGGATTGTATTTTGTTGCAATTATAAAGTCAGTGGAGAAAGGGAGAAAGCCACTTCGTAAAATGCGTGTTAGTTACAAAACGATAAGTCGATAACTCCCTAGAAACCGGAAGCATTACATTTGCGTTTTCTAAATGCCAGAAAAGCAATGATAAGAATCCGCGTTTTACAAAATTGATACAAAATAACAAGAGGTCCAATAAAGTAGCCTGCAAAGCAAAAGATGCATAAGATAAAAAAAATCTGATTTTAATCGTTATATTTTGTAGTTTGAATCGGAACAGCACGATGTCATAGTAGGTGGTTTCTATAAAGAGGAAGATAAATTTATTCTTGTCTACAAGCATGATGGAGATTTGTTCACAGACTACAAATGCCAATTAGCAGCTACGAAAAATATAGTTGGAGACAATGAAGAAATTGAAGCTTGATTGAGGGAATGATTTCTTTTACTGCTAACATTGTTGTATATTGAATCAATACAATTTTATTAGTTACCATTGAATTGTACCTTTATTGGAAATATGACTTTAAATGCATAGCAATATATAGTCCCTTAGGCAGCAACCATTTGATTTTCCGGGGAGGGCTATGGATTTTTTTACCTGACAAACTTTTTTTTCGCGACAAGTCGAAAACAATTTTTTTCTTTCAATTTTAGCATTTCATAAAAGCAGATGAGGGTGAAACAAACAATTTTTTTTTCTCATGATCAAAAACAAATTATTTTTTTCTCCAAATACTGGTAATAAGCTTTTTTTCCCAAAAAAATCCATAGCCCCTCCGAGAAAATCAAATAGTTGCTGCCTTACTCGTTATTAATGCATTGTATTGATTGATTGTTGGTTGGTTGCTTAACGTCCAGTGGCAAATATTTCATGCATATTCAGGACGAGAACAAATTAACAATAAATACAATAGGTAGGTTCTGTAATAAAGGCGTCTGGGATTGAGGTCGGAGAAATTTAGACTGCTACGGGAAATGAGGGTATATTGGATAGGGACAGAAATTTAGCCTTGCAACAGGTCACCTAAGGACCCATCAAAGAGTTGTTGCAAGGGTTCTTAACGTCCAAAGAGCGTGGCAATCTCTTTACACGAGGCATCGGATTTAACGTCCCCATTCTGACCGGACGTGGCTGCAAATTTGTACATCCCGCACAGCCAAACGGACGCCCCAATTTGACGAGGGTTTTACCGCCGGTCGGAGGAAGACCAATGGTGACCATACTTCTATTCCCCAGTCACCCTTGGGGTGCATTGTATTGAAAAAAAATTATAACTGCTTTAAAATGTTAGGTATATACAAATGGTATAGATTCTATGAAAATCCATTAGTTGTAACTTTTATTAACTTGATTCTGAGAGGGTACCATACCAATGGATCAGAGAATCATTGCAAAAATTGGAGTATGTCGGTGAAGGTCTAGTGTGATTCGAAAAGACCTTCAGTAAATAGCAAAATCAAAAGCTTTAAGACATTTAGACGAGTAGACAAGAACTTTGCAACATGCATTTTCTTGAGTAGAAAATGGTAGATTAAAACTGCAGCTCTTCATACTATTAATGACAAATTTATTTTCCGTTACCTGTGTGACGTTCGAAAAAAATATTGTCACTAATTGTCTTGTAAAAATATTGAAAGCTCTTTTTCTGGATTTACCATCATCAGGAAAGCACAAAGCCAAATATTTGAAATCCGAGGATGTGTAAGTACCGAACCGTTGATGAGCTATATGACAAAAATATCTAAAATAAATAGCCAAATTCAACTAAAGTCAACTTAGCCTGAGGGAGTTGAAACGTTTTTTGTTACTTGCGTCTCTACAGTGATTGTATGTATGTGCCTGTCTCCAAGTAGGGAGCCTGTAATTCAGTAGATGTCGTTTGTTTATGTTTAACATATTTGTTTTTTTATTCATTTTTTTATACTTAAGTTAGTTTGTTAGTTTTCTCGTTCGATTTGATATACCTTGTCATTTCGGGGCATTTTTAATACGTTATGGGCTTTGCTCATTGTTGTAGGCCGTACGGTGACCTTAAGTTGTTAATTTCTGTGCAATTTGTTTTCTTGTGGAGAGTTGTCTCATTGGCATTACATACTAAATCTTCTTTTTTGTATAAATATTAACCAGATAAAGAAATAAATTGTATTTATATGGTCCAATATTAAAAACATGGGTAACAAATTTGAGAAATATTTGGATCTATTAACTGGGACTCGATGCTCATTTGCTCATCTCAAAATTCATTAAAAATATAAATTCCACTTAGCACTCGCTTGTGTTGGTCATATTTTGTAATAATTTTAATGCGATGTCTCTGTGGAAGTACTGCCACCCCTCTGCATAAGGTCCTTAATGTTGAATTTCCTACCATGTAAATGTGTTTATAAAGTCATATTATTTCAGTCCCAAACATCATGTCGATAGGATCAACACAGGTGACACAACATTCCTTCATGAATCCAATACCAGCACTACATATAGGAGAATGGAGGACCTAAAGGAACACATCATGACAAACCACCGAATCAAGATCGAGCTAATGCCAGATTGCTTCTAAAGTGAAAATAATGAATTTTCGAACGCAAACTATCCAGCAACATACACCAGTCATTTCGCCGTTCATTAAAAATTCTCAAGAGGCACTGAATGTCAGGATTGAAGTAACAGTGTGGGAAATACCAATAGGAAACAGGAAGATTGGGTACTAGGATTGATTTGTAAATCTGTCTTTCAATAATTCTTGATGTTTGTTTCCAAACAGCCTGATACATTTGCTTACAATGAAAGAAAACTCCATTAAAATATTCTTCTACATTTTCCCTCATGGTACGAAAAGTGACGATGAATTCATATTGTGTCAACGCATCGAGAAGACCAGTGATCTCACGATTCCAACAATTTGTCAATTCATCATTATAGCCCTCATCTTTATGTGGTTCATATGAGATTACTTCAAGACATTTAATGATGTATCAGTATGACTGGCCAAAATGTTGGAATGTGTTTATGTCGTGCTGACCATCTAGTCTTACATAGATCGAGTAATGTTTTCCACTTATCAGGAACATTAATTTTAGTGATGTAAACGAACAAAGCATCTCCAAGCGGACTGGAGCGAAATAACAGACACATTTCATTTAGTTTGTCCATCATATGTCTTATACATGTCAAGCTACTGGCATGAGATATAACAAAGTTCAACTTATGACTTCTACAGTGGGTGTATACAGTCAATGGCGATTCATTATTATTACTTACCTGCACGAAACTTCGTTTAAAGCAATATTGATTATTTTCATGACATGTATTTTACAAGTTCTTGTTCTTGAATCACACAAGTCTTTACCACGTTTTACTTCACTTAAGTTTTATTTTCTTACACGTTAATCAAAACGAGAATTGTACTTCCATATAGATATGCCACTAACTGCAATGAATGGTAGTAACCTGCATTTTCAATTTTAGGAACACATTTTGTAAATTTAGCTTCATTTTAATAAATGTACGAAGTCCATTTGGGCTCATGAATTCAGGATCTCCAACCATATTGACAATCTCCTGTTATGTAATATCACACATTTGGGCTAACCGGCCACCACAATTAAATTTTAAATATTTAACCACATTTTTTTATAGGGGGAGGGATACTTTTTTCATAATTTCAAGTTCGTTAACTACATTTATTCTGTGTCCAAAATCAATGATGTGTCAAAGATTTACTTGCAATTAAAATCCAAATTCAGACCTGTATCATCGGCCCCCAAGGGTGACTGGGGAAACGAAATATGGTCACTTGGTCTGCTCCCGACCGGCAGTAAAACGCTTGCCGAAGTGGGGCGTCCGTTTGGCTGTGCGGGATGTATCAAGTTCGCAGTCACGTCCGGTCAGAATGGGGACATTAAATCCGATGCCTCGTGTAAAGAGAATGCCACGCTCTTTGCATGTTAAGAACCCTTGCAACAACTCTTTGAGGGGTCTGTAGGTGGCCTGTTGCAAGGCAAAATTTCTGTCCCTATCCAATATACCCTCATTTTCCAGTGGCAGTCCAAATTTCCCCGACAATCATCTTAAATGGCCTCGATTATAGAAAGACCTACCTATTGTATTGTTAAGTTGTTCTCGTCCTGAACATGCATGAAATATTTGCCACTGGACGTTAAGCAACCAACAATCAATCAATCAGACCTGTATCAAGCTTGAATATTGTGTCCATTTTGGCCCAACTGTTCATGGTTGGACCTCTGCGGTCGTATCCAGCTGCGCTCGATGAAGCACATTATTAGCTATGAAATTAATTACCCTTAACAAATATAAAAATTTATATATATATATATTTTCTGAAATAGATTAATTAGATGTTGATGTTACTAGCCTTAAATATGACGACAATATTATGAAAACAGATTGTTTCATTTTTAAATTTTCAAATATTATTAGTCATTTATGTGTAACTATAAATAAAAAAAATATGTGTCCAAATTACACTGATATCAACTCTCACTTTGATTTTCCAGGTTTGTTGAACCATGAACATGAGGAAAAACACATGATTAGGCATTTAATTTAGAATTAACCTATAGCTGTACAATGTAATCTATGGGAATGCAACATGAGTATAAATCTCAATAACCGAAAATTATACCATAGCTATCTATGGTATAATCTTCATTATTTTGTTGTGTAGGATTTTCGAAAAGAAAAACAAAGATGGCAAGACCTGGACTAGGCCGCCTGAATTTTTTAAGTGACATAGGAACAACAAAGTCAATGTGGGGCCACTAAGCTAAACTGCCCGCTTTGCACCACATGATATGAATGAATGCCTAGGGTGGGAATCGAACCCACATACACCAACTCCGTTGTCCTATATTTTTAGATGAACAAATTTTTAAAAATGTATAAATGGGTTAAAATCATTAAATTATACATGAAAATTTAAGTTGATTTTCGGTGATTCAGATGTCTACTTAGATTGTAGTCCCATAGGCTCAACTTTATAGCTACATGAATATATAGGGTAAAAGGGTTTAAAATTGCCAAGGCAGATTTTTTTTGGGGGGAGGGAGCGGAAGGCACACCCTTTTCAAGGAGCTTCATGTATGGTAAATACGTAGCCTTTTTTATGTAGTTTTACCCCACATGTTGACTTGCTAGACCCCTCCCCCTTTAAAAATCCTGGATTCTCATCCGATTTGATATAAATCTAAACTATTAACGAGGTTGCTTAAAATAATAACAATTATGTTCGAGAATTAAAAATAGATACGTTCCTCTAAATGAAGCTGAACATTTTGTTTAAATTATCTATAATATACATGTGATTTTAATCGGGGACATTTTGAAATCCCTGTTAAATAATGCATGACTTGGGTTTCTGGTACAAATTAAAACGTGGAATTATTCATCCAAACTCACAAAGATTCTTGAGATTTAAATTTCCACAGAATTATTAATTAACAATAAAAAATTAAACATTTCGAACATTTAACATTTTGATAAAATAAAAATAAAAAACACTAACCCTTTGCAGTTCAACTTTTAATCTGGGATTCCGGAAAATTTCACAAAGAAGGCGGAGCTTAATGTGTAAGGTCCAAAAAGGGTAATTTGACTGATTTTTATTAAAATATTTTTAAAGTAAACTAACAAAAATATATGAAATACACATTTTTAAACAGCAATAGATGCGATAGGTTAAAACAGATATTCCATATCTTTTGGAAAGTTTTGTTGTGTTTCGTAAATTATACCATAGTTTTTGTTGAAACCCCTCGGCAACCTCGTCTCGTGAGGTTATTGCCTGGGGTTTCAACAAAAACTATGAAATATCTATAACATACCACATTATGATAAACATGTGTAATTAGTTTCGATTTGATATGACTATAATTCACTAAAAAAGTAAACAAATATCACCAACTTTGTATATGAACTTTTATAAAACTGTCATTAAAAATCATTCGTTTACAATGTAGAAAATAGTGGCATTCAATAGTATGTTTTACTCCTAGTCCTACATTCATTTAGTGATGTAAACACTTTCAATTATATTAATATCAGTACCGTAAAAAGAATTTATCTGATGTTTGCTCAACAAAATAACTGTGGTCATTTTGTCTATATCTACAAACAGATCACATGTTCATCACTGGTAGTAAGGGATGTGTCATACATAACTGATCTTTCCATAAGCGATTTTGAAAATGATCACTGCCTTCAATCCGTTGTTTAATACAATTTTTTTTTAAAACTTTTGGCTTAGCCACAGTTGGCATCCTAGCTAAAAGGTCTTTAAAGCTCTGATCTTCTAATGCATCTTATTTATCATAATCAACTGGCGTGGTTAGATTCGTAGAGGCATTAATTTCTGAATCTATCATCAGTTAGAATTAAAATCTATTTATTGTTTAAACAAAAAGAATTAATTTGGGAAAACATTGATGAAACCCTGACAAAATTACTGACTTGTTTAGATATGGCATAGATGAGAGCCAATATAATGAAATTGAACAAAGATGAGTTGTGCCCTAGAACCGGTAATTGTGACGGGTTGGTTATTGTCAAATCAAACCAGCTGATATGGGATTTGAACCATTTTGCTCAGACGTGTGATAAGAAACTGCAAAACATATAAAAATCAGTTGTGAAAGCTGCAGTCTTGCTTAGTAAGACCGTGAATAAAGTAACAAAAACAGACAATGAAACAAATGAGTTTACCTCAGCTGGATTTGGTAAAACTTTAAGAAATTTGGTCCTCCATGCTTTCAACTTCGTACTTTATTTGGACTTTTTAACTATTTTGGATTCGAGCGTCACTGATGAGTCATTTGTACGCACGTCTGGCGTAAATGCAAAATCTAATCCTGGTATCTATGATGAGTTTATTTAGTGAAGTAATTGATGACTGCAATGCTGTTTTAGCATTACTAGGTCACACCAATAGACACATCAATCTAGCAAGAAGAGATTTCATTAAATATGAGTTGAATAATGAATATACTCATCTGTGTGCACAGTCACAACCTTATACCACCTTTCTCTTCGGAGATGATATATTTTAAGTAGCCAAAGATATTGAAGACTGCTCTAAGATAGCGAATGGTATTCAATTGGACGTGGAAGTTCAAGGTCTAGAGGACGGTTTGGTAGAGGTGGTAGAGGCAGATTTGGTGGTGGAAGAGGTAGAGGTTCTTATGAAAGCTATTCACGTCAATATTTTGCCAGTACCAGTAATGACTCTGGAGCAAAAAACAATTCCACGAGTGGGGGATCAATAGGGTTAAAAAAATGTAAATAACCTAAGAACAAGATGAATTAGTTTGAAGGAGGTAGATTGAAATATTTTATCCATGAGTGGAAACAGATATTGTAGAAAATTGTCATGTAAAACTGGAAAAAGACGATTTTTGGTTGAAAATTCGACTAAGTATCAGTGCATTTTTTCATTTAAAATAAAATGCAACTTAGTGACATTAAAAACTGGTGATGTTACAAGACGGAAAAGGATGTTACAGGAGAGACATAGTTACAAGACGGAAAAGGATGTTACAGGAAAGACATAAAATGCTCTTTTGCCAAATGATTTTTTCACAGACTTCACAATACAAATGATAGCTTCAAGAAGTCTTTTGAATATCATATATCATCTTCTTTGTTCCTTTGTTTTCAGCCTGTATTTTTTTCTCTTCATGTTTTATTAATCGTGTTACAGAAGGGACAATACCGTTACAGGAAAGAAAAAGTTTTAAATTTTAACTATGTTTCTGTCATTAATATTAAACGAAAAAAAATTTTTTCAGTTTCAAGATGTGTGTTGCAGGATAGAAATAAATCGTTACAGGAAAGAAATGTAAAAAATAATATTCTAGTCTTATTGAGTTTTCTAAAACTTTTTTTAAAGTTTTTTTTATAAAAGTTCTGATTGTTTTCCAAATTTCACCATGATGCCTCGTGTAAAGAGAGCGCCACGCTCTTTGCACGTTAAAAACCGTTGTAACAAGTTTTTTTTAGTGGTCTGTTGCAAGGCAAAATTTCTGCCCCTTTCTTACATACCCTCATTTTCCAGTGGCAGTCCAAATTTCCCCGACCATCATCCCGGATGGCCTCTATTATGGGAAGACCTACCTATTGTATTTATTGTTAACTTGTTCTCGTCCTGAACATGCACGAAATATTTGCAACTGGACGTGAAGCAACCACCAATCAATCAATCTATCATTGTCATTTTCGTTGTCCCAGTTATCCATGTCGAAGTTTATAGGTACTTTAGTTATATTTGGAGGATGTGCACTAGGAATATCTGTGAATGCTTTAGCCTTTTTTGAGTCCGAATCTGTATTTGTGCCAGACATTCTTTTCCTTAGTTTTAGATTTCGTCTTTGCATTTGATCAGTGACTGTTTTTGTATTGTAATATGGACTTTTTGATCCTTGTAAACGATTTACGCATAACCAGGTAGTCGAATCATCATGTTATATGTAAATAGAAAGAAGTAACAATAAGAAGTTTGTTCACAAGATTTTTTGTTTCTATTCTTGATTTGGTTCCATTCTTCTAATGTCTACACTAAACACTTCCGAATTTGTCTGTTTTCCTTGTGTCTTTAATTATGTTAATAATCATGGTTGTAATTAACCAAAAAATATTGTTGTCAAATTGGAAAATAAATCCAGGTTATTTTTCTCTAGTGAATTGTTTTACATTTTTCATGTCATGGGCCTTTTACCCTGTTATAGGGTATGGGTTTAGTTCATTGTTGAAGACCGTATATTTACCTACACTTGTTGACATTTTACATAGAGAGAGTTGTCTCGTTGGCAATCATACTGTATATACATTTTATTTTATTGTATGATATCACTTATTTATTTATTGTGTGTCTTGCTTGTAAATGTACAAGTATATATTTAATTGTTAATGTATAAATAAACTCATCATAGATACCAGGATTGAAATGTTATTTAATTGGTATCCTCTTGTAGCACCATACGTGTGCCTAAGTTGAAATAAATTGTCTTGTCTTGTCCTATTTCATAAGATACGAAACCATCACTTATTAGTGTCAACTATAGAACTATCATACCTTGAATACAAAAACTGAAACATGAAGTCCCTCAAGACTTCATAATAGACCAAGTAGCTGCCCATATTCAGGATGCATTTGTCCCTATCATCATATGGTATTTCAGCTTTACATAAGGGGTTGGAACAAAGCTTATCATAACCTAAAATATGATGCAAACCAACTAAGAAACATTGTTACACAACTACTAGTATAAATAACTACTGTGACAGACAAAGTGGAAAATGTATTTTTCACATCAGAAAAAAGAGGAAATAATTGTTAAATCATAGATTTCGTTACCAGAAATTAATGAAAATCTAATAAAAAGAATTGGCTTATGAATTTTGGTTATACTTGTATAAAACTTGTTTCAATTTGTATAGTAAATTTTTATTTTTTATCAAGATGTTGTTTACCTAGCCTTGAAATTTATAAACACTCAGGTTAAACTTATCTATCATTGAAATAAAATTATTCTAAAAGGTTACAAATTGAACACTGTAATTAGATTTTTGAATATTGTATTTATTAGCTCACCTGGCCCGAAAGGGCCTAGTGAGGTTTTCTCGTCACTTGGCGTCCGGCGTCAGTAATTTTTTACAAAAATCTCCTCTGAAACAACTGGGCCAAATTTAACCAAACTTTGCCACAATCATCATTGAGGTATCTTGTTTAAAAAATATGTCCGGTTACCCGGCAAACCAACCAAGATGGCCGCCATGGCTTAAAATAGAACATAGGGGTAAAATGTAGATTTTGGCTTATATCTCTGAAACCAAAGCATTTAGAGCAAATCTGACGGGTAAAATTGTTTATCAGGTCAAGATCTATCTGCCCTGAAATTTTCAGATGAATCGGACAACCCGATACTAGGTTGCTGCCCCTGAATTGGTAATTTTTAAGGAAACTTTGCCGTTTTTGGTTATTATCTTGAATATAATTATAGATAGAGATAAACTGAAAAGAGCAATAATGTTCAGCAAAGTAAGATCTACAAATAAGTCAACATGACCAAAATGGTCAATCGACCCCTTAAGGAGTTATTGCCCTTTATAGTCAATTTTTAACAAATTTTCCTAAATTTTTGTAATCTTTTACAAAAATCTTCTCCTCTGAAACTACTAAGACAAATTTAACCAAACTTGTTCACAATCATCATTAAGGTATCTAGTTTTCAATTGTGTCCGATGACCACGCTCGTGAACCAAGATGGCCAACATGGCTAAAAATAGTACTTAAGGGTAAAATGCAGTTTTTGGCTCTTATCCCTGAAACCAAAGCATTTAGAGCAAATCTGACAGGATACAATTGTTCATTAGGTCCAGATCTATCTATCAGACCATTCAGGCAACCCATTGTTGGGTTGCTGCCCCTGAATTGGTAATTTTAAGAAAATTTTGCAGCTTTTGGTTATTATCTTGAATATTATTATAGATAGAGATAAACTGTAAACAGCAATAATGTACAGCAAAGTTAGACCTAAAAATAAGTCAACATGACCAAAATGGTCAATTGACCTCTTAAGGAGTTATTGCCCTTTAAGGTCTATTTTTAACAATTTTCATAAATTTTGTAAATTTTTACAAAATATTTTCCACTGTAACTACTGGGCCAAGTTCATTATAGATAGAGATAATTGTAAGCAGCAAGAATGTTCAGTAAAGTAAGATCTACAAACACATCACCATCACCAAAACACAATTTTCTCATGAATCCATCTGTGTCCTTTGTTTAATATGCACATAGACCAAGGTGAGCGACACGAGCCTCTAGTTTTAAAAACATTCTGTCAATTGGTTTTCTGTGATTGTTAGTATAGTAGTTTAATGTTGTCTTTTATTGTTATACATTTGGAAATTACCCAAGTTTTCCGCTTTGAGATGTTGATTGAACTGTCTTTCAGATTTCTTACGGTCACCTATGGCTTGATCACAGGCGTCATCAAACCATGGTTGGTTGCTGGGATGTTTCGGATTTGCCGAGGTCTTTAATAGGTATTGTTTTGTCAGCAATTGATGTTATTGATTGATTGTTGATTGCTTAACGCCGCATTAGCACAGAAAGACTATATCGCGGCGAGAGCTAATTCGAATATTATAACAATTTCAGGTATATTTTTTTTTTAAATCAGACAAAAGGTCTTTCAATAAACTAAAATTCTAGACTAAAGCAAATAGATTATTTACAAATTAAAATCAACACTAAAATAAAAATTAAAATCGTTTTAAATATAACAACATTTTTAAAATATTTTATAATATATTCCAATTTCTTTTAAGAATGAAAAAAATTTGTAAACATTATTAAATAAATCATACATATTATTGACATAGAAATGCTTCGAACGAATATCAGCAAAGTCAATACAATCAATTAAAACATGTTTAATAGTATACTTGCAGTTGCAAGGTACACACTGGGGTTCATCTTCATTTTTTAAAAGATGCTCGTGTGTCACTCTAGTTCCTGTTCCAGGTCGGGAGCCTCTGGCCTATGTTAGTCTTGTATGATTTTTAATTTTAGTTAAATTGTAAAAATATTCGAATTAGCTCTAGCCGCGATATAGCCTTTACGTGCTTATGCGGCGTAAAGCAAACAGCAATCAATCAATCAACAGGGTGTTCAGGGTATCATGAAATATAACCTTGACTTAGACATTCAAGGTCAAATAATTATTTGTTATTAGTTTTAGTTCACTACTAAAACAGTCATACTGTCAAGAAAACTTATGGGTATTAGATTTTGAAAACAGATTATTTTATTTTTGCTCATTCTTTTTACTAAGATCATTGAAAGAATTGAAAGCAGACTGGAAGTTAAATAAGACCGACATATTGTTCACAAGACATCTGTCAAGCGCAAAAGAAAAAAGAAAAAAACAGACTTTTTTATACTAACAAAACTGCAGAGGTCTTCCAGTGAGAGGCATTTCATGTTAGATCTGATAAAGAACTATGCCAGTATGTAAAGACCTTAATTCTTAATTTTTAAAGGAACATACGGTTGAAAGTTGATTCAAGTTTTAACTAATTTTTGCTATTTTCAACATAATCATTGGGAGTTTCTAAAGCAAACTTACAGTGTACAAAGGATGACAAGGTTGCTTTGATTTGATTAGAATGGAATATAGGAAATTTCTTCATAAAAATTGTTGACTTATATGAAAGTGTTTAAATCATATAGCAGCATTCCATTCCCTCTTCAGTTTTTTACTATTATAAATATATAGTAATGAATGTCTTGTTTTTGTGAATGCCGATTTCGCTTTGGCTTTTTCCTTCTTCAGATCTTCTAATTGTAAACTTTCGTCCGGTTTAGCAATAACGGTTTCGTCCGTTTTGTCTCCCTCGCTTGCCTCTGCTTTTACTTCCAAATCCCAATTACTCATTTTCTCACACTACGATTACAGTTCATTGAACCACGCTTTGCTACCAAAATGTTGCGGAGACGATTTGAAATGTGCAGTGGAATAAATTGTTCATATAATGTTCGACGATTTGGGATTTTGGAGTTCGGCGATCATGTTATGACATTAGCATTACTTTATCCATAACATATAACTAACGAATATTTGCTAACTACGTTTTAATCCTAATGAATATTTACAATATATACAATCATTTCGTATTACAATTTCACATGTTAACTTATCGCATGATAAAGACGATCTGCTTATGTCTGAACATTAGACATAAAATTTTACACTAATTTAACCTGATTCCCAGAGAATATCAAAACAAAGTAATTAAATTAAATCGCCACAGCTGCACGTGCAGACGACTTTTACTCTAATGACTAGACTACTGAAGGTGTCATAAAATTTAGGAATCCCGTTAAGATTAACAATTAACTTTCTACACATTAATAAATTCTTTGGAAAATACTGTTATCTTTAACTAATATTAGCAGACGAAAATGTAGCTTTATTTCAACATAATTATATTGAAAATTAACGATATAAATAAAACTTGCAAAACGTGCAATTAATAAAAAACTGATTTCTGCTCTATTAAAAATCCTAACTAAAAAACTATTGTCTTCAATCCACATGCTAATTAAACTAAACTTGGTCTCCATCATTATTAGGGTATCTATTATGATTTCAAAAACCACAGTATTACAGGTGAGCGATTTTAGTTTTTACAAGAGGTTAAAGACAATTCAAACATAATAATATTCGTGGAGGTCTATTGAATCATGGAGTAAAATTTAGAATACGGTACACCGTCCCTTAGACTTTATCGTTGACTTCCATGCTATTTGTTTAAGATGGCATAGTTAAAATCTCAATTTGGTAATGTTACTTCCATGCTATTTATTTAAGATAGCATAGTTAAAATCTCAATTTGGTATTGTTACTTCCATGCTATTTGTTTAAGATAGCATAGTTTAAATTTCAATTTGGTATTGTTACTTCCATGCTATTTGTTTAAGATAGCATAGTTTAAATTTCAATTTGGTATTTGTTTAAGATAGCATAGTTTAAATTTCAATTTGGTATTGTTACTTCCATGCTATTTGTTTAAGATAGCATAGTTCAAATTTCAATTTGGTATTGTTACTTCCATGCTATTTGTTTAAGATAGCATAGTTTAAATTTCAATTTGGCATTGTTACACAAACTTTTCGTCAATTTCTGCAGTCATCATTACTGAATCAATGCCTGAAATCTATTTATCCTGGCAACTATAGCTCACTTTTCAAACTGCTGCTCTAAATCAAATGAGCATACCACTTGAAAGAAGTCTGATGAATACCAATGATGTAAAAAGTAAAATAACAAAAATACTGAACTCCGAGGAAAATTCCAAAACGGAAAGTCCCTAATCACGTGGCAAAATCAAAGGATAAAACACATCAAATGAATGGACAACTGTCATATTCCTGACTTGGTACAGGAATTCTCAAATGTAGAAATTGGTGGATTGAACCTGGTTTGATAGCGCTAAGCCTCTCACTTTTATGACAGTCGCATCAAATTCCGTTATTTTTACGACGATGCGTGAACATAACAGAAATATAATCGGAAAAAAAGTCATAATAGAGGGACGAAAGATACCAGAGGGACAGTCAAACTCATAGATCGAAAACAAACTGACAACGCCATGGCCAAAAATAAAAAGACAAACAGACAAATAATAGTACAGATGACACAACATAGAAAACCAAAGACTAAGCAACACGAACTCCACCAAAACCTGGGAGTGATCTCAGGTGCTCCGGAAGGGTAAGCAGATCCTGCTCCACATGTGGCACCCGTCGTGTTGCTTATGTTATTACAGTCCGGTAAATAGTCTAATTCGGTAAGTCACATTCGTGAAAAGGGAGGGTATTGTAGTTACGACATAACGAACATATCCGATATCATCTGTGAAACGGTTATTCCATAACGGTCAACCAATTCGTGATGGCGTCCGTAAAATTTACGAAGGGATGACTTCAACTTCACCATTTGGAACTCTTGGTTTAATAGCTTCCTTGTGAGCAGCAATCCTCTATCAAGGAAATCATGATAGGAAACACAAGCCCGGGAATATCGTATCAATTGGGAGATATATACTCCGTATGCAGGCGCTGCTGGAATGTTGCTACGTAGAAATGGTTACTATAGTCATCAATGTGTTACACTCTCAACACAAATAAACAGTAAGATACAAGAAGCATCTACCAAATTAATAAAAAAAACACATTCCTTGTTTCGCGTGTTGGGCGTCAGAACATGTAAACGTCACAAAAAAGAAATTTTGTCGTTCAATATCTATTCAATACAATTATAATTTCACATGGAGAATGGTGTTATAACCCTGCATAACACCAAAGTAAAAAGTTAAGTTAGAATTAATAACAGAAACAGACCGAGATTAAAAATTATCCAGCAGTTAATATTTATTTCAAATTTTATAAGCAATTTCAAGTACAAAATCCAAACCATGCGTATCTCAATCTCCAAGTATTCAGATATTCCAAGGCTTATCAACTTTCGAATTGTAATTCGACGAAATAATGAAAACTTTTCTTTTAAGGCCGCTGTCATCCATATTACCAAAGCATTGAATTATTTGATTCAATTCAGTGTAAATTTATGCCAGAAGAAGTAAAAGCCTCCTGGAATAACAATACATCATATTCTGTAAGTGGAGAAAAGTCTAAAGGACTAGATCTTGATTTATCTTAGAAGATAAAAACCAAGGCATTTAAACAGTATTTACCATGTGGAAGTGTGCCGTCTGATGAAACCTTGAGAAATATTTGCTGCAATCTTAAATTTTGTGAAACCATTCAAGAGAAATCAGCACCCAATTAAGACAAAATAAAATTGGCTCTAGTATTCTAGGAATACATATGGGAAAATTCAAGTAGAGCTGAAATATAAAATTAAAAAACTGATTGAAAAATTTTCTAAAAATGGTTAATTTTAAACACATTGTGTGGCTATAATACAAAGTTTAAATGCAAAGGCCACAAACACAAATAAGACACATATCTAGCTCTCTACTTTGAATTAAAGGATGTTACTGCAAATTTAAATCCTAAAAACAATAAGAAAGAATGGTTTTCTCTTTAGATGCAGATGATGTTGGCTCTGATGATGATGAGGATGTTATAGATGGATTGATTGTTGGTTGCTTAACGTCCAGTGGCAAATATTTCAGGACGAGAACAAATTAACAATAAATACAATAGGTAGGTTCTGTAATAGGGGCTTGCGGGATTAAGGTCGGCGAAATTTAGACTGCCACGGGAAATGAGGCTATTTTGGATAGGGACCGAAATTTAGCCTTGCAACAGGTCACCTACGGACCCCTCAAAGAGTTGTTGCAAGGGTTCTTAACGTGCAAAGAGCGTGGCACTCTCTTTACACGAGGCATCGGATTTAACGTCCCCATTCTGACCGGACGTGGCTGCAAATTTGTACATCCCGCACAGCCAAACGGACGCCCCACTTTAGCAAGGGTTTTACTGCCGGTCGGAGGAAGACCAATGTTGGCTCTGATGATGATGAGGATGTTATAGATGGATTGATTGTTGGTTGCTTAACGTCCAGTGGCAAATATTTCAGGACGAGAACAAATTAACAATAAATACAATAGGTAGGTTCTGTAATAGGGGCTTGCGGGATTAAGGTCGGCGAAATTTAGACTGCCACGGGAAATGAGGCTATTTTGGATAGGGACCGAAATTTAGCCTTGCAACAGGTCACCTACGGACCCCTCAAAGAGTTGTTGCAAGGGTTCTTAACGTGCAAAGAGCGTGGCACTCTCTTTACACGAGGCATCGGATTTAACGTCCCCATTCTGACCGGACGTGGCTGCAAATTTGTACATCCCGCACAGCCAAACGGACGCCCCACTTTAGCAAGGGTTTTACTGCCGGTCGGAGGAAGACCAATGGTGACCATACTTCTATTCCCCAGTCACCCTTGGGGGTGTTATAGATGGAGACTGGTTGGTTGGTACGATAGGAAGTGGAGAAATGGTTGGAGCCATGGTGGGTTTGGTTTTGGTGACTGATGATTTCGGTGTGGAGAAGATGGCTGGTCGTCTTTCGATCCTGGTTATCAAGGCAGGAGAGATGTTAAGTGTGTCAGCACACATCTGTTGTTTATAATAGAATTCTTCTCAATAAACTGGTGGGACATGGTGGAAATGTCGGTTGGCCTGATGGTATTGGCTTTCCTCTCTAATGCTGCATAATACTTCTCCACCATTCTTATTATTGGGTCAATCTCAATCCGGTACCAGATCATCTCCTTAGATCTTATGGTGAAGAGGGCAATCAGGAGTCCATCTGTGTTCATCTAAATGCTGTGGAGTGTGAGGACTGCTGGCAACAGTTGGTCATACTCTTTCATTGGTGCGTCTGCTTTCAAGGTTATGGTGGACTCATCTCGTCCCCACTCACTCACTGCTGACTCCACAGATAGTTCCCTGATTCCCTGTCTAGGTGTTTCCACCACATCTGAATCTCTTGGATGGTTTGCCCAATCCTCCACCCAGCTTTGTCTCAATTTACGTATTGATTTGCATTTCCCCAACCAACTGGTGACATTGCTCTGTGCCTGTTACTTTAGTGACCAATCTCATGTAGTCCTCTGGGATGACACTAAACCAGTATCCATTGGCCTCTTGACATGATGTTCTCAAATTTTTGTCCTATATCTGGGTGTTTCTCGTTCCAGGTGGCACTTCAAGTCACTGATTCGGGAGAACCTCTTCTCATATGAGAAACACCACAGACAAACGACATATAGGCGGCCTCCATGTGTTCCTTTACTGGCTAAATGTTTTGTTAACGTCTTCTGGTCAGGGAATTGCTTCTGACAAATCCAACATTCATCAAGGTTCAGTGGTCTCATTCTGAAAGATATAAATTTGAACCGGATGGTAAGTTGGTGTTAACATGGTATTTTTTTAGCATGGAACAGTATGATATCTATTTCTTGGTTCTTGTGTCAGCTAATGAAGTTAAAGTTTTCAATTGGTTATAGGTATATACATAAATATTTTCCTAGTCGGCCTCTCTTATGGCTAATTACTGAAACATCCAACTCTTATAACTAGCCCTGTCACTATAAAACCTCATTTGGCCTAATGAATAAGGTCCAAGACGATCTTCTCATATCATCCAGGGAAAACTTTTATTGTTAGGAGTGTTAATCATTTTGGGGATGTTTCAACGAACCACCAACAACTGAATACAAAAGTTCGTAGATATGTCCTCCTCCAGTGATTCAGCTGTTCAAATTTACAATTCAGACTTGCAGTTTTACTGCAATTGGATGATTTCATCAGGTCTCTCATTTCCAATAGGATGTGAAATAATTTTCTCTGGAAACCTCCAAATAAATTAGAAATAAGTGTGTGGAGATGAAAGACATCAGTCATTTTACTAAGCTTGTTGAGTCGTCACTATTCTATATTTATTTTGATAACTCTTGATAATATGGACATAACTTTTAAAGTATTACAATACAAAGATTTTATACCTCAAATCCTTAAATTCATTGCATAAAAAACAGTCGCAGAATCTTACATGTGATTATTGTTGACTTACAGTTTTTGAAACAAGTTATCAGCTGTTTTAGACAAACGATGAATTTAATCCATACATCTCTGCTGCAACCACTATGATATATTTAATCAAATTATTATTACCTTTCTTTCTCAAATATGAGAAGACATAGGTCTTTAAATTGGTGGTAAGGTCAGCTACTAAATTCATATCCTTCTTTATGTAACCTTTGACAAGGGCATAGGCAGTACTTTCATTAATTTCTGGATTTCTTACAATGAACCATGTGTCTCCTTTCTAAAGCTCTTTTAAACAATTTTATATTTCCGTTATGAAACAACATGGAAAATAATGAAACACTACAAGAAGTATGTTTTTGTCATTTCCTCCATTTCGTATGATTGTGATATTAGGCTGGAATATTTCCCAAATTGTCTGAATGATCCTTGAGGGGGTGTCACCTGGTGCTGTCTAAGTCTTTTGTAAAATTGAATGCATGTTATTATCAGCACAAATATTGAGTGAATCCAATCTAAAATAATTAATTACTTATATTAAAGAGGCATTTTGGATTGGGAAACCCGTTTTCGTGAATCCGAAACTCTAAGCAAAAGTTATAACTCTATTTCAATCTGTTAACAGTAATGACATGTATGTTTAAGTTATAGAAGGTAGCACATTTTATAATCTAAATGTTCCTTTCAATGCTGGATGGTCCCCAAGGGTGACTGGGGAATAGAAGTATGGTCACCATTGGTCTTCCTCCGACCGGCAGTAAAACCCTTGCTAAAGTGGGGCGTCCGTTTGGCTGTGCGGGATGTACAAATTTGCAGCCACGTCCGGTCAGAATGGGGACGTTAAATCCGATGCCTCGTGTAAAGAGAGTGCCACGCTCTTTGCACGTTAAGAACCCTTGCAACAACTCTTTGAGGGGTCCGTAGGTGATCTGTTGCAAGGCTAAATTTCTGTCCCTATCCAATTTACCCTCATTTCCCGTGGCAGTCTAAATTTCTCCGACCTTAATCCCGGACGCCCCTATTACAGAACCTACCTATTGTATTTATTGTTAATTTGTTCTCGTCCTGAATATGCATGAAATATTTGCCACTGGACGTTAAGCAACCAACAATCAATCAATCAATGCTGGATGATCTCCCTTTAGATTTAAAGAATTTCGCTTGTATGTATGTTCTTCATATTTACCTAAACTTTTGAAGTCGCATTTTGGAGCTATAATTTGGTTAAAGTAAAGGGCCTTTACAATTTGACCACAGTGATGTCTTAATAGTCGGTAGTTCATAAATTAACGCTTGACTAAATGCATCGCAATCACGTTATATTACTGGTTCAGGTGTCAGACCAAACACCTTTTCACCTTTAAAAAAAATCAATTCTTTTAATATCATTTTCACTAAGATTCTCAATATCTAACTTATTTAGAACTTTCATCACGATCAACAGGGAAAAATTTCATCATTCACTTACTTTCGTCTATCATGTCTACTTGTGAAAATAATATTTTCCCACCTTGCTACAAGATGCTTGTCTTATAGAGTTGGAGACAACACTATTATAACATTCCTGCAATACATATCGCTACTGCCATAACTTGGTTTCCATATGCTGACTCTTCTATAGAGAAATGTTTATTATTTTGCATTTCCTTAAGAGTATGCTGAATGATAGTTGACATATTTTCCCACTTTCTCTGTCGGACTTTCTGCATGTATAACCTTTGTAAAGAAATAATGAAAAGCATTCGTCGATTACAACTTTATATAAAAACATTAATCAACTAAAGCAGAATCAATTTAATCTTAGAGACACAAGTAACACTGCAACAAATTTAATTTTCTGCAAGCACATATTTAACTTTCAACATTCGTTTTCAACATTCAGCATTTCGATTTGTAACTTCATAAACTTTGACAGCTATAGAGAAACTTTAAGGTAGCAAAATTATTCTGTATGGCAGATGAGATCTAGATGTGAGATAATTATTTTTTTTTTTTTACTTTTTCTTCCATTATTAAAAAAATAGAAAAAGCATAGAGATCCACTTATAGCTGACAGTTATGCTTTTTTCCAGATATTATTTGGGCAACACCCAGAACCACAACAGCACTAGACCGGAGAGCAACTCTTAAACTCATAGAAGTTGTAGGTGCACTTAAATTCAAGGTAAGTTACAAAACCACTTACATTTTTCTAAACTCTCCGAAGCAGGTAAATTTTGTCAAACTGTAAAGTACTCGGCGAGCATCAAATGTTTTACAATTATGAGCTGCTTAGACACATGGTTTATGATGTTCTAACCAAGAGGTAAAGTTTTAAAAGACAGCTTATTGTGATAGTACATAAAAATAAGCACGCCTCCTTTACTAGTTAAACCAGTAACAGCTGATGATTGCCAAATGCATGTTCAACTATTGCTTGTAGTGCATCCTTTAACCCTAAACCAATACCTTTATTTTGGTCGACAGCATACGAAAAATACGGTATAATACATGTAGTCAGTATCTTGTGCTTATTTTATAATTTGTACAGTTCTTTTCCTACCGACTTTTTAGAGTGAACAATGTCACTCCATTTTCCCAACTCATGTCCTAACACTTTCCCCGCTTTTGACATGGTTGCAGCGTCATTATCCATTATAAGAATTGATACTGGTTGATGAGAAAGATCTTCAGTATCCTACTCCCCAAGGGTGACTGGGGAATAGAAGTATGGTCACCATTGGTCTTCCTCCGACCGGCAGTAAAACCCTTGCTAAAGTGGGGCGTCCGTTTGGCTGTGCGGGATGTACAAATTTGCAGCCACGTCCGGTCAGAATGGGGACGTTAAATCCGATGCCTCGTGTAAAGAGAGTGCCACGCTCTTTGCACGCTAAGAACCCTTGCAACAACTCTTTGAGGGGTCCGTAGGTGACCTGTTGTAAGGCTAAATTTCTGTCCCTATCCAATATACCCTCATTTCCCGTGGCAGTCTAAATTTCTCCGACCTTAATCCCGGACGCCCCTATTACAGAACCTACCTATTGTATTTATTGTTAATTTGTTCTCGTCCTGAATATGCATGAAACATTTGCCACTGGACGTTAAGCAACCAACAATCAATCAATCAATCTTCAGTATTCTGCATAGCTCTCGTGAAGGCCTTCGTGGCTTTTGAAAACTGATTCCAATTGTTGTTGTTTTTTTTCTCAGTGTAAACGCCTTTCTTAAAATTTATCTTTTCAGCATATAAACAGATTCTTCATTTTTTCCTGCAAATACCATAATCGAGTATTTTCCGTCATCGATCCTATAGCGGTACCTACTCCAGATGGCCTGTCATACGACCTTCCAATCTCCCTTTTTGCAAACACGTGTCATATTTAAAACAAACATTTTAATGATTAAAACGGTCCGCCTTCTGTAACCTATAATTGCTTACTTAAGCTACATTGTGACTTTGATAGAGAGTTGTCTCATTAGCACTCATACCACATTTTCTTACTGATATTTTAATCATCACATAATATCGTGAATTTAAGTATTAAATAATTACATTGCATACCAGTGCAATCGCAGCAGTTGTGTATATAAAACGGACTATTTCTGCATAAATTGCTATAAGGCAATTATAGTTATTGTCAAGGTGTAGTTTTATTTAAGTATAAGTGATTCTATTTTCAAACAGTTTTTCAATTTTAAACACTGCGTTTCTACTAAGCTGAAATGAGAATGAACATTTAATTGGAATAAAAAGCCCACATGATCAAGAATGTTTAAATAAAAGAGTTTCTTGACTACCGAACAATGTCAGACAGTGAAATTCCAAGTTTTGTCTGGAAATAGGCTGCATTGAGAGAAAACAACATTGATTACTAAAGACCTAATGTATTGTGGGCATTTCTGTTGAATATGAAATGTAGCCTTAGTGGCTAACTAAGATTTAAAAGGTTGGGTATTGTTGCAACATTGCCTCATTCTAATGCAGACGAAGAAAGAGTTTTTTCGTTCATAAGGCAAAACAAAACTGATTTCAGGGACTCTCTTCATCTGGAACAGAATTTAAGTAGTTTATTGACAATTAAAATGCCAGTTCCAGAGCCCGGCAATAAATTTGAACCACCACAGAATGTTTAGCTGATTTAAAATCAGCAACTTTTGCGAAAAAGAATGTTTTGAATGCATATTTCCCACCAGCAGAAAAAAACTGGCCTTTAAAAGGGTTATGAATATACATTAAATAAAGGCAACAGTAGTATACCGCTGTTCGAAACTCATAAATCGATTGAAAAAAACAAATCCGGAGGGAAATGCATCAAATATAAGAGGAGAAAAACGACACAACATTAAAATGTAGCACACACTCTTGCTATTAGCTATCTTTATGAAAGGTACAATCATGTGAAAAATACCAATTATATTTGAGGAGCTAGATTTTTTTTTTTTTTGGCATGAAAGTGGTTGTTACATGTAATTTATCAAATCCCGTAACATAATAAAAAAAAAATATTCAATTTAAGACTCTTTTGTAGCAACAGCTTCATTGATTGGGGAAAAGACAGGAAAGGCGGTTGGCTACAGTGCTAGATATAAGATGATGTAGAAAATGTGATGTTGCAAAATTGAAAAAAAAAACGGTTACCAACAAAACATAACTGTCGTAAAAATTGGTGTGGCTCAGCAGAATCTATGGAACAAGACATGAATGTTGAAATACTAAGACGCCAAAAAGAAAGATACTCCGGTAGTTACGCTTATAGGCGATGACGATTGTACTGCATTCAATCGGACAAAATCCGGATTCTCACAATAATGACTACGGATGCATGTATGATCCCAAAAAGAAAAAGTATGCATTTCACACGTATTTACATACTTTTGGTTAGATCAACTTGATCAATGTTTACATTTCCATGTAGATGCATTGTTTCAATTTATTTATCAAAGTTTCTCAACTCTGGGACTATTATAGTATACTAATATCAATATAGTATGTTCAGGCTTAGCTTTGAGAATTTATATATCGTTTTTAATGAGAAACACTGAAAATATGTGAAAAACTACTAGTTAATTTAGGTGCCCTATTTGGTTAAATTGATGGGCTAAGTACCAAGCTCTTTTTAAGTTCTGGATAAAGCACTAGCAATTATTTACATTTATGATTTTTTTGCAGATATTGTAATGTGTTGATAGGTTTCTGCATCAATGATATTTACACTAAATCCAATTAGTCACTAATAGCATATATTTATATACCTGTAATTTTGGAATGTTCCCTAAGCTCACTATACTCTTCATGCTCCAAAGGCCAGTCTTTTATTGACATCTTCACACTGGGACCATTCTTCACAAATTTAAATACATGCGGAGATTTTATTCTGTCACATCTGTTTAGATTGGTGAGTTATTCCTTGAAATTAAAAATGCTGTCCAGGTGACTAACAATGGGTGAAGGTGTTGATGCTTCTCTTATTCTTGAATGAAGTTCGGGAAGCGTTGGTGCATTTTCTTGGCATAACTAAGTGCGGACTCTGCTGAACAGTTGGTCCACATCCTCATGTGTGTGTCCCACCATCAAAAAAGAAAGTTTAATCTACAACACAAGTTATCAATTTAAAAGATGCAGCTGTACTTTGTCAGATAAAAAAACAATTCGCAGCTGTACTTTGTCGGATAAAAAACAATTCGCAGCTGTACTTTGTCAGATTAAAAACAACTCGCAAAATAAGCTACCATTACAAACACAAATAATAAGATCATTGGCAACAGTCAAAGAAATTTACAAAAAAGTAAGAGAAGATAAAGGATAAGAATGCCACGCTCTTTGCACGTTAAGAACACTTGCAACAACTCTTTGAGGGGTCCGTAGGTGGCCTGTTGCAAGACAAAATTTCTGTCCCTACCCAATATACCCTCATTTTCCAGTGGCAGTCCAAATTTTCCCGACCATTATCCCAAATGGCCGCTATTATGACAAGACCTACCTATTGTATTTATTGTTAACTTGTTCCATCTAAAAATTGGAAGACAATATTTTTCGGGTGCTGAAAGATTTCTGTTTATAGGACCTTTAACTGTAGTGCTCGAGAAAGATTGGACAGAACTCGACTCTTGATTTTTATCCAAACAATGCCTATTAATGTTAAATTGATGATCTTGAAACAAGACGGACAATGGAATCCGAAACCGATTGATAGTACATTATTACAGAACCTTTCCAGAATGATGGTAAGTATATGTTATGTGGAGGGCAGTTGGCTGCTTTCTTCAAGTATTGAAGGCGTTGATTGCAATATGTTGCTGCTGTCTGCAGTTGAAGCTATGAAGGGCGATTGGATCTTTTCTTCAAATATTGATGGTGTTTATGGCAATATCTTGCTCCTGTCTGTAGATGGTGCTGTCAAGCTAGGGTCTGTAAAACTTGCTGGTTTAGAGGGCGGCATCTCTGAGTTATTTCTTTCTTCAGATATTTATGGAACTGTCTTCTCTAAACTGGACTTTAAATTCGCGCTTGTCCCTGATAACACTGTGCTTATGATTTTGTGTCCTGGACAAACCTGGAGAAGGGATACAAGTGCAGGACAGACATCAAGTGGAAAAAGTAAGTCGGAATACTATAGTCTCATTTTTAGCTCACCTGATCCGAAGGGCCCCTTGTGAGCTAATATGCCATCACTTAGCGTCCTTCGTTGTTTGTCGTTGGCGTAAACTATTCAAAAATCTTCTCCTCTGAAACTTCTGGGCTAAATACCTTCAAACTTTCAATGAATGTTCCTTAGGGTATCTACTTTATAAATTATATCCGAAGTTTTGATCCATCAACATTAACATTTCACCTGGAATCCTGCTAAATTAAAGCGGAATCCACCTAATATTTTCATACGGGCTGAGTCATGCCCTTCTCAGACATGTGGTAGACTTCGAATTTCAGATCAGAAGAAAATTGCAAATAGTATATGTTTGATTGATCATGAATTTATTAGAAATAAAATTGGCAATGATTGTAGGTTGCACTTTGTAAATACAGCTGTTTCTCAAACCACGCCTCTTTTGGGAAGATTTAGAATATTCATAGAAAATTAATTTTGTTTACATACTGGTTCCCAGTTCTGATCTGTAGGTTGCATCTCATAGAGACATAACTTGGGAAAGTTACCAGAAATATACATGTGAATATTGTTTATATTGAAATCTATGGTAACCCTACAGTCGAGGTAGGGATAGTTAAGAAATTTAGTGTTAGTTTAAACTCTTAGAAGTTCGGGGCATGTAAACGTTGAAAATATGCCGCACAGCCCTATATTTTGACCTTTGAAAAAAATTGTAGTGCATATGAACTTTCCATTCTAGGATATCATTTTTTTCAAAACTTCATAGTATAAGTGGTACAGTTTTTGCCGTAAAGGTAGTTCCTATAGGAAAATGCATTGTCAATATTTACAGAAATGCAACCTGTAATGGGTGAAATAAGAGAACATACAGAATTTAACCAATTTTGGTTTATCTCACAGATTTTAATGAAATTAACTCAAATATGAAGTTTTATAAATATTTCATGAGGATTGATTAAATCCTGGGCCTTAAATATGATGACTCAGTATAAATTCACAGTTTACAGTATGCATAGTTTACTTAAAGGCCAGAATGCATAATAAATTCATAAAATATGCATATATGTAAGTTAAATTGTTTAGAAGTGCTTATATTTACTCTTCGCAGTCATTGAAACTCATAGATTTTTCCTGAATATTATTAGTGGGGTGTTTTTGTCCTGTCGATAACCCAAAAGTAAGCCGTAACACCTAAATCTGCTTTTTTGTCACCGTGGCATAAAAAATACAAGCTAGAAATATAAAAATATCTCAACAAAACTTACAATAGTATGTTCTATCCTGAATATGTACTAAATATTCCATATTGCTAAAAACAGCAGAACAATTTACGAAATATGAGGCCACAGGGGGAAAAACAGAGAAAATTGCCTACCTCCTCGGTCATAAAACAAATAATTAAACTTGTAAATGCTATGATTTTATGATTTTAAAGCTTTATATAGAAACCAATAATTATGCTTGGAAGTTATGCAAAAATCTGATGTTAGAAGTCATCTGTATAACATTTTAAGTGAATTTATACATCAGACTGGTATCTGCATACATACAACTATTGCAAATATGGCTTTGTTTTAACACTTCTAGTTCATATATTAGCTAAATTGTGTCAGATATATGGTTACAGATGGTACTGTTGTGACAAGAATTCTAAACTGACCATTTGAGGCAGAAAATGTGAAATTTTATTCACAAATAGGCATACAGTAAGATGTGGACTGGAGACAGGGCAGGATTGGATAATTTATATAATCTTGAATGTTGGAATGTTTGACTGCTAAACATTACATTTACAGTATTCCAAAATGCTTTCAATATGTTATCAGAACAGTTTTAAACCGGTTCTAGGCATTTTATGTCAGAAAACATGCAAATAGGGTAAGCTGGCTATAATTAAAGTCTTGTTTTCAAATTCTCTTAAAAATTAAAACAGGGAAGGGGGTGTAAAATGTAAAGTAAAAGTAAACTAAGAGTGTATTCAGTGATTTCCTTAAGGCTATAATTCTGATAAGTGAGTATTTTTGTGAGAAAAAGTGTTTTTAGAGAGTTTTTTATTTGAATAAATGTTTGTATAGGTTGAACTTTGTAAATACAGCTGTTTCTCAAACCACGCCTCTTTTGGGGAGATTTAGAATATTCATAGAAAATTAATTTTGTTTACATACTGGTTCCCAGTTCTGATCTGTAGGTTGCATCTCATAGAGACATAACTTGGGAAAGTTACCAGAAAATATACATTTGAATATTGTTTATATTGAAATCTATGGTAACCCTACAGTCGAGGTAGGGATAGTTAAGAAATTTAGTGTTAGTTTAAACTCTTAGAAGTTCGGGGCATGTAAAAAGTGAAATCACAAAAAATACTGAACTCTGAGGAAAATTCAATTGGAAAGTCCCTAATCACATGGCAAAATCAAATGACAAAACACGTAAACGTTGAAAATATGCCGCACAGCCACATGTGGAGCAGGATCTGCTCACCCCTCTTGAGCATCTGAGATCACCACTAATTTTTGGTGGGGTTCATGTTGTGTCATGTGTACTATTATTTGTCTGTTTGTCTTTTTAATTTTAAGCCATGGCGTTGTCAGTTTATTTTCAATCTATGAGTTTGTCTATCCCTCTGGTATCTTTCGCTCCTCTTTAATAATATTTCTCTAACAAAATCATGTTTATCAGGCTCTACTAACTTTTACCGCATCTTCTTCGACAACCTCCATTCAAAAAAACACGAATGTACACAAAGCCGATGTGTATTTTCAACACGAATTTATTTCAGAAAGGAATGTCGTAGAGAACCAATGAAAACAGTTCTGTGTAGGGAATTCCTTCCTCTGACGCGTTGTTTACTCGGTACACAAGTAACCCGACGATTTCATTGGCTAGAACCGAAAAACCTTTTCAAATATAGAAAGTCGTTATATCGACGATCGGCAATGAATGAAATACTGGAAGTAGTCAATATATCGACGACCGGCAGTAAACGAAACATATCTAGGGCATTCCTGCAGTACTAGGGAAGGGACACCGTGGGATTTATATAGAGGTATTTCACATTTCTATTCCCCAGTCACCCTCGGTGCTGATAGTAGATAATCTGATACTGATGTCAAATTTAAAAAAAAAAGAAGGTGTGGTATGATTGCCAATGAGACAACTCTCCAAAAGAGACCAAAATGACACAGAAATTCAAAGTCTGTCATAGTTTGTTAAAGACTGTCATCAAATCCAGTCACATGTTACTATAACAAAAACGAAAGATAGTTGTCAATCTGATACTGATGTCCGTCATCCAAACAAGATACATTTTACTGCATTAAAAACGAAAGATATTAGACAATCTGAAATTGATCCTGAAATCAAGGTCTTGTCATCCAAACACGAACCTTCATAGTAAAAGTGTCACAATTGTGCCGAAAAAAGACAAAAAAAAGCAAATTATTTATTTGCAAGCAATGTTTACAAGCAGTAAGTTATAAGCATGGTTTAGAAAAGGCAATAATCCACAAAGAAATCTAGCCAGCAAACATTAATACTGATGGTCAATCATATATTATGAAATTATGTGATTTAGGCGTCACTAGTTATCAAAGGTATCACGGTAATGATTTAATACGCCAGACGCGGTTCACAAGATACACATCCTACTCTCTGACAAATCTTTGACAACCGGGAACATCAGGATATATGGCACCAGTAACACTTCTTGAAGGAAATGGTGCAACTGTAAAGGGCAAAAAATTATATTTGTGCATTATTACTTACGTACTTATAGATACTTCCTGATTTCTCCTAGAGGAAGAAAGGGACATAGTGGATGATTTTAATCAATTGATTCAGTGAGTTACTAACCGTTTTGTATTATTCTGTTGATCCCATGTACATGTATAAATGATATTCCATTGTGTTATTTATCTGTATTAATTGTTTCGTGTTATAAGTTATAAATACTATATATAGTGCGTATTGTTATGCGCTTACTTTTCTACATTGGGTAGAGGTATAGGGGGAGGGTTGAGATCTCATAAACATGTTTAACCCCGCCGCATTTTTGCGCCTGTCCCAAGTCAGGAGCCTCTGGCCTTTGTTAGTCTTGTATTATTTTTAATTTTAGTTTCTTGTGTACAATTTGGAGTTTAGTATGGCGTTCATTATCACTGAACTAGTATATATATTTGTTTAGGGGCCAGCTGAATATATGTATTCATTTCACTGAAATATAAACACAACTTTTGACCATACACTCACAGAGGCTGTGTCCAATATCCAGAGCTGTAAGCCATTTAGAAAGTTGAGGTACTAGTAATGATGTAATATAATACCAATGAAGATGTAAGATTGAAAATGAGTTTACACCTTTAAAAAGTCTATGCCCCCAAGGGTGACTGGGGAATAGAAATATGGTCACCATTGGTCTTCCTCCGACCGGTGGTAAAACCCTTGCTAAAGTGGGGCGTCCGTTTGGCTGTGCGGGATGTACAAGTTCGCAGTCACGTCCGGTCAGAATGGGGACGTTAAATCCGATGCCTCGTGTAAAGAGAGTGCCACGTTCTTTGCACGTTAAGAACCCTTGCAACAACTCTTTGATGGGTCCGTAGGTGGTGTAACAAACTCCATTTACTTATTTATATATATCTATTTCACTTAGGACTATATTTTATGTTAGGGCTTATTTTCGCTAACACCGGACTATATAGTCAAGCAGACCTTTCATGTGTATCACGTGATTAGGCACCTATTGAAATTTCACAGGTAAGTTTCAAATCAGTCGACACATGGCCATTGAGTAAAGCACACGCTTGTGCTGAGTTTAGAGTTGGTAAGAATAGCAGTTGGGTATTAGAATTGTCAGTTCAGGACATGGATATCCCAAGGCTTATTATTACAACACTCAGGTAAGACATTTATACTTATTTATATAGTACATTGAGGTCTATTTTGCTGTCGAGATGATATTTCTTGCTCGCGGTCCAGAATGTCCGATTGCTATATTATGCAAATGTATAGATAAAGTAAGTAATTTTTGGGTTCAATATTTATTTTGCAGGGGTTTTTAGGCCCGGTTTTGGTGTGCGTACAGCACGTAGTAAATACCGTCGACTGGTCGGTGATATATGGTGTCGGAGATACAAATGGTGTCATTGTTAATATGGTAACCACTCGATGTTTGCTGATATCAATTACAACGCCTGGAGTCGGTGAATTTATCCGTTAGAAATATCATTATTTCATAAAAGTCCGTTAAAATATATGTCAAAGGAATCGAGCAATCCGTGCAGTATTATGCAGTTTAAAGTCGTCATGGCTCAGTGAATTTATTTTTGCAGTCAAATTACATAATCTAGTGTTCTTTTCATCAATTTAGAATCAACCAAAAATGTGAAAAATTAGTTATATCCGTCCGTTTCACGATTAAAGAAATTCCAAGGGGAACAACCCAATTTTATACAGTACGTGCAATGTTCAACTTTACCGGGAAGTGTGCACAGTTGATGGAGATGTGCAGACTAAAAATGTTTAGTTTCATTTTGTTTAGTTCATAACATTATATTTAGTTCTGTTTCGTGTGTGTTTATTTAGTAACATTTGTGTTTATTCATATCATTATTTCATTAATGTTGACCCCCAAGGGTGACTGGGGAATAGAAGTATGGTCACCATTGGTCTTCCTCCGACCGGCAGTAAAACCCTTGCTAAAGTGGGGCGTCCGTTTGGCTGTGCGGGATGTACAAATTTGCAGCCACGTCCGGTCAGAATGGGGACGTTAAATCCGATGCCTCGTGTAAAGAAAGTGCCACGCTCTTTGCACGTTAAGATCCCTTGCAACAACTCTTTGAGGGGTCCGTAGGTGACCTGTTGCAAGGCTAAATTTCTGTCCCTATCCAATATTCCCTCATTTCCCGTGGCAGTCTTAATTTCGCCGACCTTAACCCCGGACGCCCCTATTACAGAACCTACCTATTGTATTTATTGTTAATTTGTTCTCGTCCTGAATATGCATGAAATATTTGCCACTGGACGTTAAGCAACCAACAATCAATCAATCAATCAATCATTAATGTTGAATTTATTTTAATTTTGTTTATTAAATTTATATTTAAATTTAGTTTTGTATAACATTGGCCACTTGACAATCCAAAGAACTTACTTCGATACAATGGTGGCAGCGGTGGGATTGTCACTCTGTCAATTGTTATATTAGGGACATTGTCAGACAGACAAGAGGGAACATTTCATTTGAACTTTGTAATTATTATTTTTTTTATCATTTACATTTACTTTGATTTATTATTACTTGTATTGTATAGCATGACAAGTGGATTACCCGCTTGGGTTGCAGATTTGCTAGAGAAGGGCGAGAAGTTAGAGACATGCTTGGAACTGTTAAGTAACATGCAGGCTACAGAGAGAGAAGAGCGAGCGACAGAGAGAGAGATGAGAAAGGTAGAGATGGAAAGAGAGGTAAGATTAAAAGAGTTAGAGCTTAGGGAGAAAGAGCTGACACAGGGGGTAGTGCAACCCCAAGGCAAGTCACATTTGAAGTCAAAACTTCCCAAGTTTAAGGAAGGAGACGACCCGGATGTTTTTTTAAGGTCATTTGAGAAGTTAGTAGTTTTACATAAAATACCCAAGCCAGAGTGGGCCCTTAGATTAGTCCCTTTACTTTGTGGGAAAGCTTTAGAGGCATTTTCTAGATTGTCAGAAGAGGACAGTAGAGATTATGATAAAATTTAAACTGCTATCTTATCTAGATATAAGGTTAATGCCGAGGCATACAGAGAAAAGTTCAGAAGTGCCGGTCAATTTTCTGATGAGTCATTTAAGAAATTTGCAGTTAGAATGGTAGGTTTTCTTCGGCATTGGACAGAGCGTGAAGCGATAGGTACTGATTTTGACAAATTTGTGGATTTAGTAACTAGAGAACAGTTGATGGTAAGTTGTAGTAAAGAGCTCAAACTTTGCATCAAGGAACAGAAACCAAAAACAGTCGACGAATTGGTAGATAAAGCAGAGGCATTTCAACAAGCTCACAAGAGTTCCAAACAACAATCAGATAATACAGAGCAGTCAAAACATCAAGGTAAGAATTCCCAACAGAAAGGAAAACCAGAGACTAGGACTTGTTTTATTTGTAAAAACATAGGTCATATAGCAACAAATTGTCCTTCAAGGACAAACCGATCAACAGGGGATAAGATTAAGACAGGTAAGTTTGGTTTGTGCATACAGACTCAGCAGGACCTTAAAGTGGACGATTATATTAGTGGCGTGACTGTTAAATTGCCTGGAGTTTCATGCAATGGTAATAAGGTACAGGTACATAGACTTGATATAGTTGAAGGTGATATTATTGCATTGATTTTAGATACACCGTTCGCAGATCTTATAGTTGGAAACTATGTGAACACATCAGTACCACATAGTATGGATGAAGTACATGTGACTCGAGGTGAAGATATTTTTGTTTCAGATGATGCTGTCCCATGTCATGCAGTTGAGACTAGGTCTCAAAAGAAGAAGCAAGATGTAGAAGATAGAACGATAGATAGGACCGCAGTTCAGCGTAGTAGCGATACACCTATATCTCATTCTATAGATTTTTCAGATGTTACTAGTGAATTTAAGATTTGTGACAGGAAGCAGCTAATAGAGTTACAGAAGACAGACGAGACTTTGAATAAGGTACGATCATATGTAGGCGATGACCATCAAAATCATGAATCATATTTTATGTATTATTCAGATTTACTTTATAGAGTGTATACGAAGCCAAGCGGAGAAGTTATCCATCAGATTGTACTACCACGACAGCTGAGAAAGACTGTTCTTCATTGGGACACGACATACCATTAGCAGGTCATCTGGGTAATAAGAAGACAAGAAACAGAATTATGCAACACTTTTTCTGGCCAGGTATTTTTAATGATATTGCCGAGTACTGCAGGTCTTGTCCTGATTGTCAAATAGGTACATCTAAAGGTAGAGTACCAAAAGCTCCATTGATAAGCATACCACCTATGGATGAGCCATTCCAGCGCATTCCTCTTGATTTCATTGGTCCTTTACCTATGACTAATAGCAAGAACCGTTATGCTTTAGTTTGCGTGGATTATGCCACTAAATATCCAGAGGCGATTCCTCTGAAAGACCAAGAAGCTGGTACAGTTGCAAATGCTCTTATAAGTTTATTTTCTAGGGTTGGCATACCAAAGGAGCTGTTGACAGACCAAGGCAGTAACTTCATTTCAGAATTGATGGTTGAGGTATGTAGACTATTACAAATAAGTAAGTTACGTACTAGTCCTTATCATGCAATGTGTAATGGACTTTGTGAAAAGTTCAATGGTGTGCTGAAGAAAATGCTAAAAGCATATGCACGATTAAAGCCACAAACATGAGATGAATATATCCCCTACTTATTATTTGCATACAGAGAGTTGCCAAATGAGAGCACTGGTTTTTCACCATTTGAATTGTTATACGGTAGACATATTAGAGGTCCTCTTGCAGTACTTAAAGAGGAATGGGAAGAGCCAAGTACATGTCAAAACTCTGTATTGAGTTATTTGTTAGAAACAAGAGAAAAGATGAGAACAATGGCTGAGTATGCCACAGAAAATGAAAAGAAAGCAAATCAGAGACAAAAATTGTACTATGACCGAAAATCTAGAGACAGAAAGTTGGAAGTTGGTCAGAAGGTGCTCATATTATTACCTACACATACGTCAAAACTTCTAGCAAGTTGGAAAGGACCATTTGTAGTAACTGACAAAGTTAGTCCTGTGGACTATAAAGTCAGGGTCAGAGGAAAGGACAAGGTATTTCATGTGAATATGTTGAAGTTATGGCATGAAAGGGTAGATGATAATGAAGATAATAGTGTTCCGACAGATATTACTGCGTGCTTAAATATAATTTCAGGTCTTACCACAGATGACGATACAGATGATAGTGAGATGTCTACAGCTGTAACTCCTGTGTTGAAAAGGAAAGAAAGTGCAGATGACGTCAAAATATCACCAGAGTTGACAGACGAAGAACGACAACAGTTAAAAGAACTACTGTCAGAATACGATGACATCTTTAGTGACGTACTTAAGGTAACAAATATTATAGAACATAGAGTAGTTACAAAGACAGATGAACCGATATACAAGCGTTCATATCCGTTACCATACGCACTCAGAGATAAAGTCAAACAAGAGATTGATGATATGTTAACTGCCGGTATAGTTGAGCCGTCTAATAGTCCATATGCATTTCCGATAGTACTCATTAAGAAAAAAGACAACACACTTCGTTTTTGTGTCGATTATCGAGATTTAAAGAAACAGACAATTTTCGACCCTATTTTGATGCCGAGAATGGACGAAGTATTGAATAAAGTCAGCAGAGCAAAATATATAAGTAAAATTGATTTGACCAAGGGCTACTGGCAGGTACCGCTCGATAAAGATAGTCGACAAAAAAGTGCATTCATTACACCGTTTGGACATATCAATTTACCGTCACTCCGTTTGGTATGATGAATTCAGGTGCTACTTTCGTCCGTATGATGGACAAAGTCCTTGCAGGATACGAGGATTTCGCGGATTCGTTCATTGACGATATTGGTATATTTAGCGATACTTGGGAGTATCATATTGAGCATTTGAGAGCAGTATTTGATTCGTTGAAACGAGCAAGGCTCGTTGCCAAACCAAGTAAATGTTCATTCGGCTATGGTGAGCTAGAATTTTTAGGTCACATTGCAGGAAGTGCCAATATCAAACCGGTTCAGGACAAGGTTTCTGCTATACGGAAGTTTCCAGTACCTGCAACGAAGAAACAGGTCAGATCATTTCTCGGACTGATAGGTTTTTACCGAAAATTTATACCACAGTTTTCAGACATATCCGTACCGTTAACTGACCTTACAAAGAAAAATGCACCAAATAAAGTTAAGTGGTCAGATACAACACAAAAATCTTTTGATAAACTTAAAGATTGTATTTGTAGTGACTCTGTTTTACGGAGTCCAGATTTTTCTAAAAAGTTTATTTTGCAGACTGATGCGTCAGGGAAGGGTCTAGGTGCTGTACTAGAACAAGAGTTTGAAGACGGAAGGCGTCCGATCATGTTTATCAGCAAGACACTTTCTGGAGCTGAGTGTAATTATGCAGTGGTAGAAAAAGAGTGTTTTGCCATAGTTTGGGCGGTAAAGATGTTAAGAAATTATCTTGAGGGAAAAGAGTTTACTATTTGTACTGATCATGCCCCTTTACAGTGGTTACAGAGGATGAAAACCAGTAACCAACGGTTATTCCGTTGGAGTTTGATACTTCAGGAATTTAATTTTACTATTTGTTACATTGCAGGCAAGACGAACATTGTTGCAGATGTATTATCTAGATGTGATGATATTTAGATGACCCCTGAGTGTTACTAGAATGCTACTAAAGTTTTACGTCTTTTTTATTTTATATAGGTTGATAGGTACATATACTGTCATATATACCTGATATAGTTTATTTCAGATTTGTTTTGGAGTTTGTTAGTCTGGTTTGACTAAAATGTGCTTTAGTCTTCAGGAAAGGGACGTTTGTAACAAACTCCATTTATTTATTTATATATATCTATTTCACTTAGGACTATATTTTATGTTAGGGCTTATTTTCGCTAACACCGGACTATATAGTCAAGCAGACCTTTCATGTGTATCACGTGATTAGGCACCTATTGAAATTTCACAGGTAAGTTTCAAATCAGTCGACACATGGCCATTGAGTAAAGCACACGCTTGTGCTGAGTTTAGAGTTGGTAAGAATAGCAGTTGGGTATTAGAATTGTCAGTTCAGGACATGGATATCCCAAGGCTTATTATTACAACACTCAGGTAAGACATTTATACTTATTTATATAGTACATTGAGGTCTATTTTGCTGTCGAGATGATATTTCTTGCTCGCGGTCCAGAATGTCCGAATAATTGCTTTATTATGCAAATGTATAGATAAAGTAAGTAATTTTTGGGTTCAATATTTATTTTGCAGGGGTTTTTAGGCCCGGTTTTGGTGTGCGTACAGCACGTAGTAAATACCGTCGACTGGTCGGTGATATATGGTGTCGGAGATACAAATGGTGTCATTGTTAATATGGTAACCACTCGATGTTTGCTGATATCAATTACAACGTCTGGAGTCGGTGAATTTATCCGTTAGAAATATCATTATTTCATAAAAGTCCGTTAAAATATATGTCAAAAGAATCGAGCAATCCGTGCAGTATTATGCAGTTTAAAGTCGTCATGGCTCAGTGAATTTATTATTGCAGTCAAATTACATAATCTAGTGTTCTTTTCATCAATTTAGAATCAACCAAAAATGTGAGAAAATTAGTTATATCCGTCCGTTTCACGATTAAAGAAATTCCAAGGGGAACAACCCAATTTTATACAGTACGTGCAACGTTCAACGTTACCGGGAAGTGTGCAGAGTTGATGGAGATGTGCAGACTAAAAATGTTTAGTTTCATTTTGTTTAGTTCATAACATTATATTTAGTTCTGTTTCGTGTGTGTTTATTTAGTAACATTTGTGTTTATTCATATCATTATTTCATTAATGTTGAATTTATTTTAATTTTGTTTATTAAATTTATATTTATAAATTTAGTTTTGTATAACATTGGCCACTTGACAGTCCAAAGAACTTACTTCGTTACAGGTGGCCTGTTGCAAGGCTAAATTTCTGTCCTATTCAATATACCCTCATTTTCCGTGGCAGTCCAAATTTCTCCGACCTTCATCCCGGACGGCCTCTATTACAGGACCTACCTATTGTATTTATTGTTTACTTGTTCTCGTCCTGAACATGCATGAAATATTTGCCACTGGACGTTAAGCAACCAACAATCAATCATAAAAAAGTCTATGTCCTTAATATTAGCTTAAAAAGAAGTCGAACTTATTGTAAAATATAATCAAATTAATAATTAAGGAGTCAACGAGTTAAAGTTACATCTTATGTAAAATGATTAGACAAATGTTCGAATTTACTATAAAATGTTTAAGGTCACACCTTATAGAACTATCTTTCAAAAGAAACTGATTAAAAGTTACATCTAGTACAATTATCTATATAAAGTAGTGGAATTTCTTGTAAAATGATTCGTGACTGTATGAGCGGCCAACTTTGCTGGCGTACGATTCAATTATCCTCGTTTAAAAAAGTTAATATTTAATATTGAATACGACATGGTTATAAGGAAAGCTAAATTTAAGGATAGACTAAAGGGCTCGACATGACCAGCCGATTGATTAGACCGGGCCAATCTGACCTCCAGTTTAGATGATATCGGAGCCAAAGCAGAGTATTGAGTCTGAAGCTTCTCCCATCCACATGGTGTCTGGCAACAGTCTCTCATCCACCAGGATCTCGTCAACCACCGACACGGGTAGCAACCTACAGCCAACAGGTTGGAATGCCTATTTTTATTTTAAACATCGGGCAACTCGTACGATGTTTGGATCAATTTAGTCTGGCCTTTACCATCCGATCTGTCCAGCATGGGTGACCCTACCATGAGACGGAGCTCCAGCTGGCATAGCTCTCAGGGGCAATGAGGCCCGCAAGCCCCCCGACCAAAGCAAGGATAGCGATCCACCGGGGGAGAAACTGATTTAAACATGTTGAATGTCTTATTTAAAACTTATATAGGTTTGTCAGAAGTGCCATGTACGTATTGTAGCTATGTTTTTGGTTCTGAAAATGAGTTGTGTAAAAGTCTTAAAAGAGTGTAAAGAAACAGAAGATATTTTTTGGAAGAGTCTGACGGTGAACTTGAGAGTGAAAGTGAGGTGGATATAAGTGAAGATGATGTTTCTTAATTTTGCTTTTATTTTTAAACCCCTGCAAACAAAGTTTTTATTGGGGAGGATAAATGGGAATCACCAATCTGGAATTATCTCTAAACAACATATTTGAAGTTAATTATTTCATTAGTCCATTTACGTAATATGCGCATTAAAAAGGGGTTAAAATAAAATGATAAAGAAAAAATGTCACAAAAAAGTGTTGCATTCCTGACAATTTATTACCGCCATTGTATTGTTTTAGGAGGACAATCTATGCCCATCAGGATATCCAACAACTTCAAAAAAGTAATGGTTAAACTTAATTGCAAATAAAATTGTACAACAACTTCAAAGGTTGGATAAACTTAACTTCGTGTTAATTTGTGGAATGCCAAAGGTAAGGAAAAGGAGGGATGTTCCTTCACAGAGAAAGCGTAAGAAAGTCCAATCTACTGACTTGCATAATGACCACTCATATAGTATGCCGAACGAGGAAATAGTTCAATAATGTCTTAAAGAAGTAGAAGTGCGTGGAGAAAGGATTGACTCTGACTTTAATATGTACACAGCTGAGCCTGTAGAGGACATAGAATGTACATCCTATGCAGAAGAAGTAGCTATAGAGGATATAGAGAATGTATTACAGTTTCATATACAGAATATATAAACCCATTCGATAAACCTGAGCAAGATGTTCTCCAGAGTGGTTGCATTAGTTCACCATATGTTTTAGACACAACCAATGATTCTATCAAGATAATGCTCTTATGTCCGTCCGCTTAAAGAATATCTGTTAAATTGAATGTCACGATAAATAGATATTTTTAGCCAAAGTATTTGTCCAAAGAATCCAGCTTAGCCAATACCATGACCTATGGATTGGTTTATCAAGAGTTTTTGACAGCGTTAAACACATCCAAACATTACTTTTGAAATTACAGAGTTATTCTGTGTGTACAGGAAATTTCGAGGCAGATTTAATGGCTTTCATACCATTGGGCACCTCTGTCGAGAACTCAGAAGGTTCTGCAAGTAGTCAGGGTTTTCGAGAAGGCGACTCTGAAGCAGTGAAAGGTACCATTTCTTACTCATCAACAGTACGAAGCATGAACTGTGTACTACTTGTGCAGGGAAACAGATGTTCACCATGTACACAATTACGAAGAGTGCTGATAAGTAGAAAGCACAGAAGAGATATTTCATTCATATTCAGGACGAGAACAAGTTAACAATAAATTCAATAGGCAGGTCTTATCACAATAGAGGCCACTCGGGATAATGGTCGGGGAAATTTGGACTGCCACTGGAAAATAAGGGTCAAATGGGCCACCTACGGACCCCTCAAGGAGTTGTTGCAAGGGTTCTTAACGTGCAAAGAGCGTTGCACTCTCTTGACACGAGGCATCGGATTTAACGTCCCCATTCTGACCGGACGTGACTGCGAACTTGATACATTCCGCACAGCCAAACGGACGCCCCAATTCGGCAAGCGTTTTACTGCCAGTCGAGAGAAGACCAAGTGACCATATTTCTTTTCCCCAGTCACCCTTGGGGGTGTACAAAATGGAAGACTAATTCTATTGCATAATTAAAAGATTGAAATTCTCAGCAAAACCTTCACCCTGCTGTTAAGGTAATTTATCTATAGCGAAGTATTTCATTTTCATTTTGATGTTTTCAATGCAGATGTTAAATTCTGACATTGCATGCATATATTTTCTTGAAGCATTGTATCATACAAGACTACTTGTATATGAGAAAATGTGAGTTTAAACAGTTTGCATGTCATGTTCATTTTAAGCACTAATAATGTTGCTATGGAAAATTTGTTATGGCTGTTGGGTCTTTCTTGATATAATTGTAGTAAAAGGGTGTGACAAGTTCACTGAGGACACAACATACAATGTACATTCAGTTGGTGGCATGAATCGAGAGGCAATTACCAAGAGTTTGATGGAATGATGTGTAAGCGGTATTCATGCATAGTCTACTATTTTTTTAAACGAAACGGTAAGGAGGACATCATCATGTTGTTTTTAAAAGAATTTGGCCGATAGCTTGAAATAGCAGGTCATACAAAAGTAATTTAACCTGAAATTCAACCTACAAGATGCTTCCCTATGTGCGGACAAATCATGAACAATTTCATCTTGTGTCTTTTATTTTTATTTTGAATACTGCTTTTTTACGACTTTAACGAGTTCTGTCCCTTTAAAATTTTTAAATTTAAAAAAAATAAAAGAGTTTTGGCTTTAATATACTACTGCAACAGTTTTATATATCACCTAACTCCCAGTTGGATTCATTTCAGATACCTGTTTTTCACAAAGTGGAACCTTTTAAACACTCGTGCATCTCGAACAGAGCCTGGCCGCCCAGCATAAACATCTGTAATAATATTTTCATGGTCACACACAGCTTGAAGAATTACCGAATGAAATTGCTTTCGGTTAACGTAATTTTTATGGTATTGCGTTATGCGGAGCACTAGATGAAAGAGAAAGACTTGGAGGTATATTCTTCTTGTGAATTATTGGATATACAGCTGACGACTGTCACATAATCTGCAACAGGCTTTACTCCACAGCATAATCCGCTAAAATTGCAAAGAGCCAGTCCTCCAAATTTCCAGTTGAAATCCTAACCACCTCAGCAAGTTACCTTGTCTACATTGAGCACCACAGCGGTTTCAAGTAGACAATACATTGTTCATTACCATCGACCCTTGGCTGCAGCAACTTCACTGGATCAATAGTAGGTATTACAAACGACAGTGCTACACCTGTCCACATGAGTTCTCAGTGGAATGAGTCTTGAACAGCAGAAAAGAGTGTTAATACCGTTGTTTTTTTTTCAGTAATTGCCTTTCATGTAGGATGTCACATGTAAGAATACTATCCATTATTATAATTATATTCCAGTATTTCAGATGAAGCAACTGACGCTGGTTTTATAACCCAAGTGTCGTCATATATCAAGCAGCATTTCAGACTCTTTCAAGCTGCTTTAATTGAAAGCCAGATTATTAATTGCCAGGATGAACTAGATCAATTTATCAGAGTTTTGTTATTAAGGGAAATTTAACTAAATCATCGATGCATTGTTTGTCGTTGCCAGATAATATTTGGCGGATGCATTTTGTTTTCTATCGGTCCATGCATCTTTCATTGTAGAGTAACTAAACAACACATTCAAGTATAGAACATATTCAACGTGTGACCAGACAACACATTATTTCATTAATTGTAATTTAATTTTCAGTTGACCAATATGACTTGATATCTGGTTTCACTTCAATCCCCATTAGAAATGTCCATCCAAAAAATGCTTCCATTTCAACAATGCTTGTACTTGACCAAACAGATTTATTTTGGTCAGGGTGATTCCTGATTTGTTTATTGGCATAACTATTAGTGTTGGCTATACTAGAAAAAATTGGGAAAAAATCCACAGGGTCCTTCTCAATACCCAAAACGGTTTGTGGTCCAGTATCATTTCTTGAAGTAAATAAATGGGGGAAACCTCTTTCATAGTAGTTAAAATGTTCGTGCTACCCATCATTGATGGGGGCATCACCGGCATTATTCACATTAGGAAAAATTGGGTCATTTTCATCAGAAAGTTCGCTTTCTTCATCACTAATCTCAATATCGTCAACGATGCCATTTTGTGCGAATGTTTGCCTATATCACTCTCTAGCTAGTTCAATTTCATGTGCTGCAAAACTTTCGAAATCGACGTCAGAACTGTTGGACATGTTACAACTCTACAGACGACATTTCTCTATAAGATCTGATGTAATTGATCTACAAGCACAGATACCTGTCAACAATTAGTTAGCTTTATTCATCCTTCTCATATAATCAATATTCTCCCTGAACTCCTGTGAAAAGTAGTATCCGTAATCACGAAAGCAAATTAACCAAGCACCTTTGTCGGTAAACAAATCACTGATCACCGGATATCAATCCTTTCGGGATTTAATATAAGACATCTACCAGATTATATTAATAGAATTAGCAATGACTGTGCATTAGTTGAAAGTTCGTATCGTATCCAAAGACAGGTGAAACCGTGTCTGAGATGACCTCTAGTCATAAAATGCGATAAAACGTATATGGAGCCTAGGGCCTATACAAGACCATTTCGGCGACTGAAATAAGAAAAAGTACATCGACACATGTACCTGCTGCTGCTCCAGAGTCGCGAGAAGAACTAAATAAACATGAATTTCAAAAAGTTCCATAAACCCTCTTAAAATGTCTTTTTTTTTTATAGTTTGGCAACAAATATGCGCAATAGATAGCAAGTATATAAACATATTCAAAATAGAACTAGAATAACAAATAGTAAACCTACTGTAGTATACATATTTATAGTATATAATATTGACACAGAATAAAGAAAAAAAATGGACAGTTCTAAGCAACCTTCCTGTTATATCAACATACAGCCTTAAAAAATGAGCAATAAAATACTTTATAGCAATTTATGCAAGTTCAAAATGAAACAACGGATAGGTTACAAACACACAATAGACACAAGATCTCAACACTATACAAATGGAAAACAAGATCATACCACATCTGTAACATTATTATAAACAAAACAATTATCATAATATATACTACACTACGTCTAATACTCCCATGGATAAAGAAAATTTATCATCTCTTAGAAATTATCAATCATCCTTAAACTTTGAGGGTGACTTTCCTTTAATATTTTTGTCTTCACATGCATGAAATATTTGCCACTGGATATTAATATTCTCGTCCTTAACATGCATGAACTATTTGCTACTGGATATTGAGCAACCAACAATCAATTTATCAACCAATCCTTTAATAACCAGCAATTTGAGGCAATAAACAAATGTTAAACCTCAATCCCCCCAAAAAGATTAAAGGGAATTGTTTTTCTCAAAAGATAATACAAAATAGAAAAAAAAATTACAAATAGTAAAACTACTATAGTATACATTTATTTCATAAAACACTGGAAAGTTCCAGACTTAGGAATCGGAAGATAACTGTACTGTATTTTAAGCTCCGACAGCATCAATTGGTGATTAAATGGTAGCAAATTAAGTTAATTGTTGAAGCATAAGCAGAGCCATTCAACAGGTATTTGTGACCATCAAATCACCAGTTGATGCCTTCGGAGCTTAAAATACAATACTGTTATCTCCTTTATCATGAAACCGACAGCAAACAACATCAAGTCATACATTTACAATTTTAGCCATGGAGTAGTGCAGATGCAAAAATATGTATAAATTTAAAATGATATTTTAGCAATACTGCAAACTTAATTGACTTTCCCTTTCTTGCAGCTAGTACCGACAAAGAACAAATTACATATGTTACAACAAGATGTGAGGATATTGAAAATCTAAGTCCCGTCACACTAAATGGAATTGACCTGACTGTGAAACTAAGGATATTTTCTGGCGATAACCCTGCCCGCCAATTTGAAGCTGGCCAGCAGCGAGGGGGAAATTATGCATGCATTTGTGGCATTGAAACAAAAGACCAAATAAATCTAATGTCTTGTTTTGAAAAAAGCATAAGATCTCTGGAGGACAGGAGAAAAATAGTTGTTCAGGGGGAAGGCTGGAAGGAGTTGGAAAAAGGGAATCTAAACCCTTTTCAAAACATGTTAAAACAAAATCTGGAATATGAACTGGAAAAAAGTCAAATCAACACTTCAAATATGAACAGAATGGAAATGAAAGACATGCTGCAAGAGACTTTGTCAGGAATCG
>CM029605.1:41910256-42188550 GCA_017311375.1 Mytilus coruscus
GAACTATGTAAAGTGCCTCTTTAGACTTTATTAAATAAAGGGTCGTTAAAGTCTCTTTCTATGGTGCATGGAGGGAGGGATCATATCAGCAGGTGATGTTATAAGTAAGGAAAGAGTAGAAAAATATACTTTTTGTGTGTAGGGAAGAAATCAAATCAGCAATTGATGTTATTTGTGAAGAAAGGGTCGATAGAAACGCTTTCTATGGTGTCCTTGGGGAGGGTCATATCATCAGGTGCGTGATGTCGGAGGTAAAGAAATGGTAAAAAGAGACACTTTTTATAGTGCGTACGGGGAGGGTGTCATATCAGCAGGTGATGTTAAAGGTAAAGAAAGAGCCGATGAAGACACTTTTTAGTGTGCCTATAGGGAGGGGTCAAATAATCGGCACAAACAATTAACAAAAGAATTGAGTATAATTATGTAATATATTCAACATAGGAAAGGTTTTGTTGTCAGATTTTCATCATGATGTCATCTTTATTCATACTCTTTCCTAAAATAAGAGCAAATTTCTTTAAGAACATTATTTAATAATTTAAGGGTTGTATAGGCGTTAACCTCAGAGGAGACTCTGAAACAGAAATATGATCACTTTCGATATTGATTTAACCGGCAGTAAACTCCAAGCAAATAAAGGGTGTCCATTTAGTCATGTTGAGTGAATATATACGCGGCCATGTCCATTGTGAAAATAGACGTTTAATCCGATTTCTTGTAGAGAAAGAGTGCAAGGCACATTTCGAACCCTTGAAAGAACTCTTTGAAGAGTCCGTAGACGAACTGATACAAGGGTAAATTTCAGTTTCTCATCAAATATACCCTCATTTTCTGTAAAAAAGACAAAACTTTAAACAGTGCATTTAACATCTTATGAACCATTTGGTCTTACATTAAAAGTATCTAGCTGGTATTTATCTTAATTTAATGAATAAACCACATGACATACATTTACAACTAAATATTTGTTAATGTACAAAAGGAAACAACTTTAGTTGACAGATAAATGGTGCCAAATCACCAAGTGCCGTATCAGCAGATGGTTGATATAAACCCGTCTCGAACTGTTGGATAACATTTTAAAAAGTCTTAGTTAAACGGTGCCTAACATTGATATTGTATTATAATACATTCTCAACTATGAAATATTTAGAGCTCAAACCCCGATGCCCTATAATAATCGCACAATTTCTCCAATAGTATTATAATGAACATTTTCAATAATCGACGAAAATACAAACAACAGTCCAGTCTACCAAATATATAAAATAAAATAAAACAGAGAGCAAAACGAACCCCATCAAAAACGTGGGGTGATCTCAGGTGCTCCGGAAGGGTAAGCTGCTGTATCAGTGATTGTACTACAATTATTGTCAATTTGCAATCTTCTTTAATTTGTAATACTGCATCCGAAATTTCAAATTAAGAGCTTCCTTTGCAAGAGGGTCTGTATGAGGTCATCAACTTCTGTAATCTCTAAGGGCAGCTTTCATTTTATTGAAGAAAAAATTAACGATTATTCTGTTAGATGTTTAGGAAAATATTATTTTCTGCGATTATTTCGGTACAAATACGAAAACGAACGTACAAAGGTAAATTTGTTCAGTTAGTATATACTCGTGTAAGTGCAAGGAACATAATAGAAATCACAGAAAAGTGAAATATGTTCATGAATGTTATGTGAATTTTTAAGTAATGAAAAGGGTCAATAGAGACACTTTTTATGGTGCCTAGCGGATGAGTCATATCAGCAGGTTGTGTCATAACTAAAGAGAAGGTCGATATAGACACTTCCTATGTTGCTTAGGTTGGAGATGTCATATCAGCAGGTGTTGTTTTGAGTAAAGAAAGCATCGATAGCAACACTTTTAATGGTGCATAGCGGAAGCTTATCAAGAACCAGCATAAGCCAGCCGATACCAATGTGTCGATGATGCATTAACTCTTAGAGATGCACTATCTAAGTTTTCAATGGACAGTAAAGGTGTCATTTTCGCCCCGAATGCCAAAATTGCAACTATGACTAGAGCAGTGAAAAGAAAGAGGGCACCAGAGGCACAGCAAGAAGACATATAAACAATGTAAAAGAAATAAATTTACACTAAATAAATAATTTTCACATGTGCAGATCAATTACGAAAAATGCCGGAACGTCACAAGCCTCCTTAACGACGGACGTCGCCCATAACGACGACGTTAAATCAGTTATCCTGAAGAGTCCCAATGGAAGGATGAAATCGATTGAACTGGAACTGTTAACTTGTTTACTTATTTTACTATTTATTTTATGAATATATATATATATATTTACATCTAGCATATAAGGACATCATCTGGGGTTTTTTGGCCTTTAACGCATCACTGAAGTAAAGTTACCTTTTGGACTGGTTGCATTAACTTTGAGATGTTCCGCAGAAAAAAATGTTAAGATTCTGAGCTCGAAATATGCACCATTCGAAAGAACATCATTTCAGAAATTCAAAACACCAAAAATTACTTTAAAATGTTTTACAATATAAAAGTTATTAAACTTTTAAGTGACCCACCCTCAATTTCGTATATATCCGAATTGGTACAAACGGTAGTAAGGTGATCACCAATTTTAAACATGATTATTTATCAGAAAACCTATATATATCTTAATTTTTACAGTATATAATTGTGTCTTAATGTATTATTTAATTTTTGGACATCAAAACCCATTCCGGACCTTAGGCGTTCAAGAAATTAAAAGGATATATATCGAGAATTTATATGTTCGCACTAAGAATTCAGAGAGCTTAAAAACATATATAAACATACGGCCATTTACATGTGAGTGAGAATGGCGGATAGCTGAAGCGGTGACCTATTTCAAATATTCTGCTTTGGAAAGTGATTTTTATCGACTGTGAATTCTTAATTTCATGGTAAGTTTATTTTATTTCATTGTAGAATTTCAGCAAGACAAATAAAGTCTCAAATAATTATTGCATAACCGAAACATTGACCCTCGTAATATCTTATCCCACTCTTGGTTTGTACGTTTCTTTATTTATTGCATCTCAATTCGACGTGTTTATTATTAAATAACTGAAGACAATCATTAAAAGTGGCTTTTTTAGTTTCGGCATTAAAATATGCTGCGTTTTATTAAAAAGGGGGAGGGATGGACATTGCGATACTATAAACCGAGTGTCAGTTTAAATAGAGTACAATACCGTTGAAACGGGGCAAACTATAAAGGAACGTGTACAAGACAAGTCTATGTATTAACCAAAAATGTAGCTCCAGAATGTGGACAGAACCCGGGACTCCTGCCCCAATCTCCAAATGTATGCACCTATGGAAGTGAAACAGTGTAATTGGGATTGGGATGTGATCTTTATATTTCTACAGTTCTATGAAAAAAGACCAGACTAAAATGAACAGACAAAAAGATAATAATAATAAAAATTGTTAATCACAACTGATCTGAATAATAACATGACATTAACTAAGTTACATTTCTCTTGCAGTGATTTTTATCATATCAACTATCTTGGATATATATATAACATTTGTCTTCAATGTTCTTCATTTATTTCATAGATGGGCAAGCAATTTCAAATATTAGACGACACAATTTAATACTGGACTGCATGTTTTCTATCAAAAGGTTAAGTACCTTGAGCTTGCTTTCAGTGACTGTGCCAGTGTGGGTTGTCTTTGTACTTGGTGGGTGCACTTCAATCATTTAGTGGTAGGATTTAACAGCTGAGACATCCAATACCATGAATACCTAATTTGATATCGTAGATACATGTAACTACAAAATAATAGTAATTATTATACCTCATATTCTATATAAAATAACTATGTAATATTTTCACTATTTTTTAAATTGCAAGCGTTGAACTATTTGACCAGTCAATAGTTTCCAACTATTGCACCTAAGTGATACTATTCCGCCAAAAGCATCATTATTTTTGGCAGAATTTCAAATGCAGCCACTGGATTGGATGTAGAATGTTAAGAATATTGCAGGAGTTACAATGGCATTTTTTTACCTATTGTATCTAGGGTTCACATTAGTGCAGGACATAGCTATAGATTTCAGAATATATATAAAGTAAACGTTAAAAACAGTGGTTGTGTCTCTGCTTTTTATATTGCTTTATATAAAAAAAAGAAGATGTGGTATGATTGCCAATGAGACAACTCTCCTCAAGAGACCAAATGACACAGAAATTAACAACTATAGGTCAACATACGGCCTTCAACAATGAGCAAAGCCCATACCGCATAGTCAGCTATAAAAGGCACCGAAATGAGTTGATTTAGCCCCGACATTAATTGTCGGTTGTGTCTTTCGTTATAATAATACACTTACTAACTGGATATTCGTGGAATAGTACATGTAATTTTATTGTCCCCTCAGATACAACTATTGCCCTCGGCTACGCCTCAGGGAAATAGTTGCATCTCAGGGGACAATAAACTTACTATTCCACTCATACCCAGTCAGTAAGTCATAAATATGGTCAATGAGACAGTAACATCGGTTACTGAACGACACAAATAATCAAACAACATTAAGATAACAACATACGAGTCTTCAATAATAGCCAAGAGTATATATATATATATAATCTGTCAAAACATATATTGCACCAAGTCTGTATCAATTTTAAATCATTCTAACAATAAAGAGTCAAAGAGCATGAAGAGTAAGACCTGCCATCAACAAAAGACCATAAAGATTAAGTTGCTTAATAAAAGCTGAAAAACAATGTTGCTTTCAGTGACTGTGGGTTATCTTTGTACTTTATGTACTTGGTGGGTGCACTTCAATCCTTTTGTGATAGGGTTGAACAGCTGAGACATCCAACACCAAACCCTTTTCATGTATTTTAAATGTAAAAAAAAACATATCCTATCATTTTTTTTTTACATCAAGTAGACATATAGCTATCACGATTAGTCTTTTTCATAAAGAGATTTAATATATTTTACTTAGATCTTATGCAGTTTAATTAGTCATCATGGTCATGTTAGTGACATCTTTGAAAAATATCTTCACATTGATTTATCAAAATATTCATAAATAAACATTGAAACAATGTTAAAATTGGAATTGACCTCTGACAAATTTACTTAGTTAAATATAAAATTATGTTACATAGTACTCTTCTGTACAAAAATGTAGGTGACTTGTTACTTGGGGAATCTTTTCATCAGTGATTCTCAAATAAAAAAAGATAAATCAGGTTGTCCCAGCGACCGTCGGGGAATTCTACAAAATTATGTAACAAAATACAATTTCATCCATACAATGGTAGCCATCATATATTAACTTGCATGAACTATAGTTACATAGCTCATTCCTACCTCTTACTACATAGTACATGCAAGTGTGTCTTTGTTTAACCCTACAACATTTGAATATATCTCCATAATAAGGGATCTTGTCATGGGTTGCCTTGCATTCTGCCTTCATGCTTTTGTTTTACTTTTAAGGCTTTGGACAATTTAGAACTGTAGAGCTTGACATATTCACTTGCATGACCACTTTCTATTGTTGAATAAAATTGAGAATGGAAATGGGGAATGTGTCAAAGAGACAACAACCCGACCACAGAACAGACAACAACAGAAGGTCACCAATAGGTCTTCAATACAGCGAGAAATTCCCGCACCCGGAGGCGTCCTTAAGCTGGCCCCTAAACAAATATATATACTAGTTCAGTGATAATGGACGTCATACTAAACTCCAAATTATACACAAGAAACTAAAAGTAAAAATAATACAAGACTAACAAAGGCCAGAGGCTCTTGACTTGGGACAGGCGCAAAATGCGGCGGGTTAAACATGTTTATGAGATCTCAACCTCCCCTATACCTCTAGTCAATGTAGAAAAGTAAACGCATAACAATACGCACATTAAAAGTCAGTTAAAGAGAAGTCCGAGTCCGATGTCAGAAGATATAACAAAAGAAAATAAACAAAATGACAATAATACATAAATAACAACAGACTACTAGCAGTTAACTGACATGCCAGCTCCAGACCTCAATTAAACTGATTGAAAGATTATGTCTTCATCATATGAATATCAGGCACAATCCCTCCCGTTAGGGGTTTAGAATCATACCATCATAAAATATATGAGAAGAGCATAACCCGTGTCATGCCAACAACTGGTTTTTAAATAAATGTGACTTTATATTGCCTTAAAGAGGATTTTTTGTTGTTGGATTTGTACATATATTTATAAACCACATCTTTTCATATTCACAGTTACATGTATTATTTAACTTTACTAACTTATATGTATCTCAAAATTTAATTAGGTAGATTTATTTTTTTTTAAATATCCATTTAACTTTTCAATCAAAACTAAGAAATTAGCTAGTCCTATAATATAAGACTTTGAAGGTTTATATCATTTACATTCAACATTTTTTATCCGATATTTTTTTTTTACTATCAATGTTGAACCTCAAAAAAAAATATACGATAAAAATCGTTGAATGTAAATGATATTAACCTTCAAAGTCTTATATTATAGGACTAGGAAATTAGCATGTTAAACAGTTTAAAAAACTTCAACAATTTTTGTTCCCCTTTGTTAATTTTCATTTTTTGGTGGCGGTGATTTCCTTTGGCCTTTTATCAGGGTGTTTAGGTATTTTACAACAATTTTGCTATGCCAGTGCCTGTAATAGATATATCTGTGTATCACTGGTAAATTATTAAGTCAGGGATTTCGGTACCACATTTTTCTTAAAACCTTACTCAATTCTTTCAGAGACTTGGTTAAAAAGTTTGACTGTACATGTAGAAAACTTACAAATTCTGAGTTTTATGGTGATGTTGTTTATATAATCTACATGTATTGAATTTTTATACAATCCATTTGAACTTGTCAATTCTTGGTGGATGCTTATCAATGTATAAAAGGTTATCTATTAAGCTATGTCATGTCTTTTGGTGTTGGCCTTGATTTTGTTTTTTTTTTAAATGAGAGCATAAACTAAATATGATTTTCTATACTGTTATGAACACTTACAGTCCTATACATGCACATGGTTAAGAGGTTTGGTAGCATGTTTTCTGGATGTGCTTATGCTGTCCCAAGTCAGTAGCTTATGGTTCAGCGGAAGGCTAAGTGGGTGCCTATATGGTATTTGTTTTTCATGTTTAGTTTTGTACATATATAAATCAGAGGGAGCGTAGCTATAATCCGATACCCCGAAATTCCGACAGTCCAGTAGTCCGACAGACCGACAGTCCGACAGTCCGATAATCCGACAGTCCGTTAATCCGACAGTCCGATGGTCCGACACGAAGCCGTGTTGCTGCAAAGGGTATGGATCTCGTCTTCATATAAGCTTATTAGCACACTGCAGAAACGCCAGCAGTGTTTAAAAATTAAAAAAAAAAATGGAATGCGTTAAAATGGTATAAAAATTAAATCCTATACTATTTGAAAAGTTAGGGAGCTACCGTTTGATTTTTTTCGGGGTGGGGGGTTAGGATGGAATTTGAAATAAAGGAAAGGAGTTTTGAGTTAAAAAAAAGTCAGGATAAGCAACTTGACAATAAGGCAGAATGACAACTTTTTTTGACAAAGTTTGTCGGGATAAACTAATAAAAAAGGCAGGACCGAATAGAGTGAAAAATAAAAAGGCAGGACAGATATTACATCTAGAAAAAATAAAATACAGGACAAAATTTTTCATCCAAGCCCCAACCTCCATAAAAATCAAATGGGACCTTAATATATTCATCATGTCGATGTTGATAACGAGAATGTCTGTTTACATACATTTTGTACATGCGCATGCACGTGCATGTATAACGTATCATGTGATTGAATGTGATATGTCGCATATATTAGATGTATTCTTCTCATATCTGAGGGGCGTTCGCCCCGAAGATATGAAACGACTACATCGGATTGATTACATAGAAGCAATAAATATTTTTTTTTATCTTTTCTCTTGTTCTTAAAAGAGCATAAATAATGTAAAATAGGAATAGTGCCATTATCTCAAATTTTCAAGATGCAATAACACTTTCAGAAGATGTTTCATATTTCATGATTTGAAATGAAATCTTAATAAATTGCGTCAATTTTTCTGTCATCAAAATAATATCTTATCACTGCTTTTGCGTGGCAATATAAATCGCTCTACTTCCAATGGAAAAAATATACAAAATAGCAATTCTCTAAGCAAAACATGATTTTAGATTTAATCAACACAAAACACGTTTTCAGAATGTCAATTTATTATGAAACAATGAAAAAAATCGAGTTTTGGTTAGGGAGCAACCATTTGATTTTTATAGGGGGGCTGGGATGAAATTTGAAAAAAAGGCAGGACAGGAGTTTTGAGTAAAAAAAAAGGCAGGATGAGCAACTTGGCAAAAAAAAAGGCAGGATGACAATTTATGTAAAAAAGTCAGGATAAACTAATGAACAAAAAAAAAGGCAGGACCGAATAGAGTGAAAAATAAAAAGGCAGGACAGAGATCACAACTAAAAATAAATGCAGGACAAAATTTTTCATCCGCGTCGGACTATCGAGCTGTCAGATTATAGGACTGTCGGACTATCGGGCTGTCGGATTATAGGACTGTCGGATTACAGGACTGTCGGATTATGGGACTGTCGGATTATAGGTCTGACCCCAAATCGGATGTTGAATTTCTCATTTAAATTATAAATAACATAAACAACCAAAATGATGTAGATATTTGTAAATTTTATACATAAAATAATATAAACACCTTTAAATATTGGATATTAATTTAAAAAAAACTATGTTCAAAGCTGTCGAAACTTTACCTTAGATTAATTTGCTATTTCTTTTAGGTACCTTTTGGTCTTATGCTCTATGTATGATCAGGTACTAATAATACATCCTTGCAACGTATTGGCTGTCAAAGGGTTTGTTTGCACTGGGTATTCCTGTTGACAGGTCAATCCAGGAAAGTGCCTCAGTCACACAAGATTTGTAAAGTATTTAGTTCTTTTCAGAGTAGTTCAGCTACTGGCAAACTGTTTATCCATTTAATATAAGGACTTGTCCTATGTATACAGGAAACATTTGCCATTGGATTTTAAGCAAACAGTAGTCAGTCCATTGATTTTTAAAGAAATCCCCCTACTTTTCCTTCTTACTATCTTAAGCTAGTCTCCTGAAACAAAACAAAAAGACCTCTCAAGCATTATCAGATTGTATCAGAGTATGCTTAACTGTCACTGCATGTGAGACATTGACAAGGGAGAGTTTAAACTCTAAATATTTCAGTAATAAAAATGTGTATCCAGTTTTTTCTCTTTTCCACTAGTCTCTTTTGGTGCTACATGTACTGTTTTACATAAAACTTTGCACTGTAACATTTTAGGTGAAACATGCAATATATATGAGGGTATGAATGCCCTTTACCGTCAAACGATCATTTTCGGCTACCGTTAGCGTCAAATTGGATAAAATTTTACCGTGATTCGTTAAAATATCCTTGAAATTAAGTGTAAATGACTTGAACTTTTATTTCATTCTGATCAAAAGAAGTGCTCCTTTGAATGAGGAATACAGATTAGCAGAAAACAAAATGTTTAATCTGACTTTGAATTTATTTGTATTAGTTTGTATTTAAAAACATTAAATTAATGTTTAACTTCAATAGACATATTTACCTTTTGTTTACAGTTTTCATCACGCAAAGGTCACACGAGGTCGTGTTTAGACACAACTAATTTGCATAATCAGTGCCATTACGGGTGGGTCTTTTCACCACCGAACACCACTGCACACCACCGAACACCCAAAAAAACACCAACCGCTAAGAAAAACAGTGATATTATACACTAAAACGATAAAACAAATTAAATTACACATAATTTAATCAATTTTTAGATTTTTATGAGCATCATTTTCATGTTTAAGTTGATAATCAATATCAAGAGAAACGTTTCCGGATTCAACCTTATTTTCCGAATTACAATCTGTTTGTATATATATTACTTTTATTTTGTGATAGCATTTTATCTTACTATCCTTTTTTGTTCTGTATAGATTTTTTCTTTCTGTTAATATTTTTTTCCTAACAAATACAAGTGACTAATATTTTCATATAATAATTTATTACATCAATGACTATATATACATAATTTACAACATGTTAAGTGTTTATCGTTTTTCTGTTCTCTCATTTACTGGTCTTTTTCTTTGGCAAGGTTTCTTTGCAATGTTTTTGGCCTTATTTACAACTGAAAATTTTCCATCAGTGGAACTGATCATTATTATTTTTCGCTTTCTTTTCTTGTCTAGTAAAAAGTTCTCAAAAATTGATGATTTTTCATCTTCCGACTTGCATCTCCATATTTGGTCTGTTATTCTGTAATGTACTTCACTTGAGATCAAGTCATAGTCTCCGTGACCATGAAGACAGCCTCTTAAGTGTACAAATTGTACCAGCACACAGTCGTAGAGTTTTTTTATTAATTCTGGTGTGGATTGGAGTTTCCATTTGATAGCTACTTTAAATACATGATTTATGCTCTCTGCGTTGTTGTTAGTCCAAAGTTTTTCGGATTTGTCTTTATTTTTTCTCCGCGGTTCATTGACAAATGCTTTGATACGAGGTTTTAAATTGTCTGTGAAATACTTGGCAAGCTTGGGATACAGAACTATTTGATCCTTGAAGGTATTTGACTTATCTTCAAAGTCCACTGTATTATTTGCATTGACTACTCCGTCCTTTCCAAAAATGTTGTCCATGATTTCGTTTCGTTCTTTTACGTCGACACCAATTTTATTTTGAAGATAATGTTTTAAGTTGTCTTTTAAATGTTTGCTGCAGAGAAGTCTTGTTGCTGATGGAAAGGCATCTCTGATGGCATTGGTCATCGCCTTCTCGTCATCAGAACCGAAGATTAGTTCCTCAGGAATTCTTAATTCAAGACTGTTTATTTTGAACTCAGATGCTAGATGAGAAAAAAATGTATAATATGTTTTGTAGGATGCATCTTTGTGCAGTAGCATTGGACCAATAAATATTGGGTGGTCTTTTGTAGTTTTTTTTACCACTCTATGGTGTTTGTAAACTAAGGCTGTCACGAAGAAGCTTCCCAAATTGAACGTTCTGTCTACACCAACTGCACCGTCAGACCTGGCTAGAAACATCTTAAAGTCAGTCATCTGTTTTTCTGTATAACAGAGGATTGATGGCACTTGTTCTTTTTTATGTATTACTTGTTGAACAAAGGGATGGTCGTTCAGCATACTAAGGACTTCTAGGATTTCGTCGGCTATGTTGTTTGAATTTGATGGCTGGTTAGCCTTCCTTTGTCGGTATTTGGCATTTTTAATTTGTTTAGTGTCATGCGGAGCGGTCATTGAATTGTCTTGATTCATTTGAAGGAAAATCTCTTTCGGCTTTTTGTCACTGAATTCTGATTGCACTTGGCGAATAATGTTGGGATGAGTACGGACCTTATTGTCAGAGTTAATTACGTAGGTGCCCTGATACTCGTACAGAGCAATATCTGACAATGTTGTATCTGATGTAGAAGAAAACCAGGAAACATGTTTCTTAAATGCACTGTTTGATTTCAAAACTGTTTCGTAGCGATGCATAGTAATCACATCGGATTGAGGAGGTTGAGGTTCTAAAGCTGTCCATACCACTTGACCTTTTATGCGTTGCTTTAAACAGTACTGACTGTTTTTTTTTTGAAAATTGTCCTAAAATTGTCACTTATCAAGTAATCTTGAAGATGGGTGCGGCTTTTGCTGGTATTCCATGAACCGCAATCGTCATAGTAATTTCTTTTTTTGTCGCTGGTAAGGGTGTTTCCGTCGTTACGGACTAGTAACCATGAATTGGATTTGTTACCAGAGGGACAGTCATCAAAAACTTGTTCTTTCTTATTTATGTGGGAGAAACATTCTCTTGCCGACATGAATTTACCTAGTGGAAGGCTATTAACACCATCAGCAACTGGATAATCGTCATTATCACTATCAGCAACGGGTTCTTCAATGTTATCGTCATCATTTGCATCTGATAGGACGTTTGAAGAATTTGTATAACAGTGGAGTTGTTCATCTGGTTGTTCAATGTTATCGTCATCTACATCTCGGTTGATACTGCTATTGGGAGATAAGTCTATGGTTTTATCTAAGTAATTTTCCAAAGTAGCATTTAATGGATTTGATGTTTTTACGCATGGAGAGCTATGAGATTGTGGTACGAATTGTATATTATTAGCATTGTGTTCAAAAATTGGGACGAAGTGATTTGGTGTCCAGGTACCGCACGGGTTTGAGGTTAGTGATGAATGTCAGATTAACAAATACAACGTCTTATGCACTGAACAATATTAAGCTTAAAAAATTAAGAAGAATTATGTAAAGATACTATATTTTTTTATAGATTAAAACATAAAATTACCAAATTAAGACGAAGTAAGCCAGATGAATAAGAGTAGGTTGACCCTACTTCTTCTCTCAAACAGGTCAAACAACAGAACGTGGAACCGCTGGATGTTACCAAGAAATTGATGTCTTGTAATGATAATTGTTGACAATCATAGTGGTACCATGAATTGCAAGAGTCACATTGTACTGCGTTCTTAGTGCAATTCTGTCTGCAGTCACCACAGGGCCAGAAAACCGACCTTTTTAGGTACGAAATTTTGCGTTTTGGCATTTTAACTTTAGTGATAAACTTTGATACTTTAATAATAAATTTTGAGAGATTTTTGTGATTTATTTCTTGTTCTGTCAATATATACCTTTTGGTCAATATCTTTAGATTTTGGAGCCAATCATAAATTTGACCAATGATATTAACAGGAAATAAAATATTGTCCAATTATTTTTATCGGAAGTAAAAGATGATCCAATAACATTTACAGGAAGCAATTGTGATTTCTATACTTTATGGTTTCACGTTTCAATTGTCTAACACAAGTTTTGAGACGTCGCTAACAAAACAAAAACTGTGAAATGATTTCTTCTGAGACATTGTTAATAAAACAAAAAGTTATATAGGACTTCTTTTAAATTTCCGTTTCTTTTGAAAGCGTGATTGAGTTATATAAGCCACCTGTTGTTTTTTTTTTTTTTTTCAATTTATAACATAGACCTCATTAGTGGCTGTTTTGTTTAATTACTCTTAGTAATTATCATTATATAGACTATTTTATTTTACTAATCAACGTTGGTAAACAGTTTCGTTTCAAAACAAAAATAAAATAAACAAAACTTATATTAGTATGTAAAAAGACAAATCAAATGTAATTGATATAGATTAAAATCTTTTATTTAATATGAATTTGTTGAAATAATAATTTAAATAATGGTGTCCATGACGGGTGGTTTGCGGAGTTGTAGTGTTATAGACTCTCCATTTCTGTTCGCTGTAGATAAATAATATCTTAATCTTTTCATTTAATAATATGAATTTGTTGAAATAATAAAATAAATAATATATTTAGGTTGCATTTATAACGTTAAAAGACAAAATATTAAACTTTTGAGGTGTTCGGTGGTGTCCATGACGGGTGGTATGCGGAGTTGTAGTGTTATAGACTCTCCATTTCTGTTCGCTGTAGATAAATAATATCTTAATCTTATAATTTATAATTTAATATGAATTTGTTGAAATGATAACATAAATAGTATATTTAGGTTGCATTTATAACGTTAAAAGACAAAATATTAAACTTTTGAGGTGTTCGGTGGTGTCCATGACGGGTGGTTTGCGGAGTTGTAGTGTTATAGACTCTCCATTTCTGTTCGTTGTAGATAAATAATATCTTAATCTAATCATTCAATATAAATTTGTTGAAATAAAAACATAAATAATATATTTAGGTTGCATTTATAACGTTAAAAGACACAAAAATACATTTTTTGGGTGTTCGGTGGTGTTCGGTGGTGTGCGGTGGTGTTCGGTGGTGAAAAGACCTACCGGTGCCATTACCACTGCGCCTGTGCGGAAATGGACATTTATGAGCCAAAATAAACCCAGCAGTAACGTTGATCAGTCAACATTGTCTCCATATTTTATTATTTACTAGAATGATTGGACAGTTGAAAACCTGACTTGTCGCATCAATTAATTCAATCATGATTAGCTAAATAGTAAGTAAGAGTATCTGGCACTACACTATTTAGAAAAGTCGATCAACCTTATTCAAAGTAAATCCATAATTTTCAGGCATAATATTTTGTGTGAAATTGAAAATCTGGCCTTTTACTTGACCATGATTGGTCCAAACCCATTATTTTATCCTTTACCGACCTTACTCTATCCCATCTACTTCTGCTTCTTCCATATAGTGACCCCCTTTCTTTTATAACAACTGAACAAGACAAATTTATATTACACAGACTATTACTATTACTGCTTAAAAAAGAAAAAGGAATATATTTCAAATGTTTGATGTGAATAATGTGACTTAATATTGATGTTTCGAGATTTATTTTAACCATCTGGGCTGCCGGTGGGGCACATGTTTCCACACCGGCTGTGCTGGAGCTACACGTATGTTTTTTTTATGCAAGCTTCTCACTATTACTGTATCTCTTTCAAATAAAAGACCGAAGATTAAACAGTGAAGTGTGTTTCTTCAATGGCATCCAAATGAAGCAGTCATTAGGGCGTGGCATCATATATATTGAGTGACATCACAAAGGTTGAGCTGTCATATTTTCTGGTACAGGAAATGCAACCTTGTAAAACTACTGGCAGCTGCCAGAGGGTTCAAGAGTTTAACCCTCTTACTGCTGGAGGGACATATGTGTCCATGTTTTAATTTATGCAAGCTTCTCATCTTTGCTCTCTTTCAGTTTCAAATAAAAGACCGAAGATGAAACTAATATTTTTCTTCAATGGCTCCCAAACGTACTTACTTTTGATACTATTAATTTAGAATATTACATAAATACTATCCAACAAAGAATCTTTGACCAAGCATATCAAATTATGAATTGTTCTATCCATAAATGTGAAAAATTAATTTCTTTTGTAAGACTAAAAAAATTGGAAAAAGGCCCCCGTATATTGATATATATGTAAATTCAAAACTGAAAGATCAGTTTTCAGTAAACTTAAACTCAGTGCCCATTCCCTAGCAATTGAAAGAGGGGCGTTATACCAACACCGAAAGAAGTAAACGCATTTGCTTATCCTGTAATAGACAAGAAATTGAGGATGAATTACTCATGAATACCATTTCTTCTCAGTCTGTCCATGCTATATATCATTGAGGGACACCTATATACAAAATATTAATAAAAATCTTAATTTCAATTTTATTAAATTGCAGTCAGCTATAACACTGAGGCATATGACCGCACTTTTAAATAGCAGTCTGCCAGTCATTATAAAACTCACCATAAAGTATATTAATGATTGTTTTTTATTGAGAACATCTGTATATTTTATATTTCTTTTAATATGTATCCTAATTTTTGTTTTTTGTACATGAACATTAATGGTGTGTTAACTGTTGATACACACATATTTATGGTCTCCCTTATGAATACCACTGTCACTCTAATATAATTATAGTCAATTTAACTATTGTAAGTTTATTGTCTCAATACTGTATGCCATAACCATTTAATGTAAATGTGTTTGTGCTAATAAATATTGTCTGTTGTCTATTGTAACTGTCTTTAGAATGTGACGTCTAATATGGAATCATGTCATTGCTGGGCATGTGACATCACAGACGCCTAGCTGTAGTAATTTCTGGCACATAAAATGCAATCTTAAAAAACTACTGGCAGCAAGAGGTTTAATGATGTTATGGGGTAGTTTGCTCCAGTCAGTTTATATTCTTTGGGAAGAAAGATTCTTTTATGTACTTAGTTGTGCAAGGTGGAATACACCAATATTGAGATGATTTTTGTCGAGCCTTCGACTTTTGTCGAAAAAGCGAGACATAGCAATCCTACATTCCGTCTGCGGCGTCGTCCACAAATATTCACTCTGTGGTTAAAGTTTTTGAAATTTTAATAACTTTCTTAAACTATCCTGGATTTCTACCAAACTTGGACAGAAGCTTGTATATGATCATAAGATAATATTCAAAAGTAAATTTTGTAAAAAAAAAAATCCATTTTTTCTGTATTTTACTTATAAATGGGACTTAGTTTTTCTGCCAGGAAACATTACATTCACTCTGTGGTTAAAGTTTTTGAAATTTTAATAACTTTCTTAAACTATCCTGGATTTCTACCAAACTTGGAAAGAAGCTTGTTTATGATCATAAGATAGTATCTAGAAGTTAATTTTGTAAAAAAAAAATCGTTTTTTAAGTATTTTACTTATAAATGGACTTAGTTTTTCTGCCAGTTAACATTACATTCACTCTGTGTTTAAAATTTTAACAACTTTCTTAAACTATCTTGGATTTGTACCAAACTTGGACAGAAGCTTGTTTATGATTAAAAGCTAGTATCTAGAAGGAAATTTTGTTAAAATTTTGTTTCATTTTTTCCGTATTTTACTTATAAATGAACTTAAGTTTTTCTTGCAGTTAACATTACATACAGTCTGCAGTTTAAGTTTTTAGAACATTTATAAGATTCATAAACTATCCTGGATTTTTACCAAACTTGGACAGAAGCTAGTTACAATCAAAAGATAGTATAGAGAGGAATATTTATATTAATTTTTTTTCTCATTTTTGTTGAGCCTGCGATTAACAACAGAAGTAGGCGAGACACTGGGTTCCACGGAACCCTTACGAATTTTTATGAATGAGTTACATCGATTGACCAGAGGACAATCAGGTCTGAAACAACATCATAAAACAATCGGTTCTTACTGAGACGTATTAACTTTAGCATTGTGACATAAGAAATTTACAGGAAAGCGCACAAATTTGATACTTGTCTATTGTTTTAAATTTGTCATGTTTGTGATAAGATAAGTTAAGGGGGAATGGCAGAAACCACTTATCATGCTTATGTTAAGTCAAGCATATTTGGTATGCAGTCAGGGTTGGCAAAAACCCGATTTTATGAGTATTGCCCAGCCCAGTGGGAAATACTGTGAAAACCCGGGATTTACTGGGTTTTCCTGGGTAATACTGGGTAATATGAAATACTGACTGGAATCTTGGAGGATTCAGTGATAAAACACTAAAGCAATACATTAAAGATTTAAATAAGACATAGTATTTTAATTTATAAGTTCACTTAAGCCTGTTTGAGACTCTTATTATAAAGTGTGTAAATCTGAGAAAGTATCAATCCAGCATTCAACACTAAGACATACATGAAGACACATAGAGCTTTCTCAACAAGATTTATAGATGATAGATATTCCTCAATATCTATTAAATTGCCATTTTGTCTAAATTGGTCTAACTGTTAACATAAAGCCAAAGAATTTCATTTGTGTTTTTTTTTTAAATATATCTTCCTAATATCAAGAATAAACAATTACTTATATGTAAGGAAATTGACTTTTTAACAATTTTTTATCATTAATCATGTTAATTGAGTCATTGAATTACTAAAAAAATGTATACAAAGTTTTAGCACACTAATATGTACATCACTCAGGGCTCACACTACTTCAGAATCATAGGGAGAAGTGACTTCTCTTTTTGAAACTGATAGGGAGAAGTGGTGAGATTTGAAAGAGAAGTGCTCCTTGCTGCACTACAATGTTTTGATTTTACTATAGTATAAAGGGTCATATGTAAATAATGTTCTTTTATATTGTTCAATTCATATCTGAGTATACAATTAAATTAACAGTTCAAATTCAAATTGTTTAAGTTTAGGTTCTTGTGAGAAACTACCAACTAAATATCTAGCACTAAAAGATTTTTTTATGTCAAAAGGTAAAGAAATTATAATATATGAATTACAATTCAATTAAAACTATCCTGTTTATCATGTTATGAAATTCAGTCTCATCAAAAGATATACAAAGTTAAGCTGGGCCATAATATATTGATATTAGTAGTTACAACTTTAATCAATATTTTGAAACAATCCATATAAATTATATGAATTATATACATTAATCAATTAGATCTAACCAAAAGTCTGTTAATGCGTGTGGAATGCGTAATTTTTCCTTTTGGGATCAAATATTCTTCTGTCAGCTTTTCCATTCATGCGTCCGTAGTTATTATTGTAAAATACGGATTTCGGTCATAACCGGTCCGGTTCCGATCCGTAGTTAGTAAACGATTAATGGCGGACGAAGAAAATTTACAAAATAAACGATGTTTGACAAGCTATTTGAAAGGAATATGACGTTTTAATGCAATAAATGGATTAAACATTTACTGAGGCAACTTTATCACTTTCAAATGAAGTAACAAACTTATTTTGCCGCCGAAAGTTAGATTGATGTACGCTCTGAGTAACAAGTACCGAAGTGCATGCAGTGATAAAAGTTGTCTTTTATTAAAATAACCTGCTACACACTGTAAAGTCAATGCTTAAACCTGTTTTCTTAAGAAAATGAATCGTTTATGTCTGAATTTCTTTAATAATCAATAAAAAATTGATGTTTTATCAACTTGGTAAAAATTGAAAATGTCCGATGACGAAAGCGACTGAAAGCGAGTATCGTAAACAACAGGGCGACTTGTTTTCGCTTTTGAGGGTCGGGCAAAGCGAAGTGACGGACGGGAAAGCGACTTCTTCGCCCTAGTCGCCTGGTAGCGTGAGCCCTGCGATCACTAATTAATATGTAGTGTAATTATTCAGATTATAACACAGATTTGTTTATATAACAATAATCAGCCTTTTCATTTATAAAAGTGTTCTTGACATAAAGACAGTCCCCTTAGGGTGTTTATTTAGCAATATGATTGCATAAAAATTTATATTTACAATTCACTAAAACACTGCACTTAAAAAGTTTGTATTTTTGAAACATAGCTTGTAAATAAGTAAGGTATCCAAAAATGCGCAAAACATTATTGTATTCTGCCTACATAGAATAAATGGAGAAAAGGGAGATATTGAATTTTATAATTCTCTGAAAATTACTCTCAATGGTTATCTGTATAAAATGTATATACTAAGCTATAATACTAAGAAACTACAGCATATCTTTACAATTTTGTATATGAATAAGCTTAAATAATCATATTGCCCAGTATTACCCGTTTCTGGGAGTATTGCCCAGCCCAGGAAAACCCGGGATTTCCCACCAGGGTTTTCCCGCACGGGTAATACTTTGCCAACCCTGTATGCAGTTGTATTAGCATTTGCAAGTCTCTTCAATGGAAATTATATGACCCCCTCCCCTCATCATGGTTCATTCACTTTGAACTTTTTACATTGTTCACATGTTAAAGTTTGAGTTTTGGGGAACGGGCACCACTTAATTAAGATAAGTCAATAGTATTTGGTATGCAGTTTTATAAGCATGAACATTTCTCATTTGCATGGAGGTTATATGGTCCTGCACAATAAGTCATGGTTCATTGACTTTGAATTTTTTGCATACATTGTAGTTTACATGTTTAAATGTGTATATACAGGGGATATAATATTTGCATTATACTACCAAAACTACAATAAGGCGGTACATATCTATGTCAACAGATAACCATTAGTGACAGTCAAAGAAGTCTTGAGTGTTGGAAGAGAACCACAATCTTTAGAAGGAAAACTTACATTCCTAGCAATTAAGATTGGAGTCTAACGCCTGTTACGTGCAGGATTCAACCTCAGAACGTCAGTATTGACAAGCTAGTGATACAATAGTTGGACCAATTAGACCATTTCGGCCACTTAGGCCCCTTTCATTCATTAAAGGAAATTGGAAACACATCTATTTGCCCTGAAAAATCTCTTTAGATACATTTCTGTATGTCAGTTTCTTTTTTGAACAGTATGCTGTCCATTTTCACTGAACTAGTACACACTTTGTTTATGGGCCAGCTGAAGTACGCCTCCGGGTGAAGGCTTTTCTCGCTGTGTTGAAGACCAATTGGTGGCCTTCAGCTGTTTTCTGCTCTTTGGTCGGGTTGTTGTCTCTTTGACGCATTCCCCATTTCCATTCTCAATTTTAAGTCTATGCTAGAAATTCTGGGTTTTTTTTTTTTGCAACTTGGTAAAGTGTAATTTATTGTTCAAGCCCTCTGCCATCAAGCCTAAGATGATTTAAGATATTTTGTAAGAATAAAATCCAAATAATGGGATTGTTACTAAATACAAACACAAATAAACAAACATATGACAAATATTTAACATACAAAAAATATTTAAATGTTCATCATGCCTCCTGGTTAAATTAGCATTAAATGATTATATTTAGAATAAATACTGCAAACTCTATTTTATTCATTCAGGTTACCTATGATGTTGGCCATGCAGCCACTTCTAGCTGTTTGCTGATTGTTTTAAATTGAACTATACTCATTCTGCCAGAAAAAATTTCAGCAAAATTTTCTTGTCTTTCTTAAGGAAAATAGTTTAATATTTGGTCTGCTGCTTGATAATGTTGAGTCGTAGTGAGCTAACAATTGATTTTTACAGCAGACATGATTCACTTCCTGTTTGCCGATAGTCTGAAATTTTACAATACTCATTGTACATGGAAAATTTTCGTCAAACTGTTCTTGTCTCCTTTCATGTATGACCAGTTACACATCAGTATATATCGTGTATAATATGTTACCTCAATCAATTGCATGCAGCATGTCTAGACCTCATTTTGGTCTTGTTGATATTTTACTGATATAAAAGTGTGTGAACTTAAAAGTAGTAGTAACAATACAGAAATTATATTTTAACTTTTAAGGTTTTGTTTTGTATTGTTCTGTACGATTTTTTTTCTTTTCAGAAACAGGATGAAGTATTATCAAATGAATCAACAATATAAAAGTTGCCTGCAAATTCACTGGGTTGAGCAATGTGACAGACAGTTTAATTAAATCTTCTGCACTTTTCTCATTCCATTGGTATGCATTTTACAACAAGATGGTAGATGAACTGAAGTTATAAAGCTATGTGCCAGTAAAGATCTTTATGAAGAAGAACTTTGTAACCCAAAGAATAAATTGAAAACACATAAAACAGTGTTCCAGTATTCAGAAACATATGTATACATTTGTATATGTTTTTATGCCCCCGCCATAGTGGAGGGGGCATTAAGTTTTACCCTTGTCTTTCCGTCCGTCTGTACGTCCATCAGTACGTCTCAAAGTTGGTTTCCGTTCTCTAACTTTAGTTTGCCTCAACCAAATGTTATGAAACTTATACACAATGCTTATTACCACAAAACACAGATCAGGTATGAATTTTGGTGGTCTCACTTTAACCGTTCTAGAGTTATGCCCCTTTAAAAATAGAAAAATTGCTGAATTTTTCGTTTCCTTCTCTTACTTTAGTTTGCCTCAACCAAATGCTATGAAACTTATACATAATGTTTATTACCACAAAATACAGATCGAGTTTGAATTTTGGTGTTGTCACTTTTACCGTTCTAGAGTTATGCCCCTTTACAAAAAGAAAATTGCTGAATTTTTTCGTTTCCATTCTCTAACTTAAGTTAGCCATCACAAAACTCAGATCAAGTACAAATTTGTGTATCGTCACTTCTACCGTTCTTCAGTTATGTCCCTTTATAACTTTATATGATATGCAAGCGGGGGTATCGTCTGTGTCCCATTGACACATTCCCCATTTATTTATATATTTTGTTTGTTTTACTAAGTACTGTGGTTGTCTTATATTTGTCGAGGCAATGTGAGTTGACATAGCAATCCATCAATCTGTTAACAGCATTATCAACAATTTATGCTCAGTCTGTTGTGTCAAACCTCTCTGAAACATCAGTGTTATAAAGAGATAGCATTTTGAAATATAATTTTATAGCTCACTTGGCCTGTGAAAGGCCAAGTGAGATTTTCTCATCACTTGGCGTCCGTCGTCCTCGTCCGTTAACTTTTACAAAAATCTTCTCTGTCAATGATTTCTCTTTTGCAATATTCTCCCCCAAAATTGGCAAGTCTTAAGTTATTAAATATTTACTGCTATGAGGGATATCATATTGATCATTTAGTCATTTAATGTGGTCCCCAGAGGAACATTTCACTAAATACACACTGAAATAGTTAATTTGATTAAGTGTTCTCCTGGGAAATATTTTTGTGTTTCCAAGAGGAACATTTCACTGAATGGTAACTTTTGATACGACCCCTTTAGATACACTTAGCTGCGTGTAAATGTTCTTTATGGCAACTTTTATCATGTATTCTCAGAGGATAGTAACAAAGGAAATTTGAACCCCAGTGCGGCAAATTTTTGATTTTTAATCCAGTGCCGAAGAGACAAAGTCGAGCACTGTATCAAGCAATTAAAAAACTATCAACCTTCAGTTCCCAAAATAGGCTTTGAACAATAGACGCATATACTTATTAAATGGGTTAGCTTTTTATACGACCGCAAAAAATTTTTGTGGTCGTATATTGGTATGACGTTGGCATCGTCGTCGTCGTCGTCGTCGTCGTCGTCCGAAGACACATTGGTTTTCGCACTCTAACTTTAGTTTAAGTGAATGGATCTCTAGGAAATTTTACCATAAGGTTCAATACCACAAAAGGAAGGTTGGGATTGATTTTGGGGGTTATGATACCAACAGTTAAGGAATTAGGGGCCAAAAGGGGCCAAAATAAGCATTTTGTAACTTCCAGACAATAACTTGTGTGTAAGTGTATGGATCTCTCTGACATTGTACCACAAGGTTCCATATCACAAAGGGAATGCTGGGATTGATTTTGGGGTAATTGCCTCAAAATTTTAGGAATTAGGGGTCAAAAAGGGACAAAAACAAGCATTTTTCTAGTTTCAGGACAATAACTTGTGTGTAAGTGTACGGATCTTTCTGAAATTGTACTACAAGGTTCCATATCACAAAGGAAAGCTGGAATTGAGTTTGGGGTAATTGCCTAAACGTTTAGGAATTAGGGGCCAAAAGGGGCCAAAATAAGCATTTTCTAGTTTCCAGACAATAACTTGTGTTCAAGTGTATGGATCTCTCTGAAATTGTACTGCAAGGTACCATACCTCAAAGGAAGGCTGGGATTGAGTTTGGGGTGATGAATCATAAGGGGTTCAAAAATTGGGGGATTTTTTTTTCCTTTTTTTCTTTAAAATTTTCCATTTTAAGTTGGTTATTTCTGATTTATATTTAAAAGCAAATAATAATGACATGGCAGGAGATACACACCAAACAGGATGTGTAAATTATTATATAATAAGTATTGTGCAATAGCAAGAAATTTTCAATTGCACAGTATTGCTAATAGCAAGAAATCTTCAATTGCACAGTATTGCGCAATAGCAAGAAATATCCAATAGAACAGTATTGCACAATAGCAAGATATTGTCAATTGTACAGTATTGCACAATAGCAAGAAATATTCAGTTGCATAGTATTGCACAATTGCAAGAATATTCAATTGCACAGTATTGTGCAAAAGAAGATACTTTGTATAAATTGCTTATTTCTTGACCAATTTCAATGGGGTTTTATTCTTGAATTCTTGGGGTTCTTTAATATGCTGAATCTAACCGTGTATTAAATTTTTGGATTTTGGGCCCCGTTTTAAATTGGTCCACATTGAGGTCCAAAGGTCCAAAATTAAACTTTGTTTGATTTCATCAAAATTGAATTATTGGGGTTCTTTGATATGCGAATCTAACCGTGTATTTAGATTCTTAATTTTTGGTCCCGTTTTCAAATTGGTCTACATTAAGGTCCAAAGGGTCCAAAATTAAACTTAGTTTGATTTTAACAAAATTGAATTCTTAGGGTTCTTTGATATGCTGAATCTAAACATGTATTTAGATTTTGATTATGGGCCCAGTTTTCAAGTTGGTCCAAATCGGGGTCCAAAATTAAACTTTGTTTGATTTCAACAAAAATGAATATATGGGGTTCTTTGATATGCCGAATCTAACCGTGTATTTAGATTCTTAATTTTGGTCCCGTTTTCAAATTGTCCTACATTAAGGTCCAAAGGGTCCAAAATTAAACTTTGTTTGATTTCATCAAAATTGAATTATTGGGGTTCTTTGATATGCCGAATCTAACCGTGTATTTAGATTCTTAATTTTGGTCCCGTTTTCAAATTGGTCTACATTAAGGTCCAAAGGGTCCAAAATTAAACTTAGTTTGATTTTAACAAAATTGAATTCTTAGGGTTCTTTGATATGCTGAATCTAAACATGTATTTAGATTTTTGATTATGGGCCCAGTTTTCAAGTTGGTCCAAATCGGGTCCAAAATTAAACTTTGTTTGATTTCAACAAAAATGAATATATGGGGTTCTTTGATATGCCGAATCTAACCGTGTATTTAGATTCTTAATTTTTGGTCCCGTTTTCAAATTGTCCTACATTAAGGTCCAAAGGGTCCAAAATTAAACTTAGTTTGATTTTAACAAAAATTGAATTCTTAGGGTTCTTTGATATGCTGAATCTAAACATGTATTTAGATTTTTGATTATGGGCTCAGTTTTCAAGTTGGTCCAAATCGGGGTCCAAAATTAAACTTTGTTTGATTTCAACAAAAATTGAATATATGGAGTTCTTTGATATGCTGAATCTAACCATGTATTTAGATTCTTAATTTTTGGTCCCGTTTTCAAATTGGTCTACATTAAGGTGCAAAGGGTCCAAAATTAAACTTAGTTTGATTTTAACAAAAATTGAATTCTTAGGGTTCTTTGATATGCTGAATCTAAACATGTATTTAGATTTTTGATTATGGGCCCAGTTTTCAAGTTGGTCCAAATCAGGGTCCAAAATTAGACTTTGTTTGATTTCAACAAAATTGAATATATGGGGTCCTTTGATATGCTGAATCTAACCATGTATTTAGATTTTTGATTTTGGGCCTTGTTATCAACTTTGTCCACATTGAGGTTAAAAGGGTCCAAAATTAAACTTTGTTTGATTTCATCAAAAATTGAACTCTTGGGGTTCTTTGATATGCTGAATCTAACCATGTATTTAGATTTTGGATATTGGACCATAATAGGTAAATTAAAAAAATTAAGTTCTTAGATTACATTCATTCTGTGTCAGAAACCTATGCTGTGTCAAATATTTAATCACAATCCAAATTCAGAGCTGTATCAAGCATGAATGTTGTGTCCATACTTGCCCCAACTGTTCAGGGTTCGACCTCTGCGGTCGTATCAAGCTGCGCCCTGCGGAGCATTTTATTTCTATTCAAATACTATTCATACGATGTACTTAACATCAGCAACCCATGAGTTTCCAGTGTCAGAGTTTACATTTTCATGTGATATTCGCACTCATATAATCATTACAAGAGTTAACTTGTTATTCTAATGCTATGGGAAAAGTACCACTTAACCTGTGAACTTAATATTAACCATATTTAAACGACGGGTACCATTAGTAGAGCATGAACAAGTCACCCATCCGGAGCATCAGAGTTCATCTACGGATTTAGTTTAAACATATTTATTTATAGTGGAATGGGAAACAAGTTATTACAATTTATATTAATCCCTTTCCATTTTGCTGGTGCGAGTGCTGCCTTGTAGCGGCATTAGCCTGTTCTTTTTCGATATCTACAAGGGTGTCTTTTAAGTGCAAAATATATTGCTCTCTCTTAACACGGGTCAGCCATTTATAGTCCCCTTCCGACGGACTATCATAATTTCTCAAGACCATTCTCGCAAATGGTGTCAAGGGAGAGCGGAAAATTCAGCCCCTGAAATTTTCTCCCCGGAACGGAGATCAAACCAGGAACCTTTTTTGTTTGTAGTCCGAAGCGCTAACCACTACACAACAGATTTGGTGCTGTTATATAAAAATAAGAAGATGTGGTATGACTGCACAAGAGACATCTCTCCACCAGAAACCGAATGACATATCAGTTTACAACTATAGGTCACCGTAATACCTTCAACAATGAGCGAAACCCAAACCACATATCAGCTATAAAAGGCCCCGAAATGACAAATGTAAAACCATTAAACGATAAAAATAACGGTCTGATAAAATAATGCAATGAACGAAAACAGATATGATATACATCAACAAACGACAACGATTGAATTATATACTCCTGATTTGGGACAGGCTCATGCAGAATGTGGCTTGTTGGTGCCAAACCCTCCTCCAACCTGAGATCTTTCAAAATAAAATTCTTACTATAAAATATTTATTGTTGTTTATCTTTTTGACGTTTTTCTTTTGACAAATGTGTTGTGCCACGATATATGTTTTGTTTGCATTAAATTCAGAATATACATTCATGACAAATATAAAGCAACAGAAACACGTCGGACAGCATGTTTTGCTTAATATACAGTGGCGGGTGCAGAAATTGTTTTAAGTGGAAGCCCACTGACTGCATAAGAGGGGGTCGCTCCAGTCATGCTTCAGTGATTCCCTAAATATAACGAACTAAATTTTCCCACAAAAAGAGGAGCCTGCTCCCCTTAAATCCGCCTGTGTTATATATGTATATATACCGGTGTCCGAAATTTTTTATACAGGAACTCATATCAACATTATATACTTGTAAAGTGAGAAATACATGTAGGTTAATATAGTTAAATTTACGTTCTGTACTTGAGAATTTGTACTAAACTATGCATCTCATTTGCTACACTCGTAGTTACGTTGTAGCTATGTCGAATCAAAGCTCAGCTTATGTTTTAACAGTTTGTTAGGTAACACATTGACTCCAAATAAAGCCTACTAATTTTAACGGTTCTATGTGGTTATAGTAACCTCAAATTCTGACACACATATACCCACCCTTCCTTTCGCCAACTTAAAATTTCAAGTTAAATGATAACAGATTATGGAGCATTTTCGTTGGTTTTTGATGCATTTTTTTTATCGCAAGCCTGAAAGGAAATTGAATGAGTCGCTTTGAATAAACGGTATAAAAAGACGCAGTGAAGGTATTAAATCATAATGATAAATGACAAAAAATTGGATCAGTATTTTTTGTTGAAATACATGCTTTAAAATGTCAACGATATTGATGATTCTTAAGTCAGTATATATGGTCTAAAAAAAAAAAAAAAAAAAATAAAAAATACGAACGAATTTGAAATAATAAGTCTTTTCTCGGCTACAGAAATGACCCTCCCCCTTTTCCCCTTAAATTTCATTGTTGCGTTCTTACTTACTTATAGTTACTTATAGTTGATTTCCAGTACAGGATCCCTTAAGGTTCCTCTTCACCAGACTCGTAATTTAAGTTTTTTCTAGTACTATTTTGTCCATGACTTCCGGATATTTCTGTTCTATAGTCATTATAATATAGCTCTTCGTCGGACCAATACTTATCTAGTCGGTTTTTAAAGGCATTAATGGATGGGGCCTTTGTTATTTTATCTGGTAGTTTGTTCCAGGTTTTAGCAATTCTTACAGAGAATGAGTGTTTACGGATATTAGATTGGAATCTTTGGTGAATGACTTTGTTACTGTTTGTCCTGCTACTATATCTTTGTTGAGAATCATCTGCCATTTTTAAAAATGAGCTTACTTCTTTGTCCGGCATTGTAGCCATTGATTGTTTTGAAGGTTTCAATCATATCCCCTCTTATTCTCCTATAAGCCAGATAGTGTTGGTAAGCCTAGTTTTTTTAGTCTCTCTGGATAGCTCATGTCTTTGAGACCTGGTAGTTGTTTTGTTACCCTTCTTTGGACTCCTTCTATTTTATCAATATCTTTTTTCTTGTATGGAGACCAAACTGAACTAGCATAGTCCAAATTAGTTCTAACTATGGTTTTATACAATGGTATGAATGTCTCAGTACCCAAGTATTTAAATGTTCTTCTGAGGACTGCAAATATGGAGTTGGCCTTATTCATTTTTTCACTTATGTGATTCTCAAAAGTGAGTTCTGAGTCGATAAGGACTCCTATATCTTTTTCCCCTTTAACCTTTGCTATTGGATGATTTAGTAGACTATAATTTGGTGAGTGATCAGTGCTGTTAGATTTCTTACATATTTTCATCTATTTACATTTTTCAGGGTGAAATTTGAGTAACCATTTGTCACTCCAGGCTTCCATCTTGTGTAGATCTTCTTGTAGAATTTCTCTGTCATTTTGGGTTTTTATTATTCTGAAGACCTTGGTGTCATCTGCAAATAGGTAGGCATCAGAATCCACTTGGTCTGGAAGATCGTTTATGTATAGTACAAATAGTAGTGGTCCTAATACTGATCCTTGGGGTATCCCTGATGTAACATTCGCCCAATCACCAACAGACCAATATAACTTACATACACCTCACTTTGATGACTTGATGTGTATTACCGTCAAAACTTTTGACAGGCTTTGTCTTCTATAGGTACACATCAACTGTACCTCCAGTGCAGACCAATGCAACTTACATACACCAAACTCAGATGAATATTGATGTGTATTACAATCAAAACATTCGACTGGCTTTGTCTACTTCAGGTACAGATCAATGCAGCTTAGATACACCCAACTCTGATAAATATTGATGTGTATTTCCATCAAAACTTTCGACAGGCCTTGTCTACCTTAGGTACACATCAACTGTACCTCTTAAACAGACCAATATAACTTACATACACCAAACTTTAATGAATAGTGATGTGTATTTTCATCAACACTTTCTACAAGCTTTGTTTACCTGAGGTACAAATCAACTGTGTCTCAAGTACAGACAAATGCAACTTACATACACCCAACTCTGATGAGTATTGATGTGTAATTCTATCAAAACTTTCAACAGGTTTAGTCTACCTCAGGTTCGCATCAACTGCACCTCAAGTACAGACCAACGCAACTCACATACACCCAACTCAGATGAATATTGATGTGTATTACCATCAAAACTTTCGACTGGCTTTGTCTACTTCAGGTACGCATCAACTGTTCCTCAAGTACAAATCAATGCAGCTTACATACAACCAATTCTGATAAATATTGATGTGTATTACCATCAAAACTTTCGACAAGCTTTGTCTACTGGAGGTATACATCAACTTTACCTCAAGTACAGACCAATGCAACTTACATACACCCAACTCAGATGAAGATTGATGTGTATTACCATCAAAACTTTCGACTGACTTTGTCTACTTCAGGTACGCATCAAATGTACCTCAGGTACAGATCAATGCAACTTACATACACCCAACTCAGATGAAGATTGATGTGTATTACCATCAAAACTTTCGACTGGCTTTGTCTACTTCAGGTACGCATCAAATGTACCTCATGTACAGATCAATGCAGCTTACATACAACCAACTCTGATAAATATTGATGTGTATTTCCATCAAAACTTTCGACAGGCCTTGTCTACCTTAGGTTAACATCAACTGTACCTCTTAAACAGACCAATATAACTTACATACACCTCACTTAGATGAATATTGATGTGTATTTTCATCAACACTTTCGACAGGCTTTGTTTACCTGAGGTACAAATCAACTGTATCTCGAGTACAAACAAATGCAACTTACATACACCCAACTCTGATGAGTACTGATGTGTAATTCCATCAACACTTTCATCAGGCTTAGTCTACTTTAGGTATGCATCAACTGTACCTCAAGTACAGACCAATGCAACGTACTTACACCCAACTCAGATGAATATTGATGTGTATTTCCATATAAACATTCGACAGGCAGGCTTTGTCTACTTCAGGTACGCATCAACTGTACCTCAAGTACAGATCAATGCAACTTACATACACCGAACTCAGATAAATATTGATGTGTATTACCATCAAAACTTTCGACAGGCCTTTTGTACCTGAGGTTTGCATCAACTGTACCCCAAGTACAGACAAATGCAACCTACATACACCCAACTCAGATGAATATTGATGTGTATTACCATCAAAACTTTCGACAGGCTTTCTCTACTTCAGGTACGCATCAACTGTACCTCAAGTGCAGACCAATGCAACTTACATACACCCAACTCAGATGAATATTGATGTGTATTACCATCAAAACATTCGACTGGCTTTGTCTACTTCAGGTACGCATCAAATGTACCTCAGGTACAGATCAATGCAGCTTACATACACCCAACTCTGATAAATATTGATGTGTATTTCCATCAAAACTTTCGACAGGCCTTGTCTTCCTTAGGTACACATCAACTGTACCTCTTAAACAAACCAATATAACTTACATACACCTCACTTTGATGTATATTCATGTGTATTATCATCAAAGCTTTCGACAGGCTTTGTCTACTGGCGGTACACATCAACTCTATCTCAAGTACAGACAAATTAAACTTACATACACCCAACTCTGATGAGTATTGATGTGTAATTCTATCAAAACTTTCAACAAATTAAGTCTACCTCAGGTACGCATCAACTGCACCTCAAGTACAGACCAACGCAGCTCACATACACCCAACTCAGATTAATATTGATGTGTATTACCATCAAAACTTTCGACAGGCTTTGTCTACTTCAGGTACGCATCAACTGTACCTCAAGTAAAGATCAATGCAGCTTACATACGCCCAACTCTGATAAATATTGATGTATATTACCATCAAAACTTTCGACAGGCTTTATCTACTTGAGGAACACATCAACTGTACCTCTTAAACAGACCAATATAACTTACATACACCCAACTTAGATAAATATTGATGTGTATTTTCATCAACACTTTCGACAGGCTTTGTTTACCTGCGGTAAAAATCAACTGTATCTCGATTACAGTCAAATGCAACTTACATACACCCAACTCTGATGAGTATTGATGTGTAATTCCATCAACACTTTCATCAGACTTATTCTACTTTAGGTATGCATCTACTGTACCTCAAGTACAGACCAATGCAACTTACATGCACCCAACTCAGATAAAGATTGATGTGTATTACCATCAAAACTTTCGACTGGCTTTGTCTACTTCAGGTACGCATCAAATGTACTTCAGGTACAGATCAATGCAGATTACATACACCCAACTCTGATAAATATTGATGTGTCTTTCGACATGCCTTGTCTACCTTAGGTACACATCAACTGTACCTCTTAAACAGACCAATATAACTTACATACACCTCACTTTGATGACTATTGATGTGTATTACCATCACAACTTTCGACAGGCTTTGTCTACTGCAGGTACACATCAACTGTACCTCAAGTACAGACCAATGCAACTTACATACACCCAACTCAGATGAAGATTGATGTATATTACCATCAAAACTTTCGACAGGCTTTGTCTACTTCAGGTACGCATCAAATGTACCTCAGGTAGAGATCAATGGAGCTTACATACACCCAACTCTGATAAATATTGATGTGTATTTCCATCAAAACTTTCGACAGGCCTTGTCTACCTTAGGTACATATCAATTGTACCTCTTAAACAGACCAATAGAACTTTCAAACACCTCACTTTGATGAATATTGATGTGTATTTTCATCAACACTTTCGACAGGCTTTGTTTACCTGATGTACAAATCAACTGTATCTCAAGTACAGACAAATGCAACTGACTTACACCCAACTCTGATGAGTATTGATATGTAATTCCATCAAAACTTTCAACAGGTTTAGTTTACCTCAGGTACGCATCAATTGTACCTCAAGTACAGACCAACGCAACTCACATACACCCAACTCAGATGAATATTGATGTGTATTACCATCAACACTTTCGATAGGCTTTGTCTACTTCAGGTACGCATCAACTGTACCTCAAGTACAGATCAATGCAGATTACATACACCCAACTCTGATAAATATTGATGTGTATTTCCATCAAAACTTTCGACAGGCCTTGTCTACCTTAGGTACACATCAACTGTACCTTTTAAACAGACCAATATAACTTACATACACCTCACTTTGATGACTATTGATGTGTATTACCGTCAAAACTTTTGACAGGCTTTGTCTACTGGAGGTACATATCAACTGTACCTCAAGTGCAGACCAATGCAACTTACATACACCCAACTCAGATGAATATTGATGTGTATTACCATGAAAACATTCGACTGGCTTTGTCTACTTCAGGTACGCATCAAATTTACCTCAGGTACAGATCAGTGCAGCTTAAATGCACCCAACTCTGATAAATATTAATGTGTTTTCCATCAGAACTTTCGACAGGCCTTGTCTACCTTAGGTACACATCAGCTGTACCTCTTAAACAGACCAATATAACTTACATACACCTCACTTTGATCTATATTAATGTGTATTTTCATCAACACTTTCGACAGGCTTTGTCTACCTGAGGTACAAATCAACTGTATCTCAAGTACAGACAAATGCAACTTACATACACCCAACTCTGATGAGTATTGATGTGTAATTCCATCAAAACTTTCAACAGATTTAGTCTACCTCAGGTACGCATCAACTGTACCTCAAGTACAGACCAACGCAACTCACAAACACCCAACTCAGATGAATATTGATGTGTATTACCATCAAAACTTTCGACAGGCTTTGTCTACTTCAGGTACGCATCAACTGTACCTCAAGTACAGATCAATGCAGCTTACATACACCCAACTCTGATAAATATTGATGTGTATTACCATCAAAACTTTCGACAGGCTTTGTTTACCTGATGTACAAATCAACTGTATCTCAAGTACAGACAAATGCAACTAACATACACCCAACTCTGATGAGTATTGATATGTAATTCCATCAAAACTTTCAACAGGTTTAGTTTACCTCAGGTACGCATCAACTGTACCTAAAGTATAGACGAACGCAACTCACATACACCCAACTGAGATGAATATTGATGTGTATTACCATCAACACTTTCGATAGGCTTTGTCTACTTCAGGTACGCATCAACTGTACCTCAAGTACAGATCAATGCCAATTACATACACCCAACTCTGATAAATATTGATGTGTATTTCCATCAAAACTTTCGACAGGCCTTTTCTACCTTAGGTACACATCAACTGTACCTCTTAAACAGACCAATATAACTTACATACACCTCACTTTGATTACTATTGATGTCTATTACCGTCAAAACTTTTGACAGGCTTTGTCTACTGGAGATACATATCAACTGTACCTCAAGTGCAGACCAATGCAAGTTACATACACCCAACTCAGATGAATATTGATGTGTATTACCATCAAAACATTTGACTGGCTTTGTCTACTTCAGGTACGCATCAAATGTACCTCAGGTACAGATCAATGCAGCTTACATGGACCCAACTCTGATAAAGATTGATGTGTATTTCCATCAAAACTTTCGACAGGCCTTTTCTACCTTAGGTACACATCAACTGTACCTCTTAAACAGACCAATATAACTTACATACACCTCACTTTGATGAATATTAATGTGTATTTTCAACAACACTTTCGACAGGCTTTGTCTACCTGAGGTACAAATCAACTGTATCTCAAGTACAGACAAATGCAACTTACATACATCCAACTCTGATGAGTATTGATGTGTAATTCCATCAAAACTTTCAACAGGTTTAGTCTACCTCAGGTACGCATCAACTGTACCTCAAGTACAGACCAACGCAACTCACAAACACCCAACTCAGATGAATATTCACTACACGAAAAGGCAGATTTACAACAATTTGGGCAATCATGTAAATGTTTGACAAATGTAACTACTTTTCTGCCAGATATATTTGCGGACCTACTAATGTATATGTAAATGTATTATTCCTTTGGCATTATTTAGGACGTCCTCAAAGAAATGCTAAAGATAATTATTTTATTTCCATAGCTTTATTCATATTCCAAAGATATGTAAAGATAGGCCTTAGATTTGCATGCTCTTTCCAGGATAGGAGATATATGCAAAGTTTAAAATTCGCATAACTGTTTTACAGAGGTGTGGGCAGTTTTGAGAGACCGCGGTTTATAAAACATTTACAACCAATGTACATGCTGTCAAATGTTTGTGTTATATTTGCAAACGTTTCTCGATATCGTTCATGCATGTAAAGAAATGTATTTTATTTACTGATACTTTCCAGTATTATAGTTATTTTGATAAATATTGATATTTGCAACATATCTTTACAGACGCATGCAAAGTTTTGAGAGACCGCGGTTTATAAAACATTTACAACCAATGTAAATGCTGTCAAATGTTTGTGTTATATTTGCAAACATTTGTCGATATCGTTTATGTATGTAAAGAAGTGTATTTTATTTACTAATATTTTCCATTATCATAAATATTTTGATAAATATCGATATTTGCTACATATCTTTATAGACGTATCCAAAGTTTTGAGAGACCGCGGTTTATAAAACATTTACAGCCAAAGTAAATGCTGTCAAATTTTGTGTTATATTTGCAAACGTTTGTCGATATAGTTTATGTATGTAAAGACATATACTTTATTTACTAATACTTTCCATTATCATAATTATTATGATAATATTGATATTTGCAACATATCTTTACAGACGTATGCAAAGTTTTGAGAGACCGCGGTTTATAAAACATTTATAACCAATGTAAATGCTGTCAAATGTTTGTGTTATATTTGCAAACGTTTGTCGATATCGTTTATGTATGTAAAAAAGTGTATTTTATTTACTAATACTTTCCATTATCATAAATATTTTGATAAATATCGATGTTTGCAACATATCTTTACAGACGTATGCAAAGTTTTGAGAGACCGCGGTATAAAACATTTACAACCAATGTAAATGCTGTCAAATGTTTGTGTTATATTTGCATACGTTTGTCGATATCGTTCATGTTTGTAAAGAAATGTATTTTATTTACTAATACTTTCCAGTATCATAAATATTTCGCTAAATATTGATATTTGCAACATATCTTTACACGGGTATGCAAAGTTTTGAGAGACCGCGGTTTATAAAACATTTACAACCAAAGTAAATGCTGACAAATATTTGCTTATTTCTGCAAACATTTGTCGGATGTATTCATGTACGTAAAGAAATGCATTTTATTTACTTCATAGTTATTATATGAAACATTGATACTGTTAAGTTGTCTTTACACAGGTATAGCTTTGCGCAACAAACGTAAATGAGGGTCGTGATTAGAGCTAAAAGAAGAAAAAAAGAAAATAATTTACTCCCAAAAAAGTAGATAAAAAGGTCTAATATTTACAGAACAGAAAATAATCATGACAATGGACATAAAATATAAAAAAATAGCGAAATATGACCTAAATTATCATAGAATACAGATATGAAAGACCCCATCCAGACCCTAGTAAATGCTGTTAGATGTGTCGATTATTTCGCATTTACGGAAATAATAAATCCATATATTTTGTATAATAATTTTTGCAGCAAAGTTCACGTATGGAGTTTCAGAGAGTCACATCGAGCGAATATTTGAATCGAAGTAGATATTGTTCTTCCCGATTCAAAACAGAACTGATTGAAGATATAATTAATGATATTAAAAAATGGCAAGGTGCTTTTTAAATGTCGGACCGATGATATGTTTTTTTCTTTTTGAATAAATAAGAAAATCTCCAAAGCTTTACTCCAGAACCATGGAAAATATTTAAAACAGTAATGGGGATTTTTTTTTAAAGATCTAGCTTGCATAACAAAACACAAATGCTTTAAAATGTTCATAACTTTCCTTACAGCAGAGTTTACAATTCGATATGCTTGTATCAGAACGGAAACTTTAACTTAGACGATGCATTGTAACAGTAAACTGATATATTTTTTACATCTTATAGACACATAATACATGGGTTAATGGATTGATTTGTGTAAACGTCCTGTTGCAAATACTACATGAATCTCAGGTGTAGGAAGAAATGCCCTATTATAATAACACTGTACTAAATTGTAAGCTTCTTTACCTTTTGTACTTCAAAATATGAAAACAACGATGTCATTCAGGAATGAACTCTAAACTAGAATAAAAAAGATCAAATCGATAAACACGGTACGTTTTCTCAACCCAAGCTTAAGTCTACCAATCTTGGTCTGGACTTGGAAAAAAGTTAGATTAGCTTCTGCTTATTTGTGATCTTTTTTTCATTTTAAACAAGAGAATACAAATTAATTATTTCAATATAACTTGAGCCAAGGCGTGTGTTTTACATGATCCTATAATTTGAAATTACACGAGTATGCACATACATGTATTTTATCAGAATGTTTATGTTTACAATTGAAAATGTCTAATAATACAATAAAGAAAGAACATGAATCAACTATCCCTTAATAAGTGGTAAATGTGTCACTTGTATGTAAATGAAGGGATTTTTCTGACTGTGAAATGGTTCATCTTTTAGCACTACAGGGTACCTTAAAAGGAAAACCGTATGTGTTAATTACCAAAATTAATCTAAAAACGCTACTTGTGTATAATAAAATCCAGACGTTGTAAAGAGATTGATAATATACAAATATACCAATTACGCAAGCCAAGAATATGTCAGATAAAGACATCGGTATCATTCTATAATTAAACATGCAGTTTGTATTCGTGAAAACGTGTTAATACTTTGAAAAACGCAAATAATTTAAAAGTTTACATGCTAGAAAATTAAAGAAGAAATAAGAACAGTTACTGTAACATTGTTTCTAAAAATATGTTGAAATAGATACAGTAAAACTGTTTTTTAAACAATTATCTTTTGTATATAAAAAAACATTTTCGTTTCCCCGCTTCTCATAGCAGATATAATAGATTTGATGCAAAGCAAGTAATTTAATTTTTGAATCAGGTATAATCTCTGTATTTCGTGTTTTAGCAAGAATAAAAATGACCAACATTAATGAAAAAAAACTACATCAATTTCAATGATCTTCCTGCTCCTGTATCAGTTTTATTTTAATGATATATGCAAGTATTTAAACCAATTCAAAATTTTAATAAAAAAATCTTGGTACCCTTTGGTTTCCCGATCTTGACTTTATCCTATTTAAAGGTATAATGATATAAAAAAAAAATCCCAGTACATGTATTTGTTCCAATCGAAGGCTCAAAATTTTTAAAACATTACTTATCAAGATTAGAATTTCATTTCAAATCAAAATAATGTTGTTGCTGAATGGTGTAAAATTAATCGTCAATATCAAACTCTACCTCCATTTTGTCATCAGTGACAACATATTAAAATTTGAAAACCTTTGGATGAAAGGTTCATAAGTCATCGCAGGGAAACAACTGGAGCAGCCCGCCCGCTCGTCCGCAGTACAACAATAAATCAATAACGGGACTGGAACTCCGGTAATAAAAATAGCAAGTCATTAATAAATGTAAAATAAATCCGGTTAACTGTCAAATTCTGACATCCTCATGTTTATGTCATATACTTGTAAACTGGTGTTTGTTTCTTGAGTCGCCTTTTGTTTTTACTCAATGCAATAAGCAGTGTGTCGGCACTGATTTTTGAAACTTGTCAGCAAGAAGGCTGATATTTCACTGAACTAGTACACAACTTTATTTAGGGTCCAGCTGAGGACCACCTCCGGGTTCGGGATTTTCTCGCTGCGTTGAAGACCCATTGGTGGCCTTCGGCTGTTGTCTGCTCTTTGGTTGGGTTGTTGTCTCTTGGACATATTCCCCATATCCATTCTCAATTTTATCTGATATATAAGTTTTATAAAAATCTGGCAAGAATTGTACACGTTAGAGAGCTAACAAGACCGGACGGAAGGACGGACGCCCGGTATTTCTATGTCCCCATCAACGCCTCACGCGGGGCACAAAAATTCAACGACATCTTAAAATCATTTTGAATTTAGATTTATATTAATTTGCACTTTGGTCTTCGGGAATGGGTGTGTTTTTGGTGTTTTGAGCTAGACATGATGAACAGGCCTGGTACAGCTGGTTAAAAACGCACCTTATCATAAAGTGGGGAGACAAAACGACTCACAGACGATTAGTAAAGGTGCCTTTTTGTGGGGGGGCATATTGATCACATAGGCGTCGGGAAAAACCCGAGAGTATTTACAGTCTTATAAGGAGTTTTTCTAACAAGTATACAAGTGTTTATGTAACTTAAAAGGGTTGCTATTTGCATAAATGGAAATGTGGGATATACACAGCAACCGGCCAATTAACGACAATCAAAACCAAAGACATATAGATAACACGCGACTAATGCAGGATGGACAAGTATTTTTTTTACTGCTAATCTGTTACAGTAGTTTTAGTAAAGATTCGTTGGTCTCTTGAATATGAAAGTTAATAAGTATATTTAGTATAGCAAGTATTAAATCTATCAAATTATAACATCACATGTTCACAACAATAGTCAGATTAAAGCTATAACAGCAACATAGTTCAGTCTCCTAGTACGTATTTGTTAGTCTTGAAAAAACTCAAACCATTATGACATAAGGAGATGTGTGATATGATTGCCAATTAAACAACTTTCAATCAAAGACCAAATGACGTACATGTTATCTTGCTATACATGTATTTGAGATCTCCCAATTACCATCCCACTATGAACTGCTTATGCAAAAGATATTTTGTCACCAAATGATTTATAATAATTTATAAAATAGAACATCATTATATAATAAATTGTGTTCCTTGGCTAAATACTAGGATCATATTGTTTTACCAGTGTCCTTTCGACAGTCCGTCCCGCACTTGGTATACTAGTATAGGTTTATACGGCTGATTTCGTAGGATTATGTACAGTTTTAAGCTTAAACCTTTAAATGATGTACCTGGTGTTAGTACACTAAAGATTCGCATCTTGTCAATTTTTTCTTTTTTTTTATGACCGGTTGCTAAATTTGGCATTTTGAAATATATTGCGCCGATTTATTTTTTACCTATATTGAGGGTGCATATATATATTCTCAGGATCATTTTTTCTTTAATAATTTTCACGAACGACAGAATGTATTTTGGTGAAATTTGGCATACAGTTTGCAAGGTTTGTCCGACTAACTACGCACAAAACCCACACGTTTACGTCATACAGAGTATCCTATATTTAGATTGTGTATTGTATCAGGATGTTGATTTTCTTTTAATTTTTCACAACTAACAGAATGTTTAACCTTTCTTGACTGCTGCACCAAATGTGTTTTCAGACACAACAATTCAAATTGCACTGTATCGTCCTGTAAATGCATGAAATATTTGCCACCGGACGTTGAGCAACCATCAATCAATCAATTCAAATTGTACCTCAATATCACTGTTTACCAAATTACGTTATTCTGTAACGTCACACGTTTTCTGTCAAATTCTAAGCGTATCGGTCAACTTTGAAGCAATGTATATAAAAACAAGGATGATGACATATGTGTTTCTATATATATAAAAAATAAGAGGATGTGGTATGATTGCCAATGATACAACTCTCCACAAGAGACCAAATGACACTGAAATTTACATCTATAGGTCACTGTACTGCCTTCAACAATGAGCAAAGCCCATACCGCAAAAGCAGCTATAAAAGGCCCCGAAATGATATATGTAAAACAATTCAAACGAAAAACTAACGACCTAATTTATGTACAAAATAATGAACGAAAAACAAATATGTTACAAAGCAACAAACTGAATTACAGGCTACTTGACTCGGGACAGGAACATACAGAATGTGGCGAGGTTAAACTCGTTTAAAGGCGCCAACCCTCCCCCTAACCTGGGACATAAACTGGACCCCTGTTGTGTTCACTTATCGCTACACTAACGGTGCGAAGCTTAAGATGGAATGGAGGACAGTTTAAACTGGGACAGTGGTGTAACAGTACAACATAAGAATAAACTGTAGAAATCAGTTAAAAAAGGCTTAACTCATCAGATGGATACAAATAGAATACATATAACAAAAACAGAGTGGGCGTGGAAGTGTACTTATACATCCCAACAACCAAAAGACTTTAAGTACAGATCTTAGAGTACTCCAGTTACTGACAGCTAGCTGAAAGCTAATAACAACTAATACAAAAAGCATGAACTTAGATGCATGGATTCAGTATACAATCCTGGATATTATGTTAGTTTTTAGTCTTTCTCCGTATATAAGAACAAAGCCATCTATTGAAAAATCCCCCCAAAAAGTTAAAACAACGCATTTTCCCTATGTAAATTTGTCGTCAAAATTGACGTTTTCTAATCAAATTTACGATAAAACAAAAATGGTGACCCCCATTTTTTCATTACATATTTCGATGTAACTCGATTCAAAGTACAAGTGTGCCAAAAATTTTAGAAATCGTGAGATATGCCATTCGGTATCGTGTTATCTTGATATATAAGTACACAGTTTGGATTATGAAGAAAAATTGCCCACTTGCAGGGGAACACGAAACTGCATTGAAAATGAAAAAAATCTGGAGCAAAATTAAACATACAAACCTAGGTTAGAAAAAACACTACTTTTAAAAAGAAATAAAAAATTAACATTAAGAGATAAAATCATAATAATTTAGTGCAAATAAAAAGACGTAGATAACTAGAATGACATCTTCTATGAGGGTGTGGATGGAGTTCACAGAATAGAGAATAATGGGCTAAAAATAAAGAATAGAAAAGAAATAGGATAGGCCAAAATTTAAGAATAGAGAATAGTGGGCTTCTAGAATATAAAGAATAGAGAATAATGGGCAAAATTTATATAGAATAGAGAAAAATGGCGTAAATAACATTAAGAATTGAAGAACGTCCACCTCCTCCTTTTCCAGACCCTCTTTTATCCTATGACTGTTAAAAGAAAGAAGCGCCGTAATTCATAGGAACACATAGATTTGAAATATATTATTTTCTCTCATAAAGTCTTTTGTATAGTCGGAAACATTGTCAACTAGTTATACTTATTATTAAAAATGAAATTGATATCTATTCGTTATTTCATGAATCACAGAGTTAAGTTTACTAGTGCATTTTAACAATAAGGGACAAAAAATAACGGACAGGAAATCACATGACAAAAAAGTCACGATTTAAATAAAAGTTACGTACATATTAAGTTTGATTATCATTATTTACGATGAACAAGATTTATATTTTGGTAGTTCATTTTATGACTTTTAACATAGTCAGTGGCGGATTTACCGTGCACGTCCGACCCCCAGTCAGGGTCACCAAAAATTGTCTAACAGAGTTTTATTGCTATTGTATCTGCTTATCTAGATTGAAAATCAAGACAGCTTGATTTGACTTCCTAAACTGGCCGTTAATTAACCCCAGCTTCAACATGTGTGACTTATGACAACTTATCGATGGGTGTGTAAATATTGACACCTTTGTGTAATGTCTATATCCAAAAGCATTTATGTAAACTACATGTACATGCTGATTGGAATTATTACGAACATATTTATTGGTTTCTAATATACAATATGACAGGATCAAGATCGATTAACAAGTGAAATCTCCTGATCAGGAAATAAATTACCAACTAAAATCGGTCTTAAAAGAATATGTAAAAATAGATGTTCAGTGTCAAGAATGTTAGTATCGATATGAGATAGGTCTTTTTTTTAACAAATACTAACATTGTATACGGTTTCTGGGGAAGGTGCCTGTCTCAGAACAGCCTTTTTCAGACTTTATTAAACAACAAACGATTTTTTTCAATGCATACAGCATTTTGTTTTTTAAACTGAATGTCGTGTTTTTTTTCCTCTTATTTTGTTTATTGAAACAAAACCTTCCCCCTCCGCAAAACATGAATGGTCTGTGCCTTATATATAATCATTAATAAAATTATATTGTATCATAGAAAACCTACTTATATTTGAGATGAAGAACAGCAATAAAAGGTTATTGCGTGTTTTTTAGCTGTGCATGTACTGATTTTGTGTCATGCATGGATGAATACCCCATATCCTTTGTTTTTCTATTATAGTACAGTAATATGTGTATATTTTTTCTTGTTTTAATTACCATGTATGAGGGTATGAATAGGTTACCGTGAATTGAGAGTATGAATGGTTTACCGTGAATAAGGGTATGAATGGGGTTTACAGATTAGAGAATAATGGTCAAAAAGTTAAGGCTAGAAAAAAATAGGCCCAAAAAATATAGAAAACAGATTAAAGCTGTGATGAACTGTAAAGAATAGACAACAATTGGCAACAAATAAAAGAGTAGAAAGAAATGGACCAAAAAATAATGAAAAGATATAAAAATGAAGACCCGACCCCCCTAACCCCTCCCCCATACGACCACCATCATCCCCAATACATGACTCCACCACCACCCACACTCGCATATATGCATATATATAAAAAAAAAGTGTTTCTCGTTTCTCGTTTTTATATAGATTAGACCGTTGGTTTTCCCGTTTGAATGGTTTTACACAAGTAATTTTTGGGGCCCTTTATAGCTTACTGTTCGGTGTGAGCCAAAGCTCCGTGTTGAAGACCGTACTTTGACCTATAATGGTTTACTTTTATAAATTTTGACTTGGATGGAGAGTTGCCTCATTGGCACTCATACCACATCTTCTTATATCTATTGGTATAATTGGTTTTTATGGTAGATTAACATAGAACTATGATGTTAGATGGTCTATCTATTGAAACATCATGGATATAATTGGTTTTGATGGTGTAGCAAGGTAGTACTGTGATGTTAGATGGTCTATCTATAGAAACATCTTTGGTATAATTGGTTTTTTATGGTGTAGTAAGATAGAACTATCATGTTAGATGGTCTTTCTATTGAAACATGCTTGGTACAACTGGTTTTTATGGTGGATTAAGATAGTGCTATGATGTTAGATGGTCTCTCTATTGAGACATGCTTGGTATAATTGGTATTTGTTGTGTAGTAAGATAGTACTATCATGTTAGATGGTCTATCTATTGACAAATGCTTGGTATGATTAGTTTTTATGGTTTAGTAAGATAGTACTATCATGTTAGATGGTCTATCTATTAAAACATGCTTGGTATAATTGGTTTTTATGGTGACGTAAGATAGTACTATCATGTTAGATGGTCTATCTATTGAAACATGCTTGGTATAATTGGTTTTACTTGTGTAATAAGATAGTACTATGATGTTAGATGGTCTTTCTGTTGAAACATACTTGGTATAATTTGTTTTTATGGTGGATTGAGATAGTACTATCATGTTAGATAATCCATCTATTGAAACATGTTTGGTTTATTTATTTTGTATTTACATTGTATCATAGGTCAAATTTATTTGTTCAGTGTATGTTCAATGGTGTTAATATGTCCTTTGATTGAGTTAAGCTATTTCAGTTGATATTTTATAGTGTGTCTTTCTATGTTGTGATGTTACACTATTGTTTCAGAAAAAGGGTGAAGGTTTGGTACCATTAAAACGTTTAAACCCGCTGCATTTGTTTGCACCTGTCCTAAATCAGGAATCTGATGTTCAGTAGTTGTCGTTTGTTGATGTGGTTCATAAGTGTTTCTCGTTTCTCGTTTTTTATATAGATTAGATCGTTGGTTTTCCCGTTTGAATGGTTTTACACTAGTAATTTTTGGGGCCCTTTATAGCTTACTGTTCGGTGTGAGCCAAGGCTCCATGTTGAAGACCATACTTTGACCTTTAATGGTTTACTTTTATAAATTTTGACTTGGATGGAGAGTTGTCTCATTGGCACTCATACCACATCTTCTTATATCTATTGGTATTATTGGTTTTTATGGTGTAGTAAGATAGTACTATGATGTTAGATGGTCTATTTTTTGAAACATGTTTGGTATAATTGGTTTTATGGTGGATTAAGATAGTACTATGATGGTAGATGGTCTATCTATTGAAATATGTTTGTTATAATTGGTTTTTATGGTGTAGTAAGATAGTATAATGATGTTTGATTGTCTATCTATTTAAACATGCTTGGTATAATTGGTTTTTATGGTGTAGTAACATAGTACTATGATGTTAGATGATATATTTTTTGACACATGCTACTTACTATGATGTTAGATGGTCTTTATATTAAAACATGCTTGGTATAATTTGTTTTTCTGGTGTAATAAGATAGCACCTATATTTGAGGTACAGTTGATGTGAACCGCAGGTAGACAAAGCCTGTCCAAAGTTTTGCTGGGAATACACAGCAATACTCATCAGAGTAAGGTGTATGTAAGTTGCATTGGTCTGTACTTGAGCTACAGTTGATGCGTACCTGAAGTAGACAAAGCCTGTTGAATGTTTTGATAGTAAAACACATCACTATTCATCAGAATTGGTTGTATGTAGATTGAGTAGGTCTGTACTTGAGGTAAAGTTGATTTGTACTTCTAGTAGACAAAGCTTTCGAAAGTTTGATGGTAATACACATCAATATTCATCAAAGTGAGTTGTATGTAGATTGAATTGGTCTGTATTTGAGGTACAGTTGATGTGTACCTCAGGTAGAAAAAGCCTGACGAAGGTTTTGGTGGTAATACACATCAATATTCATCACAGTTGGGTGTATATCAGTTGCATCGGTCTTTACTTGAGGTATATTAGATTTGTACCTTTAGAGGTGGCTGTATGTAAGTTGCATTAGTTTGTACTTGAGGTCAGTTGATGCGTTCCTGAAGTAGACAAAGCCTGTTGAATGTTTTGATGGTAAAATACATCACTATTCATCAGAGTTGGTTGTATGTAGATTGAGAAGGTCTGTACTTGAGGTACAGTTGATTTGTACTTCAAGTAGACAAAGCTTTTGAAAATTTTGATGGTAATACACATCAATATTCCTCAAAGTGAGGTGTATGTAGATTGAATTAGTCTGTTTTTGAGGTACAGTTGATGTGTACCTCAGGTAGACAAAGCCTGTTGAATGTTTTGATGTTAATACACATCACTATTCATCAGAGTTAGGTGTATGTAGATTGAGTAGGTCTGTACTTAAGGTACAGTTGATTTGTACTTCTAGTAGACAAAGCTTTCGAAAGTTTGATGGTAATACACATCAATATTCATCAAAGAAAGGTGTATGTAGATTGAATTGGTCTGTATTTGGGGTTAATTTGATGTGTACCTCAGGTAGACAAAGCTTTCGAAAGTTTTGATGGTAATACACATCAATATTCATCAAAGTGAGGTGTATGTAAATTGAATTGGTCTGTATTTGAGGTACAGTTGATGTGGACCTTAAGTAGACAAAGCCTGTTGAATGTTTTGATTTTAATACACATCACTATTCATCAGAGTTGGTTGTATGTAGATTGAGTAGGTCTGTACTTAAGGTACAGTTGATTAGTACTTCAAGTAGACAAAGATTTCGAAAGTTTTGATGGTAATACACATCAATTTTCATCAAAGTGAGGTGTATGTAGATTGAATTGGTCTGTATTTGAGGTACAGTTGATGTGTACCTCAGGTAAACAAAGCCTGACGAAGGTTTTGTGGTAATACACATCAATATTCATCACAGTTGGGTGTATATCAGTTGCATCGGTCTTTACTTGAGGTATATTAGATTTGTACCTCAAGTAGACAAAGCCTGTCGAAAGTTTTGATAGTAATACACATCACTATTCATCAGAGCTGGGTGTAATGTAGATTGAGTAGGTCTGTACTTAAGGTACAGTTGATATGTACTTCAAGCAGACAAAGTTTTTGAAAGTTTTGATGGTAAAACACATCAATATTCATCAAAGAGAGATGTATGTAGATTATATTGGTCTGCACCTGATATACAGTTGATGTGTACCTCAAGTAGACAAAGCTTTCGAAAGTTTTGATGGTAATTCACAACACATCAATATTCATCAGAGTTGGGTGTATGTAGATTAAATTGGTCTGTATTTTAGGTACAGTTGATTTGTACCTCCAGTAGACAAAGCCTGTTAAACGTTTTGACGGTAATACACATCACTATTCATCAAAGTTGGTTGTATGTACATGGAATTGGTCTGTACTTTACGTACAGTTGATTTGTACTTCAAGTAGACAAAGTTTTCGAAAAGTTTTGATGGTAATACACATCAATTTTTATCAAAGTGAGGTGTATGTAGATTGAATTGGTCTGAATTTGAGGTACAGTTGATGTGTACCTCAGGTAGACAAAGCCTGTCGAAAGTTTTGATGGTAAAACACATCACTATTCATCAGAGTTGGTTGTATGTAGATTGAATAGGTCTGTACTTGAGGTACAGTTGATTTGTACTTCAAGTAGACAAAACTTTTGAAAGTTTTGATGGTAATACACATCGATATTCATCAAAGTGAGGTGTATGTAGATTGAATTAGTCTGTTTTTGGGGTACGGTTGATGTGTACCTCAGGTAGACAAAGCCTCTCGAAAGTTTTGATGGTAATACACATCAATACTCATCAGAGTTGGGTGTATGTAAGTTGCATTGGTCTGTACTTGAGGTACAGGTGATGCTTACCTGAAGTAGACAAAGCCTGTCGAAAGTTTTGCTGGGAATACACATCAATACTCATCAGAGTTGGGTGTATGTAGATTGAGTAGGTCTGTACTTAAGGTACAGTTGATTTGTACTTCTAGTAGACAAAGCTTTCGAAAGTTTGATGGTAATACACATCAATATTCATCAAAGTGAGGTGTATGTAGATTGAATTGGTCTGTATTTGGGGTTAATTTGAGGTGTACCTCAGGTAGACAAAGCTTTCGAAAGTTTTGATTGTAATACACATCAATATTCATCAAAGTGAGGTGTATGTAAATTGAATTGGTCTGTATTTGAGGTTCAGTTGATGTGTACCTTAAGTAGACAAAGCCTGTTGAATGTTTTGATTTTAATACACATCACTATTCATCAGAGTTGGTTGTATGAAGATTGAGTAGGTCTGTATTTGAGGTACAGTTGATTTGTACTCTAAGTAGACAAAGCTTTTGAAAGTTTTGATGGTAATACACATCAATATTCATCAAAGTGAGGTGTATGTAGATTGAATTAGTCTGTATTTGAGGTACAGTTGATGTGTATCTCAGGTAGACAAAGCCTGTCGAATGTTTTGATAGTAAAACACATCACTATTCATTAGGGTTGGTTGTATGTAGATGGAGTAGGTCTGTATTTGAGGTACAGTTCATTTGTATTTTAAGTAGACAAAGCTTTTGAAAGTTTTGATGGTAATACACATCAATATTCATCAAAGTGATGTGTATGTAGATTGAATTAGTCTGTATTTGAGGTACAGTTGATGTGTACCTCAGGTAGACAAAGCCTGTCGAAAGTTTTGCTGGGAATACACATCAATACTCATCAGAGTTGGGTGTATGTAAGTTGCATTGGTCTGTACTTGAGCTACAGTTGATACGTACCTTAAGTAGACAAAGCCTGTTGAATGTTTTGATGTTAATACACATCATTGTTCATCAGAGTTGGGTGTAGGTAGATTGAATTAGTCTGTATTTGAGGTACGGTTGATGTGTACCTCAGGTAGACAAGCCTGTTGAAAGTTTTGCTGGGAATACACATCAATACTCATCAGAGTTGGGTGTATGTAAGTTGCATTGGTCTATACTTGAAACAAATATTAATGTATGTTACCATCAAAACTTTGGACAGACTTTGTCTACATGAAGTACACATCATTTGTACCTCAAGTATATACCAATTCAATGTTCATACACTCGAACTAATGAACAGGAATGTCTATTACCAACAACAATTGTGACAGGCTGTTTCTACTTGACGTACAAAACAACTGAAGTAGAGACCAAATACGTTTAAATAAACCAAACCCTAAGGAACATTAATATTCAACAGGCGTTGTCTAGTCGACGTACACATCAACTGTACCGCAGGTACATACCGACTGAATCCATATACAGCCAACCCTGGTAAACAATAATGTGTGTTACCATTAAAAATTTCTAAAGGCTCTGTCCACTAGAGGTACACGTCAACTGCACCTTAAGTACAGACCAATTCAATCTACATACACCTAAATATAATGAATGTTAATATATAGTTTTGCGTATATGCTTTGTCTATATGCCTTTTTGTGTTTCTTTGTTACATATTTGTTTGTTTTTATAGTGATTAAGATTATAACACAATGTTGATTGTTGTACCCCTATTTTAACATTTTTACCTATTATGTCTGTTTGTTTTGTTCAAACATCGTTGTCAATATAATGGAATTTTATGCGACTGTCATACAAGTGAGAGGTTTAGCTAGCTATAAAACCAGGTTTAATCCACCATTTTCCACATAAGAAAATGCCTATACCAAGCCAGGAATGTGACAGTTGTTATCTATTCGTTTGATGTGTTTGAGCTTTTGATTTTGCCACTTGATTAGGGACTTTCAGTTTTGAATTTTCCTCGGAGTTCGGTATTTTTGTGAATTTACTTTTTACCATCAAAACTTTGGACAGGCTTTGTCTACATGAAGTACACATCATTTGTATCTCAAATACAGACCAATTCAATCTTTATACACTCGAACTAATGAACAGGAATGTCTATTACCAACAAGAGGTAACCAACGTCAACATATATCACCAATATTGATTTCTTAACATTTGATCACCATATACAGATATTGAGTATGGTTACCTCTGGTCACCGTATAATATTGTTCTGTTCACTTTACACTTTTATCTTATTTGGTTTGCTCTGGTCACTTTACACATTAAATGACTTTGGTTACATCTTCTCAATTGAAACAAATATTGACTTTGGTTACTTCTGGTTACCTAGCACATATTTGGTTCCTTTGTTCTTTTTACACAAATAAATATTTTGGTTACCTCTGTTCACCATAATTACGCATATGTTGACTTTAGGTACCCATGCTTACCTAACATAAATTGTGCATTTTGTTACCTCTGGTCACCTTACACAGATATTTAATTTGGTTACCTCTAGTCATCTTACACATATATTCACTTTGGTAACTTCTGGTCAACTAGCAAGGGTATATTCTGTGTTAACCTCCGGTCACCTTACAATTATACTCTGGTCACATTACACAATTATTCAATTTGGTTACCTCTGGTCACCTTGCACATATATTGACGTTGGTTACCACTTGTCACCTAACACATATATTGACGTTGGTTACCTCTGGTCATCTTGCACAGATATTGACTATGGTTACCTCTGGTCACCTTACAATGATTTTCTAACCACATTAAACAGATATTTAATTTGGTTATCTCTGGTAACCTTACACATATATTTACTTTGGTAACCTCTGGTCACCTTGCACAGATATTGACTATGGTTACCTCTGGTCACCTTACAATGATGTTCTAATCACATTAAACAGATATTTAATTTAGTAACCTCTAAGTAACCTTACACATATATTTACTTTGATAACCTCTGGTCACCTTGCAGATATTGACTATGGTTACCTCTGGTCACTTTACAACGATGTTCTGGTCTCATTAAACAGATATTCAATTTGGTTACCTCTAGTAACCTTGCACATATATTGATGTTAGTTACCTCTGGTCATCTTACACATATATTCACTTTGGTTACCTCTTGTCACCTTGCACTGATATTGACTGTTTCCCCCTAGTCATCTTACAATGATGCTCTAGTCATTTTTATACAGATATAACAGGGGTTAACTCTGGTCACCTTACTAACCGATGTTCACTTAAGGTACCAAATATCACCTATTACAGATATTGATTTCTTAACATTTGATCACCATACACAGATACTGAGTATGGTTACCTCTGGTCATCGTATCACTTTACACTTTTATCTTATTTGGTTTGCTCTGGTCACTTTACACATATAATGACTTTGATTACATCTTCTCAATTGACACAATTATTGACTTTGGTTACTTCTGGTTACCTAGCACATATTTGGTTTTTTTGTTCTCTTTACACAAATGTTGACTTTAGTTCCCTTTGTTCTCTATAGACAGATATTGACTTTGGTTACCTCTGTTCACCATAATTACGCATATGTTGACTTTAGGTACCCATGCTCACCTAACATAAATTGTGCATTTTGTTACCTCTGGTCACCTTACACAGATATTTAATTTGGTTACCTCTGGCCACCTTGCAAGGATAATGACTCTGTTAACCTCTGATCATCTTACACATTTATTTATTAAGACTACGGTTACTTCTGGTCATCTTACACTGATATTCACTTTGGTTATCTCTTGTTACCTTGCACTGATATTGACTATTTTCCCAGTGGTCATCTTACAAAAATGTTCTGGTTCTTTTAAGACAGATACGACTGGGGTAACCTCTGGTCACCTCATTTACAGATGTTAACTTTATTTACCCAATATCACCTAGCACAGATACTGATTTCTTTACCTCTGATCACCATATGCAAATATTGTCATGGTTATCTCTGGTCGACGTATAATTTTATTCTGTTCACGCTACACTTGCAAGGATATTAACTATGTTTACCTCTGATCATCTTACATATATATTTGACTTTAATTTCTCTGGTCACTTGTACATATAAATTATGGACTATGTTTACCTGTGGTCGCCTTACAATGACTTTCTGGTCACATTACACAGATGTTAAATTAAGTCACTTCTGGTCACATTAAACATATATTGACTTTGGTTACCTCTGGTTACCTTGCACAGATATTACTATGATTACCTCTGGTCACTTTACAATGATGTTCTGGTCACATTAAACAGATATTTAATTTGGTTACCTCTGGTAACCATACACATATATTGACGTTGGTTACCTCTGGTCATCTTACACAGATATTCACTTTGAATATCTCTTGTCACCTTGCACTGATATTGACTATGTTTTCCCCCTGGAAATCTTACAATGATGTTCTAGTTATTTTTAGACAGATATAACTGGGGTAATTTCTGGTCACCTTACTTACCGATGTTAACTTAAGTCACCCAATATCACCTATTACAGATATTGATTTCTTTACCTCTGATCACCATACACAGATATTGACTATGTTTTCCTCTGGTATGATGTTCTGTTCACTTTACACATATATTTTCTATGGTTACCTCTGGTCACTTTGCACATATATTGACTATGGTTACCTCTGGTCACCTAACAGTGATGTTCTGGTCACATTAAACATGTATTTAATTTGGTTACCTCTGGTAACCTTACACATATATCGATGTTAGTTACCTCTGGTCATCTTACACATATATTCACTTTGGTTACCTCTAGTCATCGTACACAGATATTCACAAATGTTGACTGTGGTTTCCTTTAATCTCTATAGACAGATATTGACTTTGATTACCTCTGTTCACCATAATAACACATATTTTGACTTTAAGTTCCCATGCTCACCTAACATAAATTGTTTTATTTTTTTACATCCGGTCATCTAACACAGATATTTAATTTGGTTGCCTCTTGTCATCTTACAATGATGTTCTGGTCACATGAAACAGATATTTAATTTGGTTGCCTCTGGTCACCTTGCAAGGATATTGACTATATTTACATCTGATCATCTAACACATGTATTTGACTTTTGTTATCTCTGGTCACTTGTACATATATGGACCATCTAACACATGTATTTGACTTTTGTTATCTATGGTCACTTGTACATATATGGACTATGTGTACCTCTGATCGCCTTACAATGATGTTCTGGTCACATTACACAGATATTCAATTTGGTTAGCACTGGTCACCTTACATATATTTACTTTGGTTACCTCTGGTCACCTTGGACAGATATTAACTATGGTTACCTCTGGTCACCTTACAATGATGTTCTGGTCACATTAAACAGATATTTAATTTGGTTACCTCTGGTAACCTTACAAATATATTTACGTTGGTTACCTCTGGTCCCCTTGCAGAGATATTGACTATGGTTACCTCTGATTGCCTTACAATGACGTTCTTGTCACATTACACAGATATTCAATTTTGTTACCTATGGTAATCTTACACAGATATTGACTATGATTACCTCTGGTCACCTTACAATGATGTTCTGGTCACATTAAACATATATTTAATTTGGTTACCTCTGGTAACCTTACACATTATATTGACTTTGGTTACATCTGATCATATTACACAGATATTCACTTTGGTTTACCTCTTGTCACCTCGCATTGATATTGACTGTTTCCCCCTGGTCATCTTACAATGATGGTCTAGTTATTTTCTAGACAAATAGAACTGGGGTTACCTCTGGTCACCTTACTTACAGATGTTAACTTAAGTTACCCAATATCACCTATTACAGATATTGATTTCTTAACATTTGATCACCATACACAGATATTGAGTATGGTTACCATATAATATTTTTCTGTTCACTTTACACTTTTATCTTGTTTGGTTGGCTCTGGTCATTTGACACATATAATGACTTTTGTTACATCTTCTCAATTGACACAAATATTGACTTCGGTTACTTCCGGTCACCTAGCACATATTTGGTTGCAATCATATTGACTATGTTTTCCTCTGGTCACCTTACAATGATGCTCCGGTCACATTTTACTATTATTCAATTTTGTTACCTCTGGTCAACTGACACATATAATGGTGTTGGTTACCTCTTGTCAACAAACAAATATATTGACGATAGTTACCTCTGATCATCTTACACATATATTGACTTCTGTTTACTTTGGTCACTTGAACATATATAGATCATTTTTTCCTCTGGTCACCTTACAATGATGTTCTGGTCACATTACACAGATATTCATTTTAGTTACCTCTGGTCACCTTACACATATATTTACTTTGATAACCTTTTGCCACCTTGCTGAGATATTGACTATGGTTACCTCTGGTAATCTTGTGTTGATTTTATGGCCTTTTGGGTTAGTTTATCATAATTTCTGCTTTAAGACGCACATACTTAGTTAGAAAAAACGTCTAATAGTTAACCAAGGCCTTTGCAATGACAATGGCACCTTGCATAGACCTTAAACATGCTCCGCTCGGTCCATTGGGTAAAAAGATCCGTGGAGGGTATGGTTAATATTGGCATCTGCCTATCCATGCAATTAAGGGGTAGGGGTTGATTAAAATTTGTTTTTTTTGGCCTACGTTCACATAATTAAGAATAAGTAAGGATTCAGGCATGTAGCAGGGACTTTAAGCATTTGTTTGAGCCATAATATACCCCTACGGCATGCATTGGTGGTACTGGGGGAAGGTATTCACTCTTATGGGATATTGCCTGTTTGTTGCTTTTCTAGCATTATGGGTTTGTTTACCTTATTTTATGCTTGAGGACACACCTATTTTATTAGGAAAAGGCGTCTTATAGTTAACCAAGGCCTTTGCAATGAGAATGGCACCTTGTATAGACATATAACATGCTCCGCTTGGTCCACAGGGTAAAAAGATCCAGGGTTGGTATGGTCAATATTGGTGTCTGGCTATCCAAATGGGGAGTAGGGGTCGAGTAAAATTGTTTTTGGCTTACGTTCACATAATTAAGAATACGTAAGGATTCAGGCATGTAGCAGGGACCCTTTTCATTCGTTTGAGTCATAATATACTCCTATGGCATGCCTATAAAACATCAATATTCCGATATATATCACATGGTGATAAAAATAAGAAGCTTTTTCCGATTTTTTTTTATTTCTCATTTAGTCCAGAATATTCCGGAGTGATATTTTTTCTAAACATTTAGACCTTTAATTATGTGATTAAATTAGTATAAATGTGCGAAAAAGTTATAAATTCATATACACATATGACATTTGTTATCCATTCGTTTGATGTGTTTGAGCTTTTGATTTTGCAATTTGTTTAGGGACTTTCCGTTTTGAATTTTCCTCGGAGTAAGGTATTTTGTTATTTTACTTTTTACATCCATACTATCGCAAAAGTCAAAAGAAAATGTGTTTTTGATGTTAGAAATAAAAAAATATCAGTTAAATAAGTGAGCCTCTGAAATTTTCATATGTCATTATGTTATAATCTAAAATTATAGTACCAACATATCCGATTTTTAAAATCAAATGGGTTGTACCAACTGGTCGATGGGTTTCAGATTTTATGGTAGCATATATATTGGTTATCCTTAATGTAAAACATCAATTTTCAGATATATATCACAAGGTGATAAAAATAAGGAGCTTTTATAGACAAAAATGATAGGGTGAAAAAAAGGTGATTCTTAACAAACTATACATAATCTTTAATAAAAACTTTAAGAAATAAAGTTATTAGTGGTAAATAGACAAATATTGCACAGTTTTGTGGCACATAAAAAAAAGCAAAGCATTTTTTAAAACCAGGTGTATATGCAGCAAACAGGAATCTAATTTTTAATTCGATTCATAAAATGTTATCCTTTTTCCCCAAAAACCAAAGAATAAACAGTAATCGATGAATAATCAATGGAAAGCTACATATTCAGAGTTTATAAAAAAAAAAATAAGAATGGTTAGTCTAAGTGATAAATTATCGAAATAATGACGATTTTTATTTTTGGGTCCTGACCCAGTCGGAGGGAATCTGGATACACTCGGTCAGCGGGAGGATATAGGGTCTTACCCTAACACCAAATTAATAAACTGTTGACACAGAGATATGTCTCTCCTGTTGGCATAAAATTCAGAAAAAGACAATCTGATGGACAGCAACATTGCTTATAAATTCAGTCACTGGACCATGATCTAGTGAGCAGGGCCTGAAAATGGTCGACAAACTGAGATGTACAGACAGTAATGTAACTTTATAGAAAATATTGTTGTTTATTGTAAGTAGTTCCTATCAATATAACTTAAGCAGAAAAACTTAACATTGAAAATTGATAATCTATTCAAAGTCACTGGACCATGAAAAAGGAAGCAGGGCCTCGAAATAGTCATCAAACTGATATGAACTGATTGCAATGCAACTTCATACAAAATATCATTGATCTATCACAATCAGATTCTTTCAAACTAACTAAAGCAGAATACTTAACATTGAAAACTGCTAATAAATTCAAAGTCACTGGACCATGTGCTTGGGGCAGGGACTTCAAAGAGTCGCCAAACTGATATGTACTGATAACAATGCGACTTCATACAAGATATCATTGATCTATCACAAGTAGATCCGATCAAACTAACTTAAGCATAAAACTTAACATTGAAAATTGTTAGTTAGATTAGTACTGGACCATGGCCTAGGGGCAGGGCCTCAAAATATTCGTCAAACTGATATGAACTGATAGTAATGACTTCAAACAAAATATCATTAATCTATCACAAGTAGTTCCTATCAAAGTAACTTAAGCAGAAAACTTTACATAGAAAATTGCTAATTATTCAGTCACTAGACCATGATTTAGGGGGCAGGGCCTTGAAATAGTTGTCAAACTTATATGTACTGATAGTAATGCAACTTCATACAAAATATCAATAATCTATCACAAGTACTTCCTATCAAACTAACTTTAGCAGAAAACTTAACAATTGTTGACACCGGAGCTGTAGCAGGGAGCCGTCTTCGTCGCTGGATAAGCAATCCCTGTCTCCGGGACTTTTCAGGCGAGACAAAAATGGTTCCATAAACTTGATACAAATGAATGCCATAGGAGGGTTATAAAAAGACAAGACTGGACACGCTGAAATGTCTCGCCTGCTTTACTGACCATTGATTCTATGTTGAAAGTCTTAAAGATAAAAACTTTACTAAAAGTATCCAGTAAACTTAACATTTTTAAAGATCTATGAAAATGAGGTCAAGGTCAGATAAATCCTGTCAGACAGACATAAACACCTTACAAAACACCAAATAAAGTTGACCTATTGCTTATGGTAATTGAAAAACAGACCAAAACACACAAATTTAATATTGACCAATGAACCATGAAAATGGGGTCAAAGTCAGATTACACCTGCCAGACAGACATGTACACCTAACAGTCATTCAATACACCAAATATAGTTGTCATATTACTACAATTTGCTGGAATCTACTGTAAACAGATCATTCTGTACACCGAATATAGTTGACCTATTGCTTATAATACTTGAAAACCAGACCAAAACACAAAAACTTAACATTGACAATGAACCATGAAAATGAGGTCAAGGTCAGATGAAACCTACCAGACTGGCATGTACCAATAACAATCATTCCATACACCACATATACATGTAGTTGACCTACTGCCTATAGTATTTGAGATACAGACCTAATAACGTAACTTTAACCTTGATCACTGATCCATGAAATGAGGTCGATGTCAGGTGAACTCTGTCCGGCGGACATGTAGATGTTGAAAGGAACCAATATACCAAATACAGTTATCCTGTAACTCATAATAAGTGAGAAAACTGTACTTTTTTCAAGCAGTCGCTGAACCATGAAAATGAGGTCAAGGACAATGGACATATGGCAGAAGAAACTTCCTAACATAAGGTATCTGCATACAAGATATGAAGCATACAGGTCTTCCACCTTCTGAAATACAGTCGAACCTCATTGTGTCGAACTCGGTTGTGTCGAAAACTCGGATGAGTCGAAGTAATTTCTCTGTCCCAGCAAAATTCCTGTTTGATCAATGCATAATAACCTCTGATGAGTTGAACTCAGTTGATTTGAATACTCGGTTAAGTCGAGTTAATTTTATAGTCCCTTCGATATAAAATTCATGTAAGATGACCCCGATGTCTCGAAGTTCGAAAGGGAGAATCTTCGAAAAATGCAGACCTAATGATAACCAGATGCTCCGCAGGGCGCAGCTTTATACGACCGCAGAGGTCGAATCCTGAACAGTTGGGGCAAGTATGGACACAACATTCAAGCTTGATACAGCTCTGAATTTGGATTGTGATTAAATAGTTGACACAACATAGGTTTCTGACACAGAATGAATGTGGTCTAAGAACTTAAACTTAAAAACTTAAAAATTTTAAATTGGACATTTACCTATTATAGTCCAATATCCAAAATCTAAATACATGGTTAGATTCAGCATATCAAAGAACCCCAAGAATTCAATTTTTGATGAAATCAAATAAAGTTCAATTTTGGACCCTTTAGACCTCAATGTGGACCAATTTGATAACCGGGCCCAAATATCAAAAATCTAAATACATGGTTAGATTCAGCATATATCAAAGAACCCCAAATATTCAATTTTTGTTGAAATCAAACAAAGTTTAATTTAGATTCAGCATATCAAAAAAACCCCAAGGATTCAATTTTTGTTGAAATCAAACAAAGTTTAATTTTGGCCAAGGATTCAATTTTTGTTGAAATCAAACAAAGTTTAATTTTGGACCCCGATTTGGACCAAACTTGAAAACTGGGCCCATAATCAAAAATCTAAGTACATGTTTAGATTCAGCATATCAAAGAACCACAAGAATTCAATTTTTGTTGAAATCAAACAAAATTTAATTTTGGACCCCGATTTGGACCAACTTGAAAACTGGGCCCATAATCAAAAATCTAAGTACATGTTTAGATTCAGCATATCAAAGAACCCCAAGAATTCAATTTTTGTTAAAATCAAACTAAGTTTAATTTTGGACCTTAATGTAGACCAATTTGAAAACGGGACCAAAAATTAAGAATCTACATACACGGTTAGATTCGGCATATCAAAGAACCCCAATTATTCAATTTTTGATGAAATCAAACAAAGTTTAATTTTGGGACCCTTTGGGCCCCAAATTCCTAAACTGTTAGGACCAAAACTCCCAAAATCAATCCCAACCTTCCTTTTATGGTCATAAACCTTGTGTTTAAATTTCATAGATTTCTATTTACTTATACTAAAGTTATTGTGCGAAAACCAAGAAAAATGCTTATTTGGGCCCCATTTTGGCCCCTAATTCCTAAACTGTCCTAATTTTTTTGCGGTCCTATAAAAATTCAAATTCAAATCAAATGTATTTCTTATGTAACCTATTAATTTTCAAAAGAGATTAAAGCTGAGTAAACATACTTGTTTGTATAACAGTTAAAATTACATGTTTATGGTGGCCGGTAATTAGCACCTTTGTTGATCGTTCAAGCGGAACGTTAGTGTGTTGAACATATTTCACATGAGAAAACGAATTTAAATGACCCAAGTAGAGATTAAATGAATCGTTTGAATTAAAACTCATTAATTACAATAAATAAAAGGATTAAGACAATTATGACCAAATTCATGATAATTTAATGTAAAGCAGACGACCTCATCAGAGACCGTTCAGAACTTATTTTGTTCCGCAAGTGATTTCGTAATTTATAGTGACTGACCTTTGTAAATATTAATGTAGACTATTGATTTTATTTGTGCATCTGTACGTGTGTGTTTAATTATTATGAAGGGACAAAAATGGAGATTGAATACACAATCATAAAGTGTCATATCGAAAAAAGGCACACAGTTCAAAGTATCTAGTTTACGCAAATCTAATACAGTATTTCATGCATTCCCAATTTATGGTGACACACTCAACCTCAGATGAGTCGAACCTCTTATTCCTAAACTATTGGGACCAAAACCCCCAAAATCAATCCCAACCTTCCTTTAGTGGTTATAAACCTTATGTTAAAATTTTATTGATTTCTATCCACTCATACTAAAGTTATTATCCGGAAACCATCCGTCTTCGGACGACGCTGACGACGACGACATGATACCAATATACGACCAAAAAATTTTTAATTTTTGTGGTCGAATAAAAAATAACAGCTTTGCCTTTTTGATATCATTTGTTATGAAACAATGAAAAAAATATTTATAGCAAAACAAATACACTAATAAAAACAAATTTAATATTTTTCAAGGGCTTTTTTGGGAATACATACACATGTGACATATTTTAATTTTATCAAACACATTTCATTTACCTTAAACTACTTATTTCCTCTAAATTCTTGCTAAACTGCATCTGCTATGCTTCCTTAAAGGGGCACTAGCTGTCAAAATTGTGTTCACCGATTTTAATCAAATTCTCATATTTGATTTAAAACAATGTAAAACATTTATTCAAACAATTAAAAGTCTGAAATAAACAATACACAGGGCACAGGGATGAAAATGCATAGCTTCGTTTCGTGTATATTTTATTCTAGACGCCATCTAATTAACTATCGAGTTGACCTCTAAAGTCATCCGATGACTGTATAAGCGATGTAAACATAAATATAGATATCAATAGATTAAGCAAACTCGTGCTGTTGGATTTTTCTAGGTCTATTCAATTTCATATTATAGATGAAAAAATATTGTTTTCATCATTTTAAACTGTATAAAGATGATTTTTTTTGTGGACCAAATCAGTCAATCAAATTATTTACCTTTGTTTCACTTTCAATGTTTACATTCTTTTCCTTTAAATAACTTTACACATTCATTTCACGTGTTGTCCATCTCAAGCTAAGGGGTTCAATTGAAATTCTTATGAATACGGATTCAATGAGGTCGAATTATTCACTTGCAAGTAAATAATTCATAATCAATGTTTTTTTAGCTTATTTTGACAAAATTTAATCATACTGGCTGCTTAAAGCAAATTATTATTTCACTATTTGCATTTCATCAATGATTGCGCAGAAAAATTAATATACAAGATTTTTTATATATCTCGTAGCTAGTGCCCCTTAAATATTTACACATGTATGAATTTAAATGAAAATTTACGCAGTCAAATCTTATTTGACAAAAATAATCAAACTATACTAATTAAATCAAAGTTAACCAAAAAGTTGGGTATGGTATAGACTGTAATACAGGCACAAATACATCAACTTTTATGCATAAGAGCATGTTTCCCTCCTTTTTCTTTGAAGAAACCCAGTTATAACATGTACATAAAATTCAAAATCGCAAAGTTTAAAGAAAATTGGTAGAAATCCAGGAGAGTTTAGTAGAAATCAAGGATAGTTTAAGAAAAGTTATTGAAATTTTAAAATCTTTAACCACAAAGTGAATATTTGTGGATGCTGCAACCACAAACAGAATGTAGGATCGCTATGTCTTGCTTTTGTGACAAAAGTCAAATGATCAACAAAAACCATGAACCAAGTGAAATAAAATGTAAGCAACAGATGGCATCGCATGGCCACAATTTAACAATGAACACAAATAGATAACATTTACATCATTGTCAAGTCTAGAAATAAACTCTGTACTTCAGAATCATAAATTTTACTTATTGTTAATATACTGCATCAAAATAATAATACACACAGGTCAGATATATATACACCAAGTGGTCCATAATTTGTATCATGATTACAAAATACTTTGTTCCATTGCATGATGTGTACCCAATTTGACACAGGCTGTTTCTGTTTTGTTTGATTTATCTTTCCTAATTGGCTTTGCACATTATTTTTTTATCAGTTTTAAATTCTAAATAAAGTGTTTTATGTTTTAAATTCTATTTTAACCTTAATTATCTTTTTTAATTAGAGCATAAATTCAGAGAAAAAAAAAGAATTTGAAAGTTTAAAGATATTAATCTCTGCTTTAATTCCTTTTGAACTCCCAGGTAATTTATTGCATTACCAATTAAATATTTATCTTGTTTTTAAGACAGAAAAACTCATTTTCATTTTTTTTGCATACACAGGTCCAAGTTCACTTTATTTCATTCTTCTAAAAAATCAAAATTTATATTCATTGAAATGTATACTAAAGTAACTCAACAGTATAACCAAAATCATATATAAAATAGTGTATAATGTTGCAAAGCATGAGCCAATAAAAAACAATATTGTGCCTGCATGATTTCTACTTTCAGAATGATAAAACAAACAAAACAGTCCTGTGTATTGTTAGCTTAATTTTGTTGTAAAATTTAATCTAGAAAATGTGTAGAAATGATGCAAATTTTACAGATCATAACTATAAAACAATATTTTTGCAGTAGAAAAATATAAAACATACTAGCTTACATTAACCCATGATCTATTATATAGAAAACTCAATAGGATTGCTACTTAGTTTCCAAAATGGAATAGCCTTACAATGACTTGAACAAGTATAATTCAATATTCTTTGAACACACAGTGGCAAATAAGTCCAACTAATTAATCTCCTGCATAAAAGAGTTACTACATATATTCAGACACATGTTCAAGTAACATTAGGCTGAGCAAAAAAATATTGGCACATGCGTTTTTTTTTATGTGGAAGAAGATCTAGATTAATGAGATTATGAAACAATCGCTGCCTAGTAGTATGAAAAGTTCAAAAAATCAAAGTTGTCAGTGAATGCCTCATACATAAGAGAGACTATGATATGATGGGATGTATACTGTTACATTCATCTAGATTTGGAGTCTGTGTTGTTGCTCTTACATCGTCACTACTTGAGCTACAAAACATAGTGGAATACTGGTCTAAATCTAAATATTCCTGAAATGAAAAAAATTATATCTGAAGAAATTTTCTTAACAATGATTTAAAGACAATTTACATCCAAGGTATTCTTGTTTTTTACAGCTTAGACCAGGGTTTTTTAATTTGTTGGATCCCCTGACCTTATTTTTCCTACTTGCTGAATAAAAAAATAAAATTGACATTTCATGCTTTTTTATTCCTGCCAACCCTAACTAATACATTATCCCTGATATATAAATCAAAATAATCTTCTTTTTTTTTTAATGAAATGAAATGCATTAAACACAAATAGTATTGATAACACGCTGTGTTGTGAATAAAATAAATTTAAAAATTAATCTGTATGTCTACATATCTAATTAGAGGCTCTAAAGAGCCTTTGTTGCTCACCTTGGTCTTTGTGAATATAAAACAAAGGACATAGATTGATTCATGACAAAACTGTGTTTTGGTGATGGTGATGTGTTTGTAGATCTTACTTTACTGAACGTACTGCTTACAATTATCTCTATCTATAATGAACTGAGCTCAGTAATTACACTGGAAAATATTTCGTAAAAATTTATGAAAATTGAAAAAATTGACTATAAAGGTCAATTACTCCTCAAGGGGTCAATTGACCATTTTGATCATGGTGACTTTTTTGTAGGTCTTACCTTGTGGTACATTATTGCTGTTTACGGTTTATCTCTATCTATAATTATATTCAAGATAATAACCAAAAACTGCAAAATTTTCTTAAAATTACTAAATTACTAATTTGTAAAGAATAACAAAAATTTACAAAAATTGTTAAAAATTGACTATAAAGGGAAATAACTCCTTAAGGGATCAATTGACCATTTTGGTCATGTGACTTATTTGTAGATCTTACTTTGCTGAACACTATTGCTATTTAAAGTTTATCTCTATCTATAATAATATTCAGGATAATAACCAAAAACGGCAAAATTTCCAAAAAATTACCAATTCAGGGGCAGCAACCTAACAACGGGTTTTTCTGATTCATCTGAAAATTTTGAGCCAGATAGATCTTGACCTGATAAACAATTTTACCCCATGTCAGATTTCCTCTAAATGCTTTGGTTTCAGAGATATAAGCCAAAATCTACATTTTAACCCCATGTTCTATTTTTAGCCATGGCGGCCATCTTGGTTTGTTCGCGGGGTCATTGGACACATTTTTAAAACTAGATACCCCAATGATGATTGTGGCCAAGTTTGGTGAAATTTGGCCCAGTAGTTTCAGAGGAGAAGATTTTTGTAAAAGTTAACAACGCCGGACGACGCCAGACGCCAAGTGATGAGAAAAGCTCAATTGGCCCTTCAGGCCAGGTGAGCTAAAAACGGCAAAGTTTCCTTAAAATTACCAGTTCAGGGGCAGCAACCAAACAACAGGTTGTCTGATTCATCTGAAAATTTCAGGGCAGACAGATCTTGTCCTGATTAAAAATATTACTCCATGTCAGATTTGCTCTAAATGCTTTGGTTTCAGAGATATAAGCCAAATCTACATTTTACCCTTATGTTCTATTTTTAGCCATGGAGGCCATTTTGGTTGGTTGGTAGGGTCACCGCTCATAACTTTTAAACACTTTACCCCAATGATGATTGTGGCCAATTTGGTTAAATTTGGCCCAGTAGTTTCAGGAGAAGATTTTTGTAAAAGTTAACAACGACGGATGACGACCAATGGCAAGTGATGAGAAAAGCTCACTCGGCCATTCAGGCCAGGTGAGCTAAAAATATACAAATTGATCATGTTTTTTGCCAAATAATTTTGATGAGCGAAACCTGTGTTTAAAACCCATTACAATAAGTTTGTTTCTCTTTTTTGTCATAATTCCGTAAGATGTATTATCTCAAAGATGAAATGGATCTGTCAAAACGTGGAAGTCGTCAAGTTAAAGTAATGGATATTCACAAATAATTTGGAATTTTCTTGTTTCATAAATAATAAAAAAAAAATCTTCCATTTGGATATCAAAAACAAGAATGCATGACAACTGATGAATCCCAGGAAGAAAACTATAAGGATCTGTTTGTGAAATGACAATATAATGTTAGATAATAACTTAGATGAGGATACCATGCATTTTTTTGTTTATAACCGTTGAGTAATTATATTTCAAGGAACTAGTATTTAAGAAATGATGACAAAATAGCATACCACACATATTGCTAGAAAGGTGAAACATATTTTTTTTACATATTTTTGGTCTTGAAAGATATTTTTTACTTTTTTTTCCTACCTACCAACCTAACTTTTTCATGTGAAAAATTTATGAACCAACAAATTGAAAAACCCTGGCCTTACAGAAAATACATACAAAATTACACTGACCTTTGTATAATATAGACATATATTTGGGAACAAGATTTATAAAGTAAATATCAAACTTTAAATGAGTTAATAAAAAAAAACATTTTGACTACAGTTGGATGCAGACCAAGCATTACAGAAAGTAAACGCAAGTTAACGCGGCGTGCACATATTTCGTTAGTTAACTTCAATTTTCGCGTTTACTAGTAAACGCGCGTTTACTATAATTACGTTAACGCGGTCAAAATGGAAATTTCTAATGTCTACCCGAGTAAACGGGCGTTTACTCTGTGTCCGTTTAGTCAGTAGTAAACGGGCGTTTACTTCAGATTTCACAAATTTATTTTACGTGCACTTAAAGTAAACGGGCGTTTACTAGAGTTTACATTAATGTATTTTTACGTGCACTTGGAAGTAAACGCGTTTACTTTTCGCGTTAACTGATTGTGTAAATCAAGAAATAAACTTCGTGTTCATTTGAACATTTATTTTATTAAATCGACTTTTATCTAAATATTTTACGTATATGTGTTTCAAACCAGAACAATTCAAAACACTTAATATTAATTCGAAATATTAATTTTATTAAATTAAAAAATAGTTCCTATAACTTTACTGATTAGCAGATTTTCCATATTTTCTTTTCAAAAGTTACATGTACAAATATCGAGGCCGATAGAAAGGTTATCTAACACATCTGAAAAATATTTGTATATGATGGGATATAAACATCATTGTTTACGTTGCTTCGTTCCCCATTTTAACTGTCTCTTCGAATTCCTAGCTCGATGCATTTAATACATTATTTTTAATCGTAATTCACATGGATTTACATGATTTCAGCTTCTGTTTTGCCAAATGTTCAAACGGAAATTGTACAGTGTATTGCAAGTGATATTGATAAAGTGTTGTACAAGTATGTACATTTGTACCATCTCTTCAATTTAAACAGACTTATCCATAACGATTATAAATGATATTTGGGACGTCCGAAACATATACTGATTTGAACATGAATGAAATATTGCCATTGGACGTTATGCTACAAACACAATCAATCAACTTACATAATATATTAACAAAGGGGGATAGGACCTTTATCGGGACTCCGGGATCAGGTGTTTTCAAGCTCGGGATTTAGCGATTGACCGTTTCGAGATCCGGGAATTCTTTTTTCGAATTTTGGGATGTCGGGATTTAACTTTGTTCGGGACCTCGGGATTTTGTGTTTTTAAGCACTGGATTTCGGAACCAGGAACCCTCCAACCCACCCCCTCTTAACAGTATACTATTCCAAGAAGAGAACTACTCATACTTTTCATTAAGTACAGTGTACATGAATCGGTCATGTGAGTGTTGAATGATGCTGTTAAATAGTTTTGTTTAAAATACAAACCATCACGAACTACTGACATCAAAATACTACTGATTTAATATGCGGCTATAAAGATTTACATAATAAAGTGCAAATATGGTCAGTTTTGGTTGATGCGGACAGATAATTTTGTTATTCGAGTCAGTTTGAGGTATCAAAACTACTTAAATTTGTTTACGATTCAATATTTTGAATATACAAAGAGGACATGCTGGCACTCTAAATTGATGTGAACAAAATATTTTAGTCATTATGTACCAATATTGCTATCATTTGTATTATACAATCCATCCTTACATGAAAATATAACTCATTTACTATGCGGCTATAAAGATTTACATAATAAATTGCAAATAGGGTCAGTTTTGGTTGATGCGGACAAATAATTTTGTTATATGAGTCAGTTTAAGGTAGGAAAAGTACTGAAATTTGTTGACGATTCAATATTTTGAATATAAAATGGACATGCTGGCACTCTTAACTGATGCGAACTAAAATTTTTAGTCATTATGTGCCAATATTGCTATCATTTGTATTATACAATCCATCCTAACATGAAAATATGACTCATTTACTATGTGGCTATAAAGATTTACATAATAAATTGCAAATATGGTCAGTTTTGGTTGATGCGGACAAATGATTTTGTTCGAGTCAGTCTGATGTATGAAAACTACTGAAATTTGTTTATGAATCAATATTTTGAATAAAAAGAAGACATGCTGGCACTCTTCATGTAAATTGATGCGAACAAAAAATTTTAGTCATTATATGCTAATATTGCTACCATTTGTATTTAACAATCCATCCTTACATGAAAATATAACTCATTTACTTATGCGGCTATAAAAATTTGCACAATAAAGTGCAAATATGGGCAGTTTTGGTTGATGCAGACAAATAATTTTGTTATTCGAGTCAGTCTGAGGTATGAAAACTATTGATATTTGTTTACAATTCAATATTTTGAATATAAAGAGGACATGCTGGCACTCTTAATTGATGCGAACATTTTTTTTAGTCATTTTGTTCCAATATTGATATCATTTGTATTATACAATCCATCCTTACATGAAAATATGACTCATTTACTATGCTGCTATAAAGATTTACATAATTAAGTGCAAATATGGTCAGGTTTGGTTGATGCGGACAAATAATTTTGTTATTCGAGTCAGTTTGAGGTATGCAAACTACTGAAATTTGATTAAATTTAAATATTTTGAATAAAAAAAGGACATGCTGGCACTCTAAATTGATGCGAACAAAATTTTTTAGTCATTATGTTCCAATATTGCTATCAATTCTGTATTCAATCCATCCTTACATGAAAATATAACTCATTTACTACGCGGCTATAAAGATTTACATAATAAAGTGCAAATATGGTCAGTTTTGGTTGATGCGGACAAATAATTTTGTTATTCGAGTCAGTCTGATGTATGAAAACTACTGAAATTTGTTTACGAATCAATATTTTGAATAAAAGAAGACATGCTGGCAATCTAAATTGATGCAAACAAAAATTTTAGTCATTATGTGCTAATATTGCTACCATTTGTATTAACAATCCATCCTTACATGAAAATATAACTCATTTACTTATGCGGCTATAAAAATTTGCACAATAAAGTGCAAATATGGGCAGTTTTGGTTGATGCAGACAAATAATTTTGTTATTCAAGTCAGTCTGAGGTATGAAAACTACTGATATTTGTTTACAATTCAATATTTTGAATATAAAGAGGACATGCTGGCACTCTTAATTGATGCGAACATTTTTTTTAGTCATTTTGTTCCAATATTGCTATCATTTGTATTATACAATCCATCCTTACATGAAAATATGACTCATTTACTATGCTGCTATAAAGATTTACATAATTAAGTGCAAATCTGGTTAGGTTTTGTTGATGGGGACAAATAATTTTGTTATTCGAGTCAGTCTGATGTATGAAAACTACTGAAATTTGTTTACATTTAAATATTTAGAATAAAAAGAGGACATGCTGGCACTTTAAATTGATGCGAACAAACATTTTTAGTCATTATGTGCCAATATTGCTATCAATTCTGTATTCAATCCATCCTTACATGAAAATATAACTCATTTACTACGCGGCTATAAAGATTTACATAATAAAGTGCAAATATGGTCAGTTTTGGTTGATGCGGACAAATAATTTTGTTATTCGAGTCAGTCTGATGTATGAAAACTACTGAAATTTGTTTGCGAATCAATATTTTGAATAAAAGAAGACATGCTGGCAATCTAAATTGATGCGAACAAAAGATTTTAGTCATTATGTGCTAATTTTGCTACCATTTGTATTAACAGTCCATCCTTACATGAAAATATAACTCATTTACTTATGCGGCTATAAAATTTGCACAAAAAGTGCAAATATGGGCAGTTTTGGTTGATGCAGACAATAATTTTGTTATTCGAGTCAGTCTGAGGTATGAAAACTACTGATATTTGTTTACAATTCAATATTTTGACTATAAAGAGGACATGCTGGCACTCTTAATTGATGGGAACATTTTTTAGTCATTTTGTTCCAATATTGCTATCATTTGTATTATACAATCCATCCTTACATGAAAATATGACTCATTTACTATGCTGCTATAAAGATTTACATAATTAAGTGCAAATCTGGTTAGGTTTGGTTGATGCGGACAAATAATTTTGTTATTCCAGTCAGTCTGATGTATGAAAACTACTGAAATTTGTTTACATTTAAATATTTTGATTAAAAAGAGGACATGCTGGCACTTTAAATTGATGCGAACACACATTTTTAGTCATTATGTGCCAATAGTGCTATCATTTGTATTATACAATCCATCCTTACATGAAAATATAACTTATTTACTTAAGCGGCTATAAAGATTTACACAATAAAGTGCAAATATTGTCAGTTTTGGTTGATGCGGACAAATAATTTTGTTATTCGAGGTCAATCTGAGGTATGAAAACTGCTGAAATTTGTTGAAGATTCAACATTTTGAATAAAAAGAGGACATGCTGGCACTCTAAATTGATGCAAACAAATTCTTTTAGTCATTATGTGCCAATATTGCTATCATTTGTATTATACAATCCATCCTTACATGAATATATAACTCATTTACTATGCGGCTATAAAAATTTACATGATAAAGTGCAAATATGGTCAGTTTTGGTTGATGCGGACAAATTATTTTGTTAAATAGAGTCAGTTTGAGGTATGCAAACTACTGAAATTTGATTAAATTTAAATATTTTGAATAAAAAAAGGACATGCTGGCACTGTAAATTGATGCGAACAAAATTTTTTGGTCATTATGTTCCAATATTGCTATCATTTCTGTATTCAATCCATCCTTACATGAAAATATAACTCATTTACTACGCGGCTTTAAAGATTTACATAATAAAGTGCAAATATGGTCAGTTTTGGTTGATGCAGACAAATAATTTTGTTATTCGAGTCAGTCTGATGTATGAAAACTACTATAATTTGTTTACGAATCAATATTTTGAATAAAAAGAAGACATGCTGGCAATCTAAATTGATGCGAACAAAAAATTTTAGTCATTATGTGCTAATATTGCTACCATTTGTATAAACAATCCATCCTTACATGAAAATATAACTCATTTACTTATGCGGTTATAAAATTTGCACAAAAGTGCAAATATGGGCAGTTTTGGTTGATGCAGACAAATAATTTTGTTATTTGAGTCAGTCTGAGGTATGAAAACTACTGATATTTGTTTACAATTCAATATTTTGAATATAAAGAGGACATGCTGGCACTCTTAATTGATGCGAACATTTATTTTAGTCATTTTGTTCCAATATTGCTATCATTTGTATTATACAATCCATCCTTACATGAAAATATGACTCATTTACTATGCTACTATAAAGATTTACATAATTAAGTGCAAATAAGGTCAGGTTTGGTTGATTCGACAAATAATTTTGTTATTCGAGTCAGTCTGATGTATGAAAACTACTGAAATTTGTTTACATTTAAATATTTTGAATAAAAGAGGACATGCTGGCACTTTAACAAACATTTTTAGTCATTATGTGCCAATATTGCTATCATTTGTATTATACAATACATCCTTACATGAAAATATAACTTATTTACTATGCGGCTATAAAGATTTACACAATAAAGTGCAAATATTATCAGTTTTGGTTGATGCGGACAAATAATTTTGTTATTCGAGTCAGTCTGAGGTATGAAAACTGCTGAAATTTGTTTAAGATTCAACATTTTGAATAAAAAGAGGACATGCTGGCACTCTAAATTGATGCAAACAAATTCTTTTAGTCATTATGTGCCAATATTGCTATCATTTGTATTATACAATCCATCCTTACATGAACATATAACTCATTTACTATGCGGCTATAAAAATTTACATAATAAAGTGCAAATATGGTCAGTTTTGGTTGATGTGGACAAATTATTTTGTTGATAGAGTCAGTTTGAGGTATGCAAACTACTGAAATTTGATAAAATTTAAATATTTTGAATAAAAAAAGGACATGCTGGCACTCTTAATTGATGCGAACAAAATTTTTTAGTCATTATGTTCCAATATTGCTATCATTTCTGTATTCAATCCATCCTTACATGAAAATATAACTCATTTACTACGCGGCTATAAAAATTTACATAATAAAGTGCAAATATGGTCAGTTTTGGTTGATGGGGACAAATAATTTTGTTATATGAGTCAGTTTGATGTATGAAAACTACTGAAATTTGTTTATCATGTTTATGATTCAATATTTTGAATAAAAAGGGGACATGCTGGCACTCTAAATTGATGCGAACAATTTTTTTTAGTCATTATGTGCCAATATTGCTATCATTTGTTTTGTACAATCCATCCTTACATGAAAATATAACTCATTTACTATGCGGCTATAAAGATTTACATAATAAAGTGCAAATATGGTCAGTTTTGGTTGATGCGGAGAATTTTTTTTTGATACAAGTCAGTTTGAGGTATGAAAACTACTGAAATTTGTTTACGATTCAATATTTTGAATAAAAGGAGGCCATGCTGGCTCTCTAGATTGAATCGAATAAAATTTTTAAGTCATTATGTGCCAATATTGCTATCATTTGTATTATACAATCCATCCTTACATGAAAATATAACTCATTTACTATGCGGCTTTTAAAGATTTACATAATAAAGTGCTAATATGGTCAGTTTTGGTTGATGCGACAAGTCATTTTGTTCTAAGAGTCAGTCTGAGGTATTAAATCTACTGAAATTTGTTTACGATTAAATATTTTGAATAAAAATATGATGGACATGCTGGTTCCAATATTGCTGTTAATTGTATTTTACGGTCTATAATGACATAAAATATATAACTGAATTACTACGCTGCTGAGATCAAACAATTTTCTTTACGAGTCATCCTGAGTTAGCCTGTCTGAGATGTGAAAACTGTTTGAATTTGGTGACGATTAAATTAATTTAATAAAAGGACATACTTGAACTATATTTTGGTGAAGAAAAAGAAATTTACTATGAATAATTTTGATTAAATTTATTAAAGAAGTGTGATAACATTATTAATTAACTGTAATCGTCAATGTGTCAATCGAAAATGACCAGTTGGTCATTTCATTTTGATGTACCTCATCATTTGATATTTTAGGTCAGTGTATCCAAGATACGATGACAATCGCCGTTAACGCGCGTTTACTGTAAACAGTAAACGTGCGTTTACTTTTGACGAAAATAGAAGACGCGCATTTTTTCATGTTAACGCGGAAGTAAACGCGAAAGTAAACGCCCGTTTACTTTTTACAAAATTAGAAGACGCGCCGTTTTTGCGTTAACGCGGAGGTAAACGCGAAAGTAAACGCCCGTTTACTTTTTATGTCTACTGAAATTTCTGAGTTAACGCACAGTTAACGCGGCGTTAACATGAAGTGCACGCGAGTAAACGCCGCGTTAACTTTTTCGGCCCGTCTACATGTAATGCTCTGCACCCAACTGTATTTATTTTTTCAATAATTCCATAATTATAGAATAAATATTTACTTCACCTCTATTGTCCATAGACATCAACATTTTATCTAAATCAATCACAAGTTTATTGAAAGATGGTCGCTCTGATGGATTCTCATGCCATCATTTTATTAGTTTCGTCTAAAGCATATGGAGGTTTGTCCATTCTATGACCTTCTTTTAAAAGTTCAAATAATCTTTCCACTGGTACAGATGGATAAGGATTCCCTCCGAGTGTAAATATCTCCCACAACAATACTCCATAGGACCAACTATGAAAAAAAGATTAAAATTATTAAGAACAAGGATTAATATATTTATGAATAAATGAGTAAATCAAAATATGCTTTTATTTCAACCATCTTTGCAATTTTTTTTTTACTTGAAGCAAGGTCCTATAAAAATCAGCCGTCATAAAGGTTCTGTAAGGCCTTTTTGGGGAAAATATTACTGCTGTAGAACCTGTGATTTAAATTCGTAAAGATGATGTACAGTACAATATGAAACAAGTTGAATTAAACTATAGCAGCAGTCTTTTGACCTTTGTCTTTGTAAGACTTTATCTCAAGAACATCTACATAATGTTTCTTATGCTAACACAAATCCTTTATAGAATCTGGAATCATTTCACCATTTGTTCAAATCTTTGAGTCTTTTTGGCTATAATTACATCCTCTGTTCAAAACAGTTCTCTTTTTTATGTTGTTATTAATATCCAATAATGGCACTTTTGTTCTTTTGGGGTATTGGTGGCAGAGTGGTCTATAGTAGTTACTACTGTAATCACTAGCCAGTCAACACTGAGGTTTTAAGTTCAAACCCCACTTGTGTAGGTGCACTCGACTCTAATCTTAATTGACTAGGATTGTCAGTTTTGAAATCAAAGGTTGGTGGTTTTCTACGAACATGGGTCCTGCTTCCTCCACCAATACAAGAGGCTCTCGAAAAGCCTGAATCGCTCACCTGTTTTTCAGAGGAGAAGATTTTTAAATGTTATAGCAAACTTTATGAACAAATTGTGAAAAATTGTCTTTAAAGGGCAATAACTCCTTAAGGGGTCAATTGACAATTTTGTAGATCTTACTTTGCTGAACATTATTGCTGTTTACAGTTTATATCTATCTATAATAATATTCAAAATAATAACAAAAACTGCAAAATTTCGTTAAAACTACCAATTCAGTGGCAGCAACCCAACAATGGGTTGTTCGATTTGTCTGAAAATTTCAGGGCTGATAGATCTTGACCAATTGAACAATTTTACTCCATGTCAGATTTGCTGTAAAAGATTTAGCTTTTGAGATATATGCCAGAATCTTCATTTGACCCCTATGTTCTTTTTTAGCCATGGTGGCCATGTTTGCTGATGGATCAAAATTTCGGATACAATTTTTAAACTAGATACAGTACCATTTAAACAGATCGATTCGAGATCGTTTTTTTCTGTTTTCCGTGTTTTTCGGATTCACACCGCGTACCTCGGATTTCACTCCCAATTTCCTCCAAAGATTCTCTCCCAACACCACGTGGCTGTTAATTGGTTTATTGCCCATCGGATGTACTAAAAATTAACGACGTGTGACAACATAATCGGATTAGCCAGATCATTTACCTATGTACATTTAATCGATATTGATTGCACCTTTGTGTTTTAAAATCACGGTATTAAAATTTTAACAAATGTTTTCCTTTCTTTGACAGATAAAGATGTGACATTATCATTCAGAATAAGATAATTATTCTTATAAGTTTTTGCCCCATGTCATTGTCATTTGAAATAAAACGTACAAACGAATAAAAATATGAAGAAAAAACTTGTTATTTTGTATTTCTATTACAGTCCGGTCAGGTCATACTCTGTGTTCTTTTAACAAAGACGATTTTACCACAATTAGAATCTTTCATGACTTACTCAATAAGCAATATCCGGTGCATTAATTGTTCATTATATAAAAATCAACTGGCTTATAACAAAATGTTGTTTTTACGGTAACTCGTCCATCTAAACCACAGAGTTAATTTATCGGATCAACAAGTAAACTCTGTTATTTTCAATTTATTTGAAATGTAAAATATTATGTTTCACTACCTCGGTACATTACCGACTTGAATTATTTAAATTCCGAAAAGAAACTGTAAAGTGACAACTCTGTTGAACAAAGGGAATAAGGTTTGTATGCATGCCCTTTATTCATAAAGACAAAACACTGAGAGAAATTCCCCGCCCAGGCACAACACAACATTCACAACTTAATTAATTATATGAAAAAATTCATGTGTTTATCTCTGTTATTGATCTTTAATTATTTAAAATAAAATTGGATGAGCGCAATCCATATTTTACTGCTCGTTAAAAGTCCTTGGCGAAATGAAAAAAAATGAATTATTTCAACAATTACTATAGAAAAAAATCAAATGTATATACGAAAAATATTAAAATGAAATTATATTTGTACCCAGATGTTACAAGAAAAAAATAGTGAAAAAATAAGTGGACAGGATTTTAACGATCTACACATTTTCACAGAGGATCTCCACCAACGCCCAACTGAACGACATGCATCGTGTTTTCATCAACCGTAAATTTATATTGTTGACCATGGACGTATAAATAATGTTCAGGTCTACGTCCTGTTTTGACTGATAAAACATAAAAAATAAAATAGTAAAAGAAGACGTGTGTTCGTTTATTCGGAAAAGGATTATATTTTAGATTCCGGTTAATCAATTGTAAAAGTACCTTCTAGAGCCTCAAAACTAACGCACAAAAATGTCGTTCAGCAACTTTAAAAACCTGAATTAATTTTCCCACGGTCGTTCAGAAAGGTCACCTGAGTTTACTGGTACGTGATATTATTTCCCGCCAAATAAAAATCTCGTGCTGTGGATAAAATCGATGTCAGCTATTTTTAGAATTTAATATTGTAAGCGAAGTCAAGTTAAAGGTCAACTGATCACTGAGATGTGTATCGTTAAATTGTCTTCCCACGGCAAATTAATTTCTTTTAAAATCTTTTAAGATCACTGTCCAAAATACAACACACAAGTTTACATTCATTGTGCGTAAATAAATATTATGCACAGACGAGTTAATGCAGCTGTGGAAGTATTCCTGTTGTATCCGAAATGTATTATTGCTCACAAAATTTTATAAACCCTTTTTCGGTAATGTCCGTTTTTTTTAAACGCGCAAGTCCATTTAGATAAAGATATTTTTAGATTAGCAAGCAAGAAATACAAAAATATTTTAACTTATTTTTAACACAAAAATTAAACTTAACCAATATAAAAAGACATTTAAAATTATACACTTGTTTGACACTTAAACTGGTACAGTAGACCGGAAATATAATTTTTTATTACATCAGGTAATCCAATTACCCTATCAGTCGTGTGCCGGTATAGATTAAAGTAGGATTAGGGCAATTAATTCCTCAGTGTTGGGAGTGAGCTCGCTATCACAATTAACATTTACACAATTTTGGGAGAGATTACTCCTAAATTCCTCCCAACATTTTGGGAGGAATATCGAGTTTCTCGGAGTGACTCCAACATTTTCCTTGGTGTAGGGTGTCAGAGAGCTGGTACATTTGAATGGTACTGTATCCTAAGGAACATTAAGTTAAAGTTTGAAGGTATCTGGCCAAGTAGTTTCAGAGGAGAAGATTTTTAAATGTTATAGCAAACTTGATGAACAAATTGTGTAAAATTGTCTTTAAAGGGCAATAACTCCTTAAGGGGTCAATTGACAATTTCGGTCATATTTACTTTTTTGTAGATCTTACTTCGCTGAACATTACTGCTGTTTACAGTACTTTGCTGAACATTATTGCTGTTTACATAGATATAGGAAGATGTGGTGTGAGTGCCAATGAGACAACTCTCCATCCAAATAACAATTTATAAAAGTAAACCATACAGTTTATATCTATCTATAATAATATTCAAGATAATAACAAAAAACTGCAAAAGTTCCTTAAAACTAACAATTTAGTGGCAGCAACCCAACAATGGGTTGTTCGATTCGTCTGAAAATTTCAGGGCTGAAAGATCTTGACCAATTGAACAATTTTACCCCTGTCAGGTTTGCTGTAAAAGCTTCAGTTTTTGAGATATAAGCTAAAAACTGCATTTGACCTCTATGTTCTATTTTTAGTCATGGCAGCCATGTTTGTCGATGGATCAAAATTTTGGATCCAATTTATAAACTAGATACCCTAAGGAACATTTATTCAAAGTTTGAAGGTATTTGGCCCAATAGTTTCAGAGGAGAAGATTTTTTAAATAGTTTATGAATACAGACGATGGACAACGACAGACGCCAAATGATGGCATAAGCTCAAATGGGGCCCTTTGGGCCCCGGTGAGCTAAAAACTGGCAGCAACTAAATTGTCCAAAAAGAGTACTTATAAAAGTGGCATTTAAACACCAAAAAACAAAATCAAATTATTTGTTCTTTGTTAATGTTTCTAAAACAATCAATAACTTTATATCTTTCTGAAGATAACATTTAACATGCATTTTTGTATGGAAGTAAAAGAACAACTTGAATAAATAACTTACACATCACTCTTGGAAGTATACTTTCTGTCAAATAATGCCTCTGGAGCCATCCATTTCACAGGTAGACGACCCTGCAATATAAACATTATCCATTAATACTGATTGCTTGATGGCTGCTTAAAATCCAATGGCCGAAGTATAACATGCATGTTTAGGTTATAATGTTAACAATATGAATTTATAATACTTTGTGTTGAATCCTAAACTGAGCTGAAATTTTATTTTTATACATACATTATATAGCAATTAGCTGATAGGCTAATACCGAATCATGTGTCATAGTCTAATTTCAATGTATTTTCTAACAAGAATGTGTCCAAAGTACACGGATGCCCCACTTGCACTATCATTTTCCATGTTCAATGGACCGTGAAATTGGGTAAAAAATCTAATTTGGCATTAAAATTAAAGATCATACCATAGGGAACATGTGTTCTAAGTTTCAAGTTGATTGGACTTCAACTTCATCAAAAACAAACCTCGACCAAAATCTTTAACCTGGAGCGGGACAGACGGACGAAAGGATGGACAAACGAACAAACAGACGAATGAACAGACAGACGAGAGATGCACAGAGTGGAAAACATTATGCCAATTCATGGGGCATAAAGTATGTTCCCTTGAATTTGACAGTTGCAGGTAATTAATCCTATATTTTATTACAGTAAAACATTTCTGGGTGACTAACATATATCTTGGGTATTTCAAAAAACCATTATTTTTTATTTTGGGTTTCTATAGAAATTTTTGGAAACTTGAGGTTACTAAAGCTTATAACACAGATTAAATAAGGGGGATTTGATTGGTTAACTTCCAGTGATGGTTATTTTCTTATATGCAATGAAATGTCATGTCAAATTTTTTCTATAGTACTGGACAGGATATAAATTTACTCATGCCAGTATTACTATATTTGAAACAAAAATAAACTCTGCACATTTTTTTTGAAAAGTGCAAATTTAACAAAGACTGATAGGATGAAATCAATGGTGGTATTACACCTTTAGTTCTTGTTCAAAGAGAGGGATGAAAAATTCTTATTCAAAGGGCTAAACAATCACTCTGATTAAGGGGGACAGCTTACTACTTATATCAGCAAAATGTGACTTGTTGGTAGATCTTGCCTTGCTGATGATCATTTTTGTGATTTAAAGTGTCTATTTAACTATTCTAATTTTTATCATTTAAGACAAAAACCCTCAAATATGATTTTTGATCAGGGGCAGCAACCAAACCACTGGTTTTCGGATTCATTTGAAAATTTCAGGGCAGATAAATCAATCTCTGAGGAACATTTTTTATTAGTCAGATTTACTGTAAATGTTTTCGTTTCAGCGATATAAGCCAAAAACTGTATTTTACCTCTATGTTCCATTTTTAGCCTTGTCAGTCATGTTGATTGGCAGGTGCGGTCATAGGACACATTTTCCAAACTTGTGTCCTATGACAGGGTTGTCTGATTTGTCTGAAAATTTCAGGGCAGATAGATCAAAACCTAATGAACATTTTAAACTCATGTCAGATTTACTCTAAATGTTTTAGTTTCAGAGATATAAGCCAATAAAATGCTCCGCTGGGTGCAGCTTGATACGACCGCAGAGGTCGAACCCTGAACAGTTGGGGCAAGTATGGACACAAAATTCAAGCTTGATACAGCACTGAATTTGGATTGTGATTAAATATTTGACACAGCATAGGTTTCTGACACAGAATGAATGTGGTCTAAAAACTTAAAAAATTTTAATTTACCTATTCAAACCATATCATTATTATTTGCTTTTATATATAAATCAGAAATAACCAATTTAAAATGGAAAAAAGAAAAAAATCCCCCCTCAAATTTTTTGAACCTCCTTATGATTCATCACCCACAAACTCAATCCCAGCCTTCCCTTTGTGGTATGGTACCTTGCAGTACAATTTCAGAGAGATCGATACACTTGAACACAAGTTATTGTCTGGAAACTAGAAAAATGCTTGTTTTTGGCCCCAAATTCCTAAACGTTTAGGCAATTACCCCAAACTCAAACCCAGCTTTCCTTTGTGATATGGAACCTTGTAGTACAATTTCATAAAGATCCATACACTTACACACAAGTTATTGTCCTGAAACTAGAAAAATGCTTGTTTTTTTTGCCCCTTTTTGGCCCTTAATTCCTAAAATTTTGAGGTTATTACCCCCAAAATCAATCCCAGCCTTCCCTTTGTGGTATGGTACCTTGCAGTACAATTTCAGAGAGATCCATACACTTGAACACAAGTTATTGTCTGGAAACTAGAAAAATGCTTATTTTTGGCCCCTTTTGGGCCCCTTATTCCTAAACGTTTTGGGCAATTACCCCCAAACTCAATTCCGGCTTTCCCTTTGTGATATGGAACCTTGTAGCACAATTTCAGAAAGATCCATACACTTACACACACGTTATTGTCATGAAACTAGAAAATGCTTGTTTTTGCCCTTTTTGCCCCTAATTCCTACAATTTTGAGGCAATTACCCCAAAATCAATCCCAGCATTCCTTTTGTGATATGGAACCTTGTGGTACAATGTCAGAGAGATCCATACACTAACACACAAGTTATGTCTGGAAGTTACAAAATGCTAATTTTGGCCCCTTTTGGCCCCTAATTCCTTAACTGTTGGTACCATAACCATACCTTCCTTTTGTGGTATTGAACCTTATGGTAAAATTTCATAGAGATCCATTCATTTAAACTAAAGTTAGAGTGCGAAAACCAATGTGTCTTCGGACGACGACGACAACGACGACGACGCCAACATCATACCAATATACGACTGCAAAATTTTTTTGCGGTCGTATAAAAACTACATTTTATCCCTTTGTTCTATTTTTAGCCATGGCAGCCATGATCGATAGTAAGGGTCTTCAGACACAATTTTCTAAACTACATATCCCAATAGTGATTAACGCCAAGTTTGGTATTATTTGGTTCATTAGTTTTAGAGAAAAAGATTTTTGTAACAAATAATGGACAATGACAACGACAGACAACTGACACCAAGTATTGAGAAAAGCTATCTTGACCCATAGGGCCAGGTGAGCTTTAAATGTCTTACATCTCCAGTCTTTCTGTAATAATCCACATTGGTAAGATTTCTGGTCAAACCAAAATCTGCTATTTCTAGTACATCATCTTCAGCAACTAACACATTTCTTGCAGCTAAATCTCTGTGAATACACTGTAATAGATAAACAAAAACTAATAAATCATATTTAAACTTGACCTCTTTGTCCATACAAGAAGGTGTGCTTTATTGTTGCTTATCTATTCTCTATATGAGCAATCACAAAAAAATTAATTTTTTCCACTACAAGCTGACAAAATATACATTTTTCAGTTTAGCTTTTTATCAAATATGAAGTTAAGATACAAATTCAGAAAAATGTGAGTAGATATCAGAAATAAATTTCAATGATCTTTCATAAGGTATAGCAAAGTTCGTTTTTCTTTTAAAGTCCAAAAAGACAATTGGATATTAAAAAAAAAATTCATAAGGGTTCTGCAGAACCAAGCGTCTCGCCTTCTTTTGCTGTAAATCGCAGCAAAAATCAACAAAAATGAGGAAAAAAATCAATAAAAATATTCCTCTTGATATTATCTTTTGATTGTAAGAAGCTTCTGTCCAAGTTTGGAAAAAATCCAGTATAGTTTATGAATCTAATAAATGTTTTAAAAACTTTAACTGCAGACTGTATGTAATGTTATCTGGAAGAAGAACTAAGTCCATTTATAAGTAAAATACAGATACACAGATACAAAATTTTAACAAAATTTCCTTTAAGATACTTGCTTTTGATCATAAACAAGCTTTGGTACAAATTCAAAATAGTATAAGAAAGTTATTAAAATTTCAAAAACTTAAACCACAGAGTGAATGTGTTGTTTCCTGGCGGAAAATCTAAGTCCATTTAAAAGTAAAATACAGATAAAATGGATTTATTTTTTTACAAAATTTACTTCTGGCTACAGTTTTATGATCATAAACATTGCTAATGTCCAAGTTTGGTACAAACCCAGGATATTCTAAGAAAGTTATTAAAATTTTAAAAACTTTAACCACAGAGTGAATGTAATGTTTCACTGCAGAAAATTTAAGTCCATTTATATGTAAAATTCGGAAAAAATGGGGAATTTTATTTTTACAAAATTTACTTCTGGATACTATCTTCTGACCATAAACAAGCTTCTGTTCAAGTTTGGTACAAACCCAGGATAGTTTAAGAAAGTTGTAAAAATTCTAAAAACTTTAACCAAAGAGTGAATGTAATGTTTCACCGCAGAAAAACTAAGTCCATTTATATGTAAAATACGGAAAAAATGGGAATTTTATTTTTACAAAATTTAATTCTGGATACTATCTTATGATCATGAACAATCTTCTGTCCAAGTTTGGTAGAAATCCAGTATAGTTTAAGAAAGTTATTAAAATTTCAAAAACTTTAACCACAGAGTGAATATTTGTGGACGTCGCCGCCGCGGACGCCGACGGAATGTAGGATTGCTATGTCTCGCTTTTTCAACTAAAGTCGAAGGCTCGACAAAAAGCACAATATCATGAAGCTATGAACATTCTCTTTATGTTCTAATAACATAATAATAACTCTCATCTTTTTAATCAAAGAATAAATTAGCATTAAAGGTCTATTAACTAAAATTATTCACAAAAAAAGTTTAAATTTAAATCTAACCTTTCTATACGCCAGGTATTCCATTCCTCTGGCTATCTGGTAGGCATATGATATTAAGTCTTTTTCTGTTAATGGTTTGAATGAGCCCTTTTCCAAATCTTGCTTTTTGTATCCTTCAGAATTAGGTGGTCTTCTTGATCTCAAGTAGTCTCGCATGTTACCATGTGGCGCAATTTCTAATACTGTTTCTTCATAGTTTTCAAGGGAACATGATTATCCCAAGATTGACAATTGTGAATACACATGTACACTTATGTCTACTTTTTATCATGTCTTTATTATCATCAGATTACATATTTGATATCATTGTATAAATAACTTTAAAGTCATGAAACCTCAAATTAAAAAAAAATATGCAAATGTTTTTTATAACAAAATGGATAGTTTTCATTATTAAACTTATGTACATATATTTTTTTCTGAAGAAAATTCTTTAATTTGTCCACATTTAGAAGAAGTTTACTTTTTTAATTACTTGCTTCCAGGAAGCAACTCGACGACATATTTTCCGTATTGACCTTTTCCATTGTATTTTGGGGCCTTTTATAGCTGACTATGCAATGGGCTTTGCTCATTGTTGAAGGCCGGTGACCTATAGTTGTTAAATTTTGGTCTCACAGTTGTCTCATTGTCATACCACATCTTCTTTTTATATTAGCGTAAACCATTTTGTAAAAATCCAGTGATCGCAATACGCATGATTCTGTCACTGAAATAAACTATTATTTGATTGTACATGTAAAACACGTGCTCAATATCCATGCTTTTTTGTTGATTGTTTACTATAAGGTGACAATCGGTAAACTTCGGAGTCAAAACACGACATTTAATGAGCTGCCATATTTGTTAAATCATAACAGACAGAGAGAAAAAAAATTGACGATTATATGATATATTTGCGTAAATAAACTGTTATCACAGAGATATGTCTCGCCTTTTAGTTATTTTGATTATGCAAATGATGAAATCAAAATAGCAATACTTTAACATCTTACACAAGTTATGCAAATATTCAAAGTCAATGAACCATGACTGAGTTACATGGCTTAACAATCTCCATGTAAATGAGATGTGCCAATGCTAATACAACTGCATACCAAATACCATGATTGACTTATTATAAGTCGTTCCCAAACCTAAATACAAAAATTAACTTGTAAACTATGTAAAAGTTTCAAAGTCAATGAAGCATGAAGAGGGGGTGGGGCTATATAACCTCCATGGAAACAATACTTGCAAATGTAAATAAATTTGCATACCAAATATCATTGATTTAACATTCATCCTCTTATAAAGCCCATGGTCTCTTAGTAACCTATCTAAAATGAAACTATATCCTTGTATAAAGCCCATGGTCTCTTCTTGACATATTGTTAATAAGACCATTTCCTATTATAAAGGCCATGGTATCTTCTTAACCTATCTTTAATGAGACCATATCATATTTTAAAAGCCATAAAGACAAAACTCGATAAAATAAGTCCATATTCTATTATAAAAGCTAGTCCTAAACATGCATGAAATATTTGCCACTGGATGTTAAGCAACCAACAATCAATAAATCATATTATAAAGGCCATGGTCTGTTCTTTACTTATCTAATATCAGACCACATAATATTTAAAAGGCCATGGTCTCTTACCTGTATTACCTTTCTTAAATGATACCATATCATATTTTAAAGCCATGGTCTCTTCCTAACCTATATAAAATGAGATCATATTCTAATATAAAGCACATGGTCTCTTCTTTACTTATCTAATACCAGACCGTATCATATTTTAAAGGCCATGGTCTCTTATAAGCAACCTAATATAAGACCATATCCTAATATAAATGCCATGGTCTCTTATTACTTATCTCAAATGACACCATATCTGTAATAAATCCCATGGTCTCTAGTTAACCTATCTAAAATGAGACAATATCATATTTTAAAGGCCATGGTCTTTTATAACCTTTCTTAAATGATACAAAATATGTTAAAAAGCCATGGTCTCTTCCTTTACCCATATAAAATGAGACCAAATTCTAATATAAAGCACATGGTCTCTTCTTTACTTATCTAATACTAGACCATATCATATTTAAAAGACCATGGTATCTTATTCCTTTACTTAAATGATACCATATCATGTTTCAAAGGCCATGGTCTCTTAGATCCAGCCTAAAATTATACCATATCCTAATATAAATGCCATGGTCTCTTGTAACTTATCTCAAATGACACCATATCTGTAATAAATCCCATGGTCTCTTATTAACCTATCTAAAATGAGACCATATCATATTTTAAAGGCCATGATTACCTTTCTTAAATGATACAATATATGTTATAAAGCCATTGTCTCTTCCTTTACCTATATAAAAATGAGACCATACAATAATATAAAGCACATGGTCTCTTCTTTACTTATCTAATACCAAACCATATCATATTTTAAAGACCATGGTCTCTTATTAACCTATAAAAAATGAGACCATATCATATTTTAAAGGCCATGGTCTCTTATTACCTTTCTTAAATGATACCATATCATATTTTAAAGGCCATGGTCTCTTATTACCTTCCTTAAATGATAACATATCTGTAATAAATCCCATGGTCTCTTGTTAACCTATCTAAAATGAGACCATATCATATTTTAAAGGCCATGGTCTCTTATTACCTTTCTTAAATGATACAATATTTGTTATAAAGCCATGGTCTCTTCCTTTACCTATATAAAATGAGACCATATTCTAATATAAAGCACATGGTCTCTTCTTTACTCATCTAATACCAGACCATATCATATTTTAAAGACCATGGTCTCTTATTCCCTTACTTAAATGATACCATATCATATTTCAAAGGCCATGGTCTCTTAGATCCAGCCTAAAATAAGACCATATCCTAATATAAATGCCATGGTCTCTTATTACCTTTCTTAAATGATACAATATATGTTATAAAGCCATGGTCTCTTCCTAACCTATATAAAATGAGATCATATTCTAATATAAAGCACATGGTCTCTTCTTTACTTATCTAATACCAGACCGTATCATATTTTCAAGGCCATGATCTCTTATAAGCAACCAAATATAAGACCATATCCTAATATGAATGCCATGGTCTCTTATAACTTATCTCAAATGACACCATATCTGTAATAAATCCCATGGTCTCTTGTTAACCTATCTAAAATGAGACCATATCATATTTTAAAGGCTATGGTCTCTTATTACCTTTCTTAAATGATACAATATATGTTATAAAGCCATGGTCTCTTCCTTTACCAATATAAAATGAGACCAAATTCTAATATAAAGCACATGGTCTCTTCTTTACTTATCTAATACCAGACCATATCATATTTTAAAGGCCATGGTCTCTTATTACCTTTCTTTAATGATACCATATCATATTTTACAGGCCATGGTCTCGAATAACCAGTCTAAAATAAGACCATATCATATTTTAAAGGCCATGGTCTCTTGTTAACCATGAATACAAAATTAGTTTATACCTCCTCTATTACAAAGGCCATGGTCTCTTATTAACCTTTATAATATAATACTATATCATAAAATAAAGGCCATGGTCTCTTATTAACCAATATAATATAAGACAATATTATATTTTAAAGCCATGGTCTCTTATTACCTTTATTAAATGATATTATATCTATTATAAAGGCCATGGTCTATTATTACCTTTATTAAATGATACCATATCTATTATAAAGGCCATGGTCTCTTACTACCCATGGTGTCATATAGTAACCTTAAAGGCCATGGGCATGGTCGTCTTATTACCCATCTTAAATGATACCATATCCAATTATAAAGGCAATGGTCTCTTCTAAACCTTTCAAAATGACACCATTTTGTGTTATGAAGACCATGGTCTCCCGCACTTGAGGAGGAGAGCAGCATCACCAACCCTACCTATACAAAAGTTTTTGGGCAATACAAATATTTTAATTTAAATGATTATTGATTTAACATTACCTACGTGGCTGGTAAATAAATCATCACTCATCACTCATTTAGCTAAAACATCACTTTTTAACTGTCACACATTAGTTTTACAATGTAAAATACATATTCATGATATTGGTATATTTTTCATGAATGCCATCTTGTCCAAAGTGAAAGTAGCAAGCCTCAATTTCGATAAGTCATGTGTTAAGAGACAGCTGTCTCATGCCGCTTTTTCCACCGGAAATATACCATTTATTTGATCACATGATCAAACCTATTTCTTTATATTCCTCTGAAATTTGGGGTACGTTTAACCCAAAGAGTAGTAAATTTAGAAATGATATACTCTTAGATAAAAATTATTCAGATCTTGAACCAGATAAATTACACATGAAAATAACAAAATTTATTTTGGGTGTAAATAGAAAGAGCAGCAATTTTGCTGTACTATCTGAACTGGGTAGATTTCCTATTTATATTAGTATTGTGAAAAACTTACTGAATTATTATTTTAGAATTGAAAATATGCCTGAGGACTCTTTATTATATAAATTCTTACAGACCTCTAAAGATTTAGATGATAAAAATCACAATAGTTGGTATAGCAGTGTCAGACACCTATGTAAAATTATTGATCTGCCTAGTAACTTTATTAATTGTAGTAAATACAAATTCAGAAAATGTTTACTTAATTGTTTAAAAGTATCCTATGTTAAATCTTGTGAGAATGCTTATAGCCAAAATAGCCAAGGAAAATTAAGAACATATTGTCAATTTAAAACATCATTTTGTAAAGAAAATTATTTAGATATCTTGAATAATTTTGATCTGAGAAAAGCTATCACAAAATTCAGGATTTCATCTCATAGACTCAAAATTGAAACTGGGAGATATTCCAAATTAGAAGTTCATCAAAGAATTTGTGTTAAATGCGATTTAAATAAAGTGGAAGATGAACTTCATTTTCTTATAGAATGTCCTCTATACTCTAAGGATAGAGACCTGTTATTTGATCTGATATTTAAAGAATGTAAAAATTTTTACTCCTTAGATATGGTCAATAAATTTATTTGGTTATTAAACTGTGAGTCTATTAATATTTTGAAACAACTTGGCTATTTCTTATCAAAACACCTGCCTTGAGTAAACATTTATTAGTCTAACACTGAGATACTGTTAGCAATATTTATAATGTCTAACTTTAGTATACTGTTTTGTTGTTCTGCTTTATTGTATTTGTAATTGTAACTTTATATTGTCATATATGTATATGCACTATGCCCCTTGAGGGTACCTCTTATGGAAATAAAAGATATTCTATTCTATTCTATTCTATACCTCGCACCTGTGTGCGCTGTTATTCAAACGAAAGTGAAAGTAAGTCTCGTTTTGATATGTCACGTGTTAGAAGAGACAGCTGTCTCTGTAGTATTTTAGACAGGGAGCGTCTTTTTACCACAGAACACCACAGAATACCACAGAACACCACAGAATACCACAGAACACCAAAAATATACCACAGAACTTCGAAATATAAATACTTCAGACATTATATTATTGTTATTGTTAATTCTTTTTATAATTTGACATTTATTATTCAAATAAATTAATTTTTTTCTATTTAGGGTTGACTCACTATCGTTTCGCCCCCAACTGAATTGGCCTATTATTGGGTCTATACCAAAAACAACTACCGGTTTTAAAACCATAATATACAAAAATAATAAAATTCACAACAATTGTAATTCTGGGGTATATTTGTGGCATTTACTTTTTTTCAAAATACATTTTCATTTTTTCTTGTTATTTTTTTTCTTCCATTATTTAGAATGTTTAGATGCATAACGTAATTATATCATCTATTTTGTATATACCAGAATTTATCGTTTTGTAGTTGTCATTTTGTTTTATTTTATTTTAAGAGTTGTTACAATATTGAATAAGTACATGTATATTATTAGATATTGAATAATATATAAAGCAGTCCTTTAAGGGCTTCCAAATACTTTCAAAAGATATTTGAAGTTGTTGTTGGACAGATATTTGAGTTGACTAATAAAATATTATAAGTGTGTCTTTATAATAGTCAAAAATTTCAAATTTGATGATTTGGGATTTTTCTTTTGATGTGTGTGTATCTTCTCCAATTTATGTATAGAATTTATGCAGGGCCTTAAATTGTGTAGAGGCATGTTGGTAGTTGTCTCCAGCATTGTCCAGGAAAAACGTTCTCTGACAACACTAGCGGCAACTCAGATGGACATCACAAACTAATACATAAGCTTGGCTTTTGAAACACTGAATAGATTCTTGACACTTGATGCAGTTCAAAACCAAATACTATTATTGACTCGGCAAGTCAGATGAAACATTGTATACACATACTTTACTTGAGATGAAATAAAAGTCATTTGGACAATATTTCAGATCTTTACGAAATTTTGTATGCATTTAGAAATAGTTGAACTGCATCTAAATAATTAAAAACTGGCATATGTAGATTAATATATAGATTCTATATTTTGGGTCCAAAATGATGATCTGAGCGAGTTCACTGGCACATTAAAAGTACCAAAATTTAATTAGATTATCTAATTTTGACACTCGTCGTGATCACCAATTCATCAAGCCAATTAACATGTCATTTAAGTTTTCACACCTGAGACATCAAATACATTTAATTGGGTGTCTTTCCTGCTATTCCTACATTTTGAAAATAAATATTCCTTCTATTCCTATCTTTTAAAAACAATGGCAATGCTTAATTCGGCTATGGTGCCGTATGGACAATATGAGTTCTAATCGGTTAAACAGAAAAGTTTTCATATGGGCAGACATTATGAGTAAAATACAATGCAAGTGTATAAAAAATTGGAATTTTTATGTAACGAAAACATTTTCTGAATGTAATGCAGAACATTTGTGTAACATTACAGAATATGTTCATAGTACTTCAGTTGTCAATACTATTATGTCTAAAATGTTGAGTAAATATGTTGAACAGTGGCAATGCAATTTACAGTCAGAGAAAGCTTTATCTGGTAAAGGTGGTAACAAACTTCGAACATATAACTTATTAAGAACAGTTTTGAAACGGAAACTTATTGTACAATTCCAATGTCATTTTCACAAAGGAGTTCTTTTGTCAAATTTCGATGTGGTGTAGCACCACTAAGAATCGAAACAGAGAGATTTGAAAAATTACTTTTACAGTTTTACTGTTTTAGAGGAGCGAGTCTGTGATAGTTGTAAGGATATTTTAGAAGATGAAGGCCATGTTATCTTATCATGTCTTTTATATGACGATTTTAGAAAAAAAATATTTGATGAAGCAACACATTTTAATAGTGATTTTATCTCTTTTGTTGATAAACAGAAATTAGTGTTTTTATTTACAGTTGTTAATATGATTCGTAGCTGTGCCAAAGCCTTTTGTTAGAACTTTTTTTAGATTTTTTACTATTAATATTTTCAAACTGTACATTGATGAAAACTAACTCGTTTGGTTTTATGGATATTTACCTGAAGTTAATTAGCATTATGTTTTGACAATCTAATCTGATGAATCCCTCGTTTATTCAACTATTCCTTCTATTCCTACATGGATTTCTTACAAATGACATACAAGATTTTAGGAGCAATAAACCATTTATGGAATTATACCTCGCATAATCAGATGGCAATTAGAATTCAATCAATTGACAATTTTGTAAATAGTTGATTATTTTGAAATTTATTAACAGAATTGAGAGAACAAACTTATTAATCTTAATAGTGTAATTGGCGCCGGTAAAATTCATCATGTCAACCGTTTTCTTTAGAAAATTATTTTTTTATAGAAAACATTTATTTATAGAAAATCATTTTTTTACAGAAAAACTTTTTTTACAATAAATTGTTTTTAAAAGATTTTATAAAATATAGTTTAGTATCTCAAAGGTCTCCAAATATAAAAAAAATCTACTTAATAACAAAAAAAAGTTATGATCATTAAAGAAAAGTATATCTCATCCGGTCAATCGTCCTGTCATTAGTGTAGCCCGAATTATAAAAATAATATAATTCTGAATTATTAGTTTTGCATTTTGTAAAATAATTCAATGTTCTGTGGTATATTTTAGTAGTTTAATTGTATTTTGTGTAGTGCTGTGGTATATTTTGGGTGTTCAATGGTATTCTGTGGTGTTCTGTGGTGTTCTGTGGTAAAAAGATTATATATGTGAACCACGCACCAGCACCTGTACCTCCTGAGAGAAATCTTTTAGATTTTATAGTGTTTCATTCATTGAAAACATTTTAGTATTGTGTTATTATCACCTTTTGTCGCACTGCCATGCGTTCATAGACTTTTTATTGTTCGATAGACAATATTTTGAACTGGCATTTTGAATCATATTTTATTTTCACACTTTGCCCGGGAAAAAATGGCTACCATTATTTTTTAGCAAACATTTTCCCCTTGCCTCTGACTTGCACATTGTACTGTATTTCGATATAAATATTTCAATTCAACAGAGATTATTTTGGCATCCTCCTTGAATTTTTTGCTTGGTTAATTTGTCAAACTAGTAAACATTTATCATCGTAACAACAACTCCTACCGATCTCCAACAGAGCCTTCCAACGGTGGGAATATCCACGACGTGTCGGCTCTTTTGGACTTTTATCTGATCATCAACTCTTTTGCGTATCATTTTCGATAAAAACTTCAGTTCACCATTCTCCATTCATCAGTTCATCAGTTCATATCTACAATTACAAATCTCTGCTCACCTGGACCACCATAGCTAATTGACTCTTCTTGTTTGCTTGCTTCAGAGAAAAATTTATTATTTATAAAGAATTAATTTCAACAAGAGATATTTATGTCGGAAAGAAAACTTCAAAAATATTTAAAAAGACCATTGCCTTCTATCATCGGTACTAAAACTCATACTCCAGTAGTCCTCACTGACAGCAAAGGTTTTAATCTGTGGGATCAAGTATCTAACCAAATTGAATTGGAGATCAGATGGTGGTGTAAGTCGTCTCGCACATCAGTGAAAGGTTACGACTGGCTGAAACAAAACATAGCCCAACAAATTGGCCGACTGGATAACATACACCTATACGTCTGGCTAGGCACCTGTGACCTAACGAACTACGACGGGAAATTCATTTCACTCTCAACAGAAGAGAACAAAATACAGCAAATAACCGACACATTTCAAGAAATAATAGAACTTTTGAAACCATATCCTGCCTGTAAAATTACCTTCTTAGAAATTCCTCCATATTCAATACTTGATTTCAACGCATATAAAAGCACGACAACCCGTCAACCTTCAAACACCAAGAGGAACAACTAATTAAAAAAGTAGAAGAACTAAACAGCAGCATTCGTTATATAAATTCAACTTTAGACACCTTCTCTCCAAATTTTGCAATAGACATCAGCCATCATCATCAAGAAAAAACTTCAAAATCCAAAAATTAACCATCAGAGATAAGTACTTTTTTGATTTATACAGGGACGGTATACATCCAAAGCAGACCTTGTCGAAAGTTTGGCTTAAAAACTGGCAAATCAGGTACAAAAACAGTGCTGGGGCTGATTTTATAGCCAACGGTGGGAATATCCACGACGTGCTCCTGACTCAGCCTCCGCACCCCAACTCAACCAGCAGAGCCTTCCAACGGTGGGAATATCCACGACGTGTTGGCTCTACTGGCCGTTTGCCACCATTATAAACTATTCTATAACTTGAAAACTTGCGTCTCATCTACCTGCTTTACATAATCAACCTATAATATATCTGCCGCTAGCATATAATCATCGCCTAACTAACATATACTCACCTGGCTATATATAACATCTGCGTAACCGCCTCATACTTGCTTGTATAATATTACCATTGCATCAACCATAACTGGATCATTATAATTATCTTCGTCATACAATCATTGATTAAGGAAACATTCTATTGCACACCACCCTCACCTTTGTATTTGGATCATACTGACAGTCAATTATGGCTGCATCAAATGTCCCAACAAGACGAATTACTCGTATGAACTCTGGCAACAACCTACAAATCACAAATCCGATATACAAAGACTACATTCTAGACAAAAAAAAGCCATTCACAGGAAAATGATGCATGCTCAAAATCGCACATTGAATCTACTATGAAACCTGGCAACAATTTGGTATTAGAATTTAGCACAGCAGCATATGAGCTTGCCAGACTTAGTCTTAGCAAAATAATAGACAATTCCACACAATATTTTGGCCTAATCAGACACAGTGAGGAAAACTTAGGCGCTAATGTTGATTCATGTATTAAAGTCTTTAACCGAAAAAATGACAACACCCAGGGCAAAACTCTGAAATTCGTTATTAATCTCTATCATACCAGCTCAAGAATGGTTATTAATGGCTCAAGAGTAGATCTATATTTGGCTGAAATCCATGATAAATTGTGCGACGAACTTGCCATAAATGGTCACATGCTGTCAGTTCTTAATGGCAACATCGCATCAACTATTTCAACGTCAAATAGTGTAGGAACAGATCAAAACCTTCCGGCAGCTACCAAAACCTGTCGAGACAATATTGCTGATTTAGCCATTGAATTTAGGGATGATGAAAGTAAAGATTCTGAACATGATCCTGTAGACATCTGTCCAATTTGCAACACAACCTCACTTCTAGACACTATCGAATGCACCGAGTGCTCTTTATGGATTCATTATCATTGTGCTGGACTTTCACAATCGGCTGTTGATGCCTTAAACACACTAGCCTTTGTCTGCTCTCTATGTACTGATAATATGTTGTACCATGCTGACTCATCAGCTTATAACAGATCACAAACTCTGCAAATGGTAACATGTTCTTCTCTCTCGGACGATGACAATAATCCAGAGGCCTCTCCGCCAATCTATGAACTTAGTGACACTGAAGAGACAATTGTCAAAGAAATCTCCATTCCACATGCTACGCATGACCAGATAAAGTCACCAAAGGTCAACTCCATTTTAAACTCTTCCACCAAAGGCAATGAAACCAGACCACAGACTCCTCCCACTTCTGAGCAAACATCAACAGAGAATTTACAGAAAAAGGTAAAACGCCAACCTTCAAAAGCAGCTAAATCTAAAATCATAAACACAGAAGACAAAGCATATATTATCAAACTGGAAAACGAGATCAATGAGCTTAAATCAACTATTGAACTTCAGAATAGCCTCCGAAACCTACAGGAACATCAGCAAGCGTCATCTTTTAGTGCAAACAATATTCAACAATCCTCTCAGCCAAATCCACAAACTTCAAATTTTGGTAGCTCGAACATTGACGAGCAGAGAATAAGAATGCTTGAGTTTCAAATGATGCAAAACATGTCTATGAACAACATGCTAGCTAACCAACAAATGCAAATGATGATGCAACAACAACAGATGATGCAACAATCTTTTCTACATTCCACTGCTGGTTTCTCTACTTATCCTCACATGGCAATACCAAGGCATATTCCACCTCCTCCTGGGTATGTGCCAAATGTAATACCAAATTCTGCTCCAAATGGTATATATGGTCCTCCTGGGGTCTCTTATCATCACCCCCAATATCATCGACAATTCCAGCCTCCTCCATATCCACAGTTTAATGCTGCGCAAAATCTACAACATCAGAATGTAAATCAATCTTACAATAGTCAGCATATTCAAAGGGACCTGAGAGTTGGCTTTTTTCATCATTCTGGAATGTCAACCTCTCAAATTGACTATATTCTGCATAATGCCACAATTGCCTTTCTTTCAGACTACAAGATCCATGACCAATGTCACTCCAATACTTCAAGTCATGTTCCTGTGAGTGCAAAGATGAATGTTAAATCAAAACCAACGAATAAAGCAATCAAATCCGGCTTTATCAGTAAATTCAAAACCCAGTGGAAAGATATAGATAGTGAGTTATACCATAACCATATCAGTAATGAACTCTCTCAACACAATATTGAAAGTCACTCGATAGAAGAAAGCATTAACTTCCTGTGCAACTGTCTTAAAAAAGCTGCTACAGTTGCTGTTCCATCAAAGATTATCAAATTAAAAGGTCCACAATTCAAGGCATCTCCAACCACTCTTATGCTGCTCAAAATAAGTAAAGAAAATATCAACTCTGGAAATCCCATGGCAAGAAAATGACCATCTCAAAACAGACAAAATACTGGCGCAACGAAATCTTCGCAAACAACTCCGAAAGGAACAGTATTTGTATAGAACTCAATTCTATAATGAATTGATGGACAATCAAAGCAATGATATGTTTCATAAACTCATTCGACGAAACAGAGGCTCCAAAATAAAGATGCAATGTGCATAATGGAAAATGGCGAGCACCATTATTCTGCAACTGACCAAACAAACAGCTTCTCTAGATACTTTGAGGACCTGGCTGTTCCCAAAGACAATGGATATGATTCCGAATTCTTAGATCTCTGCAATATCCGGCATAATATATTTGATGAACTTTGCAAACAAAGCAGCAACGAACAACAATTTAGTTTTCAAAATATCTGTGATGCAATCCAACAGCTACATTCTGGCAAGGCAACAGATGAATTAGGTCTTGCTGCTGAACATTTTAAAAATTCTCCAACAACTGTAACTTTTCTTACAAACTGCTTTAATAACATTTTCAACAATCATCATATACCTGATATATTTAAATCTGGTATCGTAACACCTGTACTCAAAAAAGGGAAAAATCCAATGCTAATGGACAACTATAGAGGAATTGCCGTAACACCTGTCATCTCAAAACTTTTCGAATGTACCATTCTTCCTCGTCTAACAGTGAATTTTAATCAGTCACCACTTCAATTCGGCTTTACAAAAGGCTTGTCGATGCTTATGGCCAGTCTCATCATCACTGAAGCTAGAGCAGAAGTAAAACTAGTCACAATGGAGCCTTTATTTCTTATTACTCTGGACAGTCAGAAGGCCTTCGACGTGGTAGATCACATCATACTACTAGATGCGTTATATGACCATACTCAGAATCATCCTCTTTGGTCAATAGTGAAAAATCTTTACTCAGGGCTAGTTTCAAGAGTCAAATGGAAGGGAACCATAAGTGATAGCTTCAATATTCATCAGGGAGTACGACAAGGAGGAATTCTTTCACCTTTTCTATATAAAGTCTATGTGAACAATCTGCTTGAGGATCTTAAATCGCACAATCTTGGCCTTAAAATTGGCACAAATTATGTTGGGTGCCCAACTTGTGCGGACGACATAGCCTTCTTAAGCAGCAGCCATCAGGAATTACAATGCATGCTTTCTGTTGCAACTCATCATGCCAGACAGTCTAGAGTAACAATAAATCCTACCAAAACTAAAGCTGTCATCCTCAACAAACCGAAAAATATAAATAGGTCCGACTTAAACTGGACACTAGGCAATACCCCTGTTTATCCATCAGAAGACACAACACATCTTGGCTTAATAAGAGCAGAATTGAAAGAAAACAATCTTAATGTTGATGCGCGCATCAGCATTGCGAGAAGAACCCTATACTCTCTGATGAATACTGGCCTACATGGAACAAATGGTCTAAACCCACAGACATCTTACAAGATTTATCAGAGCTATGTTATTCCTCGTCTGTTATATGGAATGGAAATACTCCTCTTAACCAGAGCCAACTTGATATCATGACCCGCTTCCACACAAAACATTGCGTAATATTCAGTCTCTGATGTAATATATTGAAATTTTTATCTAAAGTCACTTAAGAACTTAATTACTAAAACAGATGCATACCGATATAATCGCGTTTTATGATGTGTGGTATTTGTATTAGATTAGGAGTTGTATTAAAACCATGAAACTGTGCAGACGACTTTATTCTCTCTGTGCCAGATAATTATCAGCTATTTTACAATGGCGACGAGACAAATGGATTTATTTACAAATGAACAATTGGATTAATTAATAGTATTGATTAGTTCCATAATGGCATCGGCACTACCTGTATTTCCACCTTTCAGTGTACATGAAAGTGCAGCTGATCAGCGCTGGAAAAAATGGACAAAACGTCTTCAAAATTTACTTGTTGGAATGAATATAAAGGATAAAGTAAGACAAAGAGCATTACTTTTGCATTACGCAGGGGAAGAAGTAAATGACATTTTCGATACTTTACAAGAAACTGGAGAGGATTACGATACAGCTCTTACCAAGCTTACCGAATACTTTGCACCGAAGAAAAACGTAGAATATGAAATATATAAATTCCGGCAGGCAAAGCAAGAAACAGATGAAACCATAGATGCGTTTCATACAAAGTTAAGACAACTATCCGTCAACTGTGAATTTACTGATGACAATCGGGAAGTAAAATCTCAAATTGTTCAAGGGTGTTCTTCTTCAAGACTGAGGAGAAAAGCTTTAAGAGAAGATATGACTTTGGAACAATTGTTATTGTCAGCAAGAGCCCTAGAATTATCTGAAAAACAAGCAAACGAAATTGAGCATAAAGATGAGAAACTCGAGACCAACGCTTTACACAAGAAGAGAAATGTTCGGAGAAATCAACCAAGATATTTACAAGATAAGCGTCCTGAACAACGTGTGAATCAAAACAACAAATGTAGGAATTGTGGAGGTGAGTTTCCACACCGAGGGAAATGTCCTGCTCAAGGAAAATCCTGCAATTTTGTAAGAAGCTTAACCACTTCGAGAAGATGTGTCGGTCAAAAGAAATACTAATACTAAACGATCTGTTAATACGCTGGAGAACTCAGATTTTGAAAACAACTTTGAATGTCAATCAAAGATAGACAGTAGTTCAGATGATGAATATGTTTTGGACTACAGACAGAATCGACAAAAGGAACCGTGAACTCTATTAAACGAGATCAACCAAGAATTTGTGTCAAAATCAATGAATCAAATATAAACGTTCTTATCGACACTGGCTCAAGTATCAATGTAATTGATGAGGATACTTATAACAGGATGAAGAGAAACCAAAACTGATAGCTACAAAGACCAAAGTTTTCGCATATGGATCTCATCAAAATTTAGATTTCGTGGGAAAGTTTGACACTGTAATAGAAACGAGAGATAAGCTAACAAATGCAACTGTTTATGTTTCTAAAGGGACAAGTGGTAATTTACTATGTTATGATACGTCATTAGAACTACAGATAATTCCGCAGATATCGAGGCTCTCAACAGGAACAAACACGAACTATTATGTGAACAATACAAAGATATTTTCATGGACTTGGGAAACTGAAAGATACACAAGTGAAAATTCATATTGACAACACTGTAAAACCTATAGTTCAGCCACACAGAAGGATACCTTTTCACGTAAGAAAACAGGTAGAAGCAGAACTTGAAAGGTTAGAGCGTTTAGACATTATAGAAAGAGTACATGGACCAACTCCTTGGGTTTCGCCTATAGTTGTAGCACCCAAACCTAAAAGTCCAGGTGAAATTAGAATATGCGTAGATATGAGACTACCAAACCAAGCAATACAACGAGAGGCACATAACTCCAACTATCGATGATCTAATAGTTGACCTTAACGGGGCTAAAGTATTTTCCAAAATGGATCTTTTAAACGGGTATCATCAGTTAGAACTTACACAAGAGTCACGAAATATAACTACTTTTACAACACATGTTGGACTACGAAGGTACAAAAGTCTAAGTTTTGGAGTCACTTCAGCAGCTGAAATATTCCAAAATACGCTAAGTACAGCATTAGAAGGTCTTGACGGGTGAGAAATATCTCCGATGATATCATTGTGTTTGGAGCATCTCAAGACGAACATGATACACGATTGGCAGCCTTATTTCAACGAATTCACGAAAATGGTTTGACACTGAACAAAAGAAATGCGAATTTAATAAAGATAGTTTGGAATTTTATGGACACATATTTAGCTCAAAAGGAATATCAGCAGATCCGAGAAAAGTAGACGCAATACGAAACACTAATATCCCAGCTGACATATCGGAAGTACGCAGTTTTCTAGCAATGACCAACTACGTTGGAAGATTTATTCAGAATATTCGACAATAACTGAACCTCTAAGATGTTTAACGAAGCAAGGAGTAACATGGACATGGACTTCAGAACAACAACAATCGTTTGATGCACTAAAACAGGAATTAATGAATAATAGGATAATGGCTTATTTTGATCCAAGAAAGGCAACTGTTCTTATAGTTGATGCAAGTCCAGTAGGTGTTGGCGCGTTGCTTACTCAGGATGGAAAGGTTAACGCATATGCAAGCCGTGCGCTTAGTGATGTAGAAAACGATACAGTCAGACAGAGCGAGAAGGACTAGCCATAGTATGGGCTATAGAACACTTTCATCTTTACCTGTACGGACACAAATTTACACTCGTTACAGATCATCAACCACTGGAATATTTTTTTAACAATCCAAAATCTAAACCACCAGCGCGAATTCAAAGATGGAGATTGAGACTGCAAACCTATGATTTCGACGTTAAGTACAAATCAGGAAAATCAAATGCCGCAGATTACATTTCAAGACATCCAAATATAAACGAAGCAAATCGAACTGATCATTATGATGTAGCAGAGGAATTTGTGAATTATATATCAGAGAACGCAATACCGAAAGCAATGACAATTGAAGAAATTGCATTAGAGTCCAAAGCCGATACGAATATTCAATATATCATCAAAGCCGTGAAATCAAGAAGCTGGGAAAATTCCTATGACAATAAAACTCTAGATACGTTTTCTCGTTTAAAGAACGAATTAACGATAGTGAACACAGACAAAGGAGAAATCTTGATGCATGATAATAGAATTGTCATTCCGCACAAACTTACGGATCGTGTTATAACACTGGCACACGAAGGTCATCAGGGAATTGTGCGAACAAAACAGTTACTAAGGGAAAAAGTTTATTTCCCTGGAATAGACAAGCGTGTTGAAGATACATGTAAAGCTTGTATTCCATGTTTAACAGCCACGCCAAAGAAAACGTTTGAACCATTGGCTATGTCAGACTTACCAGATGTACCATGGACATATATTAGCATGGATTTTTGTGGACCATTTCCGAGTGGACACTTTCTTATGGTAATCATAGATGAATATTCGCGATATCCGGTAGTAGAAACACTAACTACGATTTCTGCAAAGGCGGTAATTCCGTTACTTGACAAAGTGTTTTCAACGTTTGGAATACCTAATATAGTGAAAACGGATAATGGAAGCCCGTGGCAAGGAAAAGAATTCCGAGACTTTGCGACTTATATGGGATTTACACATAGGAAAATAACACCATTATGGCCTCAAAGCAATGCAGAGTGCGAGCGATTTATGCGTAGCATTGGAAAATCTATAAGAGCAGCACATACACAACATAAAAATTGGAAACAGGAAATGTTTACGTTCCTTCGAAATTACAGAGCTACGAAACACGCGACAACGGATGTTTCACCGGCAAAACTTTTATTTGGTAGAAATATTAAAACCAAATTACCAACTATAACACCAAAATATCAGGACAATGAAATTCGTGAAACTGATAAGAGGAAAAAGGATAAGATGAAGAATTATGCAGATACAAGGAGAAATGCTGAACCGTCCGATTTGAAAATTGGTGACACTGTATTGGTCAGGCAAGACAAACAAAATAAACTTTCAACTCCGTACAACTCTAATCCATACAAAATAGTTGAAAGGAATGGTACAATGTTAACAGCTAAAAGAGATGATGGACACATGATTACTCGAAATTCTTCATTTTATAAGCAAGTTAAAATACCACCGACAATTGTAAACAGTGAGAAAGAACAAGAACAAGAAGAACCATCAACGCAACTAAGGACGTCGGGAAGAATGAATAAAGCACCGGCGTACTTAAAAGATTATGTGAAGTAATGTTATGTATAGTAATGTGTAGCTAGTGAACAGGCATAATAATCCTGAGCTCACATTTAACTAGGCATCAAGCTTAGTATTTATAATCAAGTGAATAAGTTTAATTTTCTGTGTATCGTATGATGTCTCTAATATTTAGACTGAGTATACCAAGGAATTCATACTTTAATTCAGTTGTGATTCATTCATTCGTTCATGGTATCAATTGCAATATTTACCGCACTGAGAACATTTGGACATTATTACACCGCTATTTTATGGACATCGATAATGTATTAAAGAAAATTCATTTTATTGCTAATTTCACAATTCATTAATTTTATTTCATTTTATTATACTACTGACTGATAAAGTATAAATCTAGAAAGGGAGAGATGTAATGTATTGAAATTGTTTATCTAAAGTCACTTGAGAACTTAATTACTTTAACAGATGCATACCGATATAATCGCGTTTTATGATGTGTGGTATTTGTATTAGATTAGGAGTTGTATTAAAACCATGAAACTGTGCAGACGACTTTATTCTCTCTGTGCCAGATAATTATCAGCTATTTTACATCTGCCTACACGAACAGCCACTGGATCGGTATTTATGCTGTTGGGTGCTCTAACAATTGAGGCAGAAATACATAAAAGGCAACTTTCATTTCTGTACAGTGTTCTTTCTTGTAACAATTCGACAATTCAAGGCTTAGTAGACAGACAAATCATCATGAATATTGATAACCATCTCAGCTTCTTCTGTAAGGTCACAGGTGTACTAGCTTTATATGATCTGCCAAGTATAACTACACTTAGTCAAAATTTACCGTCAAAATTAAAATGGAAAGCAACAGTTAAATTAGCAATTCAGGATTATTGGACTAAAACCCTCATTAAAGAAATAGAAACAAAGTCTTCATTAACATATTTGGACAAAACCTTGTTAAGAATTGGATCTACACATCCGGTTTGGACCAGCCTTTCTTCAACCGTCTCGGATGTTAAAAAGGGAGCGATAAAAGTCCGGCTACTAACTGGGACTTATTTACTTGAATCTCACAGATCTAAATTTAGTGGTGGCAGGGAGTCGGCATTATGTAAATGCTGTGGAACGTCGGATGAAGATATAACCCATTTCCTGCTGTTGTGTCCAGCCTTACACCAGCAGAGAAAAGAAACATTCAGCAAACTTAAGTCTTATGTGATATCACCCTTACTGAAAAAATCGGCCTCCTGCAAACATTTGCTGCAAGTCTGCTGCGAACTTGCTGCAGACTTGCAGCGAACACAGAGTCCGTATTTGCGGCGTGTTTGCTGCAAATACGCTGCAGGTCTGCTGCGAACAATTTACCATGCAAATGAGTGTTTGCTGCAGACCTGCTGCAAACATTTATATGCAAATGAGTGTTTGCCGCAGACCTGCGGCAAACATATTTATGCAAATTAATCTTTCTCCTGCGTGTTTGCTGCAGACCTGCTGCTAACATTTATATGCAAATGAGTGTTTGCTGCAGACCTGCTGCAAACATATTTATGCAAATCAATCTTTCTCCTACGTGTTTGCTGCAGACCTGCGGCAAACATTTATATTCAAATCAATTTAATCTTTCTCCTGCGTGTTTGCTGCAAACTTGCAAGAACTACATACGTTATACAATTAACCAATATGTCATGTTGTGTACACATCATATATTACACAGCAAATTCTGAAAAAAGTTATGTTACATCCATACATACAATAATTCAATTACTTAACCATTTGAAAAAATTATCATAGCATAAGTTTATACCTGTTAATAATTAAGTTAAATTAATTCCAAGTACGTTCTCAAATGAATTACATGCATGAATCTAAAATTCAAAAAGGTTTATTTGAAATTTATTTTGTGCATATATATACAGCTAGTTAAATTAAAATTGTCACAAAATTCAACTAGACTTACAACAAAATATTTAGTAAGTTATAATCTTTAAGCATATGAGGGAGTACTGTATATTGCCTGGTTACATATTTGAAAATGAATTTTTACCCTTCATGCAGATATCTGTGGAGCCGCCGGGAATGAATTTCACAAGTTTACATTATATGATGAATTTGTATTTACAAATAATGTCTTTGAAAACTATTCTGTTAACTTCCAAACTATAATGCCTCCCTGAACACTAATATATATCATGACACAAACATCACCAACATTTTCAAATTTCAAATCTTTATCTTGCAGGAAGTTACAAATAGGCATGCTCAGTCGTTTTATGTAGTTTCTTGCAATGCTCTTGCAAACATATAAAATTGTCAAAGATTTCTGCAATCTAGCTGCGAACATCCCTTATATTCTAGTTTTTCCTGCAATCTTACTGCAAACATATTTGTTTCTGCAATGTTTGCAGAAGGTTTGCAGCTAGCTGCAAACATCTGCAAACATTATTCAAAGGGTTCCTGCAACCTTTTTGTTTGCAGCAGACCTGCAGCAAGCTTGCAGCAGATCTGCTGCAAACATTTCATTTCTGTAAGGGCAGTTATTGGCCTGGGATATTGGTCTAAAGAATTTAAAGGACATTTGGATCTGATAAGACTTATTATCGACAGTTCTTTTCTGTTGCCAAAGCTTAGAAATAGGACCGAATTGGACAAAATTCAAAGATTAGCTACGGACATGTGTTATAGACTCCATTCTCAGCGTGTATGGAAATTACAAGGAAAATAATTACTCTTTCGCTAAATATATAGATAATACAATCAGTGTAATAAGGAAAGATATGAGATGAACATTATGTACATATGTGTAAAGGTAGAGGCAGGGGTGTCCTGCTTTCCATTGTATAAAGCACCCTATATTTTTAGATTTTAGTTGTGGACAGTAAATCTTAAAATACATATTGATAAGGCCTAGATATTTTTACCTTTTAATTGCGTAAAATTTTTTCTTTATCAGTCCTTAAATATATTAGATTTTATCAGTGTACAGTGAATCTAAAAATTTTTTTTTTATTTAGTTATTTGTGGAAAACTTTTAGTGTACACTATTTAAGTTTTAATTAACTCCCCACCTGGATAATATCCGTTGAGGAGGTGTTCCATAATTGGAAGGATATACATATAGAAGAAGAAGAAGAAGAAGACGCTCCGTTTTAGACCGGAAATAGACCTCAGTATGGCGGCGGACATCGCTCAGACTCTTCGAAGCAAAGGCAAAAAACGACGACATGATGATTCTGACGAAGACTGGGCAGATGATTCGAATCTAAGCACGACGAGTAATAAATCTAACTTATCTTACACATCCCTCGGTGATGGCAAACTTCAACGGAGTACGTCAAGCTGAGAGATAGTAGACTTAGAAGCTGTTGGCGTTTTTTACAACAGTAATTCTCTACCAATACCAACACTATTAGACATGATTTATGATCAGTCAGGAATGTTTGGAGCATTAAAAACGCCACAAAAAGAATTTGTTGAGGGTCTCCAGAAAAATATTACGTTTTCTTCATCAATGCTTTATGTGAAAAATGGCTATCAGTTGAATGATATTTTAAGTGAAAGCCAGCAAAATTTAGAATCAAACAAGGATAAAAATAGGTAAGAAATATGTGAAATTGACTTGAGAGTCTACTGGAACTTGTTTTATGAGTGATTTATTTGTAAGAAAAAAATGAATGTTGAAAAGATTATTATAAATGCAATGTACGTACAGAGACGTGCAAAAAGTATTCGGTCAAAATGGTGGCGTGTTTATGTTTCAAAACAAAAGTTGCAAAGTTCATGCTTGCGCTGTAAATAAATCAACCAATGAAATACAACAAAAATATAAACTTACCTTGAATACTTTGTTAAGTATCCTTTTAGCTTCATTACATTTAATATCCTTTTTGGAATCTACATGTATAAGCACTGAATATAGTCAGGGGTAATACTGACCCAAATACGGTGGATTTTTTGGAACAATTCGTTTTTAGATTTAATCATCCCAGTACGTGTTTGAAGTTTTCTTTTTACATGTAACCAAACATTTTCTATTATATTCAAGTCTGGGGACTGTGCAGGCTAGCTCATACCGTTTATTCCTTCCGAGCTACAAACTCTTGGGTGGACTCTGCACGATGGACAGTGGCATTGTCATCCTGGAAAAAATAATTTCCTCCTGGAAAATGCCAAGCTATCACTGGCCACAAATGTTCATCAAGTATTTCTTGATATTTAACAGCATTAATATTGCTTTCTACAGTAGTAAGTGTACCTACGCCATTCCAGCAAATACAACCCCAAATCATGACTTGATATTTTGTTTGTTATGTCCTCGGTTGAACAAGGTCCGGTCTCCCCCCCTCGTCTCTTTTTCGCCATACGTAAATAAGTTCATCATGTCCAATCATAATTTTGCTCTCGTCAGAGAAAATAACCTTTTTCCAGTGGTTATTAATCGTCCGTCTCCTTTTTAGCTCACCTGGCCCAAAGGGCCAAGTGAGCTTTTCTCATCACTTGGCGTCCGTCGTCGTCCGTCGTCCGTTAACTTTTATAAAAATCTTCTACTCTGAAACTACTTGGCCAAATTTAACCAAACTTGGCCACAATCATCATTGGGGTATCTAGTTTAAAAATTGTGTCCGGTGACCCGGCCAACCAACCAAGATGGCCACCATGGCTAAAAATAGAACATAGGGGTAAAATGTAGATTTTGGCTTATATCTCTGAAACCAAAGCATTTAGAGCAAATCTGACATGGGGTAAAATTGTTGATCAAGTCAAGATCTATCTGCCATGAAATTTTCAGATGAATCGGACAATGGGTTGTTGGGTTGCTGCCCCTAAATTAGTAATTTTAAGGATTTTTTTTCATTTTCGGTTATTATCTTGAAAATTATTATAGATAGATAAACTGTAAACAGCAATAATGTTCAGCAAAGTAAGATCTACAAATAAGTCAACATGATCAAAATGGTCAGTTGACCCCTTAAGGAGTTATTACCCTTTAAAGTAATTTTTACCAATTTTTGTAAATTTTGTAATCTTTTACAAAATCTTCTCCTCTGAAACTATTGGACCAAATTCAACCAAACTTAGCCACAATCATTATTAGGGTATTTAGTTTAAAAATGTGTGCAGTGACCAAGCCAACCAACCAAGATGGCTGCCATGGCTAAAAATAGAACATAGGGTAAAATGTAGATTTTGGCTTGTAACTCTGAAACCAAAGCATTTAAAGCAAATCTTACAGGGATTAACTTGTTTATCAAGTAAATATCTATCTGCCCTCAAATTTTCAGATGAATTGGACAACTGGTTGTTGGGTTGCTGCCCTGAATTGGTAATTTTAAGGAAATTTTGCCGTTTTGGTTATTATCTTGAAAATTATTACAGATAGAGATAAACTGTAAACAGCAATAATGTTCAGCAAAGTAAGATCTTCAAATAAGTCAACATGACCAAAATGGTCAGTTGACCCTTAAGGAGTTATTGCCCTTTATAGTCAATTTGTAACAATTTTCATTAATTTGGTAAATTTTGGTAAGTTTTTACAAAATGTTTTCCTTTTGTAATCTTCTTTTCTGAAACTGCAGTAGAAAATCAATATAGAAAACAATCTACTAATGTACTGGCAATAAAAATAATTGATAATTCTATAACATGAAAAAAAACCACATTAATACCTGATGATGGTGTTTCTTTCTTTACATTGAAAATGATGTCACAACTATAATCCCGAACAATAGGTCGAATGTCAGATATGTTTCAGTACTTTGGCTTCATTTTCTACAGATTCCGAAGTGCAAATGATGCTTGAATTCCTACACTAATTTATACAGACTTCATCCCCTTTCACAGGTAATGCCTGCGTCATATTATATTTAAAACTTTAATAGAATATCAGAAATTTTGAGAGAAAATTAATCAACCATGCAAGATCTAAAACTTAATTAATATTGTTCAAATTATCAATTAACTATTAAAAAGAAAATTCTCATTAAAAAATATAGTTCTTCATTTTATATTTTATCAGAAATTTAGGAAAAAATTGAATTTAATTGTGTCCCTTGTTCTCATTTCCTGGGATAAATCCAATACAAATTAAAGTATTGGTATTGAATTAATATTTAAGAAATATTTCAAACCTTATCATTTTCTTCACAAGAATGAAGACCATATTTTCAGTGTCATGAGTATCAGTCATCATATTTGTTGTACTTTGTTTTTAAAGTTGAATACAAAAAGATCAACAAAGCAATTCAAAAACCACTTGAATTTTGCAACAACAAATGAGAGTTTTAACGACCTCAGCTGGCTATACAACCCTCGCACAATCAACTGAATTTTGCAGAAATCATTAATAGGAAAGATTGCCCTTAAATGATAATTTTTATTACCTTTTGTTTTTTTTGGGGGTGTTGCGCAACAACAAAACTTCACAACAAACTTTCTCATCACTTCGCATTTCTCGTTAGATAAATTTTACAAAAATTCTCCCCTGAAACTACTGTCAAATTAAACCAAACTTGGTTTAAATCACCACTAGGATATCCAGGGACCACTGTGTATGATGACCCTGCCTGCCAACATGGCACACATGGCTGAAATAAAACGCACTTTTTAGTCTTATATCTCTGAAACTAAACGACAGTACAACAGTTGCATTTATCATGCATCAATTGTAAATAAAAATATCAGGTGAGCGACACAGGGTCCTTGGAGCCTCTAGTTTCTCTGCACCATGCAAGTCTCTTTTTCCAATTGACTTCCCTGATCACGATTTTTTTCTTATTTACACACCTGTGATACCCATGTTTATGTAAATGGGTTGAATGGTATGTTAAGACACAGGAACACAATTTTCTTCATTAAACTTGTTTGTTATGTCACACAAAGAACTCCTCCAACTTGTCTTTACAATGCATTCTAGCTTGCGGTAGTCGCGTGGTTTTACAAATAATGGTCGGCCACTTCTTGCTATATTCTCCACAGAACCTGTGTCTAAAAATTTCCATACATTGTCAATAACTGTTGACTTGGGAATTTTAAGTATGTCAGCAATTTTCCGACGAGAAAACCCATTCTGGAACATTTCCACAATCATGTTTTTGACATCAGTTGACAGTTCCTGACCTTTTCTACCCATCTTGTTATTTTACTTGTTTTAACAAGACTACAGACGACAACAAACGTCACATGACAGTAGCCCATGTGATGCACAACGCTAAAATATTAGTACAGTAATACTCAGTGAAGTGAATGACGTGGAGCAAGGCCATTTAAAAGTCAATCACCTGTAAGAACATAAACACGACGCCAATGAGACCGAATACTTTTTGCACGTCTCTGTACATACAGTCAGGGGTACTACTTGTACAAGTAATTTTTATTTACTTAAGCTTGAAGAAGTAAATATTAATTACTGATATAAGTTAAAAGCCTTTTCAATACATAAAGTCAATAAGGAATTATACCTAACGACTTGAAACATGCTAGAGTCTAACCGGCATAAAAAAGGTAGCTGCGAATACGTAGCTCTTAAGGTCCTTTTGATGATTTTGATATTTGCGGACCTGGCAAAAAAAATTTCAACGGACAGTAGAGCTACGTTTTCGCAGCTAACAAAAAGGGGGACAAACATAAACTGGTCAACTATAGACCAATCTCATTAACTTGTATTTGCTGCAAGTTAATGGAGCATATAGTCACGTCACACATTATGAAACATCTTGAATCCAATAACATCTTGTACGACCTCCAATTAGTCAGGGGAACTACTTAAACAAAGTGATTTCAGAATCACTTCTTCAAGTGATTTTGGTTGTGAAATATTAAAATGTTTCCCCAAAATAGACACAGACTTTTTAAAATCACTGAACATGTATTTTAGAAGTTAAAATGTAATCACTTTAATAAGTGTATATATTATTTTCTTGATATTTTTTCCACAAGCTTGATTATTTTATTGGTAAAAAGACAAGAATTCAATTGAAAAAACAACTACATGTATGTACATGCAGAAATTGTCTTTTGCTTGATAACCTTGTCATTTTTACAGTTCATTTAAAATATGCAAAAACTTGAATAATTTGTAGATCAGGTAATAACCTTGAAGATGTTCATTCTAACTCTAAAGAAACCCAATCAGGTAATATTGTTGACCTTTGCCTGATAGTAGGAGTAGTTAATGAATATTTGATTACAGAAAAATTCCCAAGGGTACTTTTATAAGCTTTAGCACACTAACAAGTGCACTGGTGAAGTAAATATAGAAAGGAAAAGGGATAATTGATCTATGTAGGAAAATTATAGAAAAGTTTGAGAAAATATGGAAATTCAATGAAATTAGCATTTGAAGATCAAAGGAAACACCCAAATCACCTAAATAGGTGATAACTGAATTTATCAAATCACTGAAATAGGTGATAATGGATTAACTTGTTTAAGTAGCACCCTGACTGCCAATATGACTTGTGGCACTCTCTATCTTGCGAAACACAACTTCTCTCTTGCATTCATGAACTTCAAACCATGTGTTTTGAAGCCGAAGTTTACCGATTGTCATCTTATAGTAAACAATCAACAAAGAAGCATGAATATTGAGCACGTGTTTAACATGTACAATCAGATAATAGTGTATTTCAGTGACAGATCCATGCGTACTGCGATCACCGGATTTCCAGGGGTTCAAATTAACATTAGGAACTGGAAGGTCCAGGACCTTTCAAACTCCAAACTCAAAGGTCCACAACCTAATTCCCAGGTCTTTCTTTTATATGAAATATTTCAAAACTCATAAACTCATCTCGTTTCTCATACCCCCAAAAGGTGACTGGGGAATAGAAGTATGGTCACCATTGGTCTTCCTCCGACCGGCAGTAAAACCCGTGCCAAAGTGGGGCGTCCGTTTGGCTGTGCGGGATGTACAAATTTGCAGCCACGTCCGGTCAGAATGGGGACGTTAAATCCGATGCCTCGTGTAAAAAGAGTGCCACGCTCTTTGCACGTTAAGAACCCTTGCAACAACTCTTTGAGGGGTCCGTAGGTGACCTGTTGCAAGGCTAAATTTCTGTCCCTATCCAATATACCCTCATTTCCCGTGGCAGTCTAAATTTCTCCGACCTCAATCCCTTAATCTATTACAGAACCTACCTATTGTATTTATTGTGAACTTGTTCTCGTCCTGAATATGCATGAAATATTTGCCACTGGAAGTTAAGCAACCAACAATCAATCGTTTCTCATATAATGGACTCTCCAGCGTATAAACAGTTCACAACCTCCAATATTGAAGTACTGCTTACATGTACCAATATCAACACCATTTTTGCTATGGATTTTGTGAATAAATTCATGGTCACTGAAGGGTTCCCCTTTTTTTGCAACTGTATGCAGTGTTGAAGAGAACTTTATATCTATTTAAAAGATTATGCTTACATTGCTGCTTGAGAAAACATTGTCCAAGTTTAGTGTCTGACAATAAATCTTTAAGACTTAAAATTTGGGTCACTTTCATGGATCCACTGCTTTAAACAAGATAAATGCTGGGGTGTTACTTCAGTTATTTTGATTGGATCTATTTTAAGATTTTGTGTTCCCCTTACAAGTGCACTTTCTTTTTCTGAACGGGTGGGGAACTTTTGGCAGTATGTACATGACATTAAAACAGTCAAAATATAGCCACGGTCGATCGATTTTCCAGAGGGGCTTTAATTTCCGTTCCTGTTTTTCACGATCGTCTTTTAGTCTGAAGTCTTTCATGGTTCCGGAAGCTTCTCGAAAGTGGAGACAAGGGCGATCATTCTGTCAATGAGACTTGAATTTTCGCACATGTTTCTCGCGATCACGACTTTTCTCCTTGTAAAAACTTTCAAAGCTTCAATGTCGGACTTCTTTTGTTTAGCTACACCTGAAGTAGTCAGAATTTCACCTGCCTCACCTGTTTTTCTCTTAAAAGACGTGACGCCAAAGCGAAACAAACTCATGGTTTAGCAACGTTCGTTAATATGATGAACACAGACCTCGACGAAATCACCCATAACAATTGTCATCTGTACTATTAATGAACCAGGAAGTAGATCACTAAGTTGAAATAAATTTTAGCACAAAGCTTATTTATCATGACTCATTACCACATCAATTTACGAGTTATAACAAAGTGTTTCATACTGACATTCATCATATATGTTTTCTGAAACTTGAAAATCGAAAGTCCGTCGGGTGCAGCTAATAACCAAATCGGAAGTCCAACCTTAAATTTTATAGGTCCTGGACCTCGGACCACCGCTAATTTGAACCCCTGATTTCTACGAGAAAGGTCACGCTAACAGTCAGAGATATAACTCTATAGGGTTATTACAGAAAATAACTTAAGTGTGTTATTACAGATATTTTCATGAGTTGTATAATCTTTATTCCTTAAATTTTCTAAATCTGTAATAACATATGTTTGTTATTTGTAAAAATTTTTCATTGATAGTGGCCTCTAGGGATCTCTTGAGACTTTGCGCAGAAGCTAAATGCATAGCCTTGATAACTAATTTTTTAATTAAATTAATACATTTTGATTAACCATGGTAAATCAATGAGACAAGGCTATTAAGGGATAAACTTAGCTGTGATAACAAGGCTCAGTTATTAAAGGAATTTAACTTATTATATAAGACACTTGGGAATTACTGTGCAACTTGCAGAACCTCATTACATGCTCTGGTCATTATTTCTTACAATAAATTAAAATACATTGTAATTAAGCATGATGTATGTCTGAGCAAATGCTTTGAAGTGATATAGAGAAGCTGTGATAACACCCTTTAGTTATTACAGGCATATTTTTCTGTAATAACATATAGGTGTACTATGCAAAATTGGCAAACTATGAACTGTTATATCTTTCAATAGTTAAGTATACATATAGACAAAAGTAATATCAATAGAACTTTTATACATTTTAACTAAACTAATGATGTATATTGTCTCTTTGAAACATATAACATACATAAGTTATCACAGTTCTTTGATTTTTAGTCCACAATACAAATGTATGTTATTTTTCTGTAATAACCCTATAGAGTTATATCCCTGACTGGCTCAGGTGACTTTGCATACGGAAAATATGTCGGTGAATTGCTTCCTGGAAGCAAGCAATTTTAAAAATAGTAAACTTCTTCTAAATGTGGACAAGTTAAAGAATTTTCTTCAAAAAAAGTATATGTACATAAGTTTAATAATGAAAACTATCCATTCTGAATTTAGATTATTCTTTTTTCGTTACTTTGTTTGAAATCCGTGATCAAAGAAATAAATTTTATGATTTTGAAAGTGACTTATAGACACCAATGGGTCGGGTGTATTTTATTGTTTATATAATAAAAATTTACTTACTTACATTAAACTGGATCTCTGCGTTTCTCTTGACCATACTCAGACAGTTCTGGATCATCAAGCACAGTCCCAGTCACCTATGGGGTTCCACAAGGTACTGTCTTAGGTCCAGTCCTTTTCTTGGTCTATATTAATGACCTTCCAGACTTCCTTATTCATAGCAAACTAAGATTATTTGTGATGACTGCCTCAAACTGCAAGCTGATCTTGATGCAGCAGCAAAATGGGAAGTGGACTGGCTTTTGGCCTTCCATCCAGACAAGTGTATTGTTTGCTCTGTCACAACTAAACGTCAACCTTTTCAACATAACTACATTCTTCACAATCATATTTTAGAAAACGTAACATCTGCTACATGTAAGTACCTTACCTAGGCATCACACTATAATCCAAACTCAAATAGGACAAACATATATATAGATGACAATATCTCTAAAGCTAATAAAACACTCGGCTTTCTTAGAAGAAACCTGAAAACAGCAAATTAAAACATTAAGAGCCAGGCATACCAAGCACTGTCCGTCCAAAACTCGAGTACTCGTGCTCGGTTTGGGACCCCCACACTTAAGAATCTATCTCGAAGATAGAGATGGTCCAAAGGAGAGCTGCTTGGTATGCCTGCAACAGGAATCATAACACTAGCAGTGTTTCAAACATGCTCAATACACTCAACTGGCCACAACATACACAAAGCAGATTACATGCAAGTCTGGTCATGATGAAGATCACACATCATCTTGTTGCTATACCATCTAGCACAATTCTCATTCCATCAGACTCAAGAACCAGAAAACATCATTCACACACCTTCAGACATATTTATACATCTAAAGACTCGTACAGATTTTCATTTTTCCCATACACAATAACGCAATGGAATCTCCTTCCAACTACAGTTGTTTATTCACAGACAGTTGACTCTTTCAGAGAACAGCTCACATATGCTGTTCTCTCCACCATCATTTAAATAGCTTCATCTCCTGTACATAGTTTCAATCACTACGTTTGTTCTCTGCATGATCCTTTTGTACATAACTTTTTATTGAATCTTTTAAATAAATAGGCCATGCATGCACCAGTTATTCATCATCTTTACTCAAATGGAAGTCTGGAAAACTTAAAAGAAAGGAAAGGAAGAAAGTAAATTTGTACATTTGTACGATAATCCACTTTTTTAACATTTATTTCATTCTAATTTCATTCTTGGCAAGCTAAAAAAAGTAAATTCTTTGGCAGTTAAGCTGCCTTATGCTAGCACCCTAGATTTGTGTTCTTCCCAACAAATACTGATTAAAGTGCCATTGTTATAATCTAGCAGGCTAATATGTTATTTATAACTAATTGGACATTTATTTCATACTTTTAATTCTGGAATACAAAAAATATAACCAGAATAACCTTAAATGATCGTCGAACGACCCATAATATTTGAGGTTGCACATAGGAAATAGTGCTCAATAGAAATCCGTATGTAGTTTATTATCCCCTGTGCTTTTGGCTAAGATGTCAAAGAACAATTGAATGAAATATGTCATCGCCCAAAATCTGTAATTACAAGTCGTTTATATTACCCAAATGGGAAAATGCGCAGGAATATTGTTCATGTCACCAAATCTCTATGATATAGGAAATAAAGTTATATATAGTTGTCTAAGTTGACAGTAATTTTAACTTACACGAAACATAAGTTCGTTTGAGTTAGATCAGAGCTCTGATGATATAAAGTGGATTAAAAGAAAGTATTGCTTATCATGATATTCTTTTAGTTTAACGAGATTGTGATTATTTAATTGATTTCAATTAAATGTATGCACATTTAAATTCCTTTCTTTTATTAAATTGTTTTGTTTATCACTGATTATCACTGACCTTGTTGTTATTTTATGAATGAAAAAGAACAGGAAATCAAAGTTATCAACGTTGACGAATCACGATGATGTTTCAAGAAATTCGGAACAACTCGTCTCAGAGACAAGTCGGATGATTCCACTTGGACCGTCTTAGAAGACGACTCGGACCGCTTGTCAAATTTACTTGGAGTACAATGTATCTAAGATATCTGATTAGAATTTGATACAAATACAACATCATAACTAACTAGCTATATATATATATATAGTATCTCAATTGTTTGTAAAACAATTGAAAGGTCTTTCCTGTAAAAGTGATGTTTTCGTAATGTACTTTGTACGACCTTTCGATTGATATACGACCAGCATACCTTCTGAAACTTTTGGCTTTTAACACTTAATGACCCCATCGGCTTACATTTTCGGGATTGGAAATATGATATATGTAATGTAGACTTGATGATCTTTCATGTGATATGCGACAACACCATGTTCTAGAAAGTTTGATTTTTGCACTAAATAACCCCATCCAACTCATGTTTGGAGGACAGGAATTTGATATTTGAAATGTAAACGATAAGACCTTTCATGTGATATACAACAACCTTATCTTAAATGAAAATTCATTTTTTGCACTCAATGACCCCACCCCACCCATTTTTTGGGGACAAATTTGATATTTGAAATGTACGCTTTATGGACTTTCATTTGATATGCGACAACCCAACCATCTGAGAAGTTTGATTTTTTGCACTAAATGACCTCACTCTTCCCACTGGGAAGAAAAAGGGGTTTAAAATTTTCATTTTTGAGTAGAGCTCATTAAGACCTTCAGTTTGATATATCAAATGACCCCATACGACAAAGTGCCAACAATGATGCAATATCAATTATATAAATAGAACTTATGAAACTTACAAATCAATGCAAAACCTGAAAATTTCAAATTAATTTTTTGGGCATATTTTTCATTGAATGTTTTTGATATTTGGTAAAACATATAACCATGTTAAACTCTTCAACTTCTGAAAATTTTAGGTGGTAAGCTGTTGTTTATTCAGAAATACATGCCTCTGCTCGCCAAATTTCAAATTGCATTATCTCTAAAACGCCAATAGATATCTCAAATCTGTTAAATCTTAAATGATCTACAGTGGAAGGACATCATTGTAGAAAAAAATTTGGGACAATTCCGAAGTTCATCAAGGTCACAATCATGACAATGAATCATCAAATATATGATGCAATACAAAACTTGAGAACCGGAAGTAATAGAGACATGGGACTACCACCATTCAACTCAGCACCACTTGACCATTCAAATATTAGAAGGTCAAGGTCATAGTTCACTTTAAAGGTCAAGGTCAAATTTCATCATGACCTGACATTGACCTCAAATTGAAGGTCTTAAACTACTGATCATTTTTATACGACCGCAAAATTTGCGGTGGTATATTGGTATGACGTTGGCGTCGTCGTCGTCGTCCGAAGACACATTAGTTTTCACGCTATAACTTTAGTTTAAGTGAATGGATCTCTATGAAATTTTACCATAAGGTTCAATACCACAAAAGGAAGGTTGGGATTGATTTTGGGGTTATGGTACCAACAGTTAAGGAATTAGGGGCCAAAATAAGCATTTTGTAACTTCCAGACAATAACTTGTGTGTAAGTGTATGGATCTCTCTGACATTGTACCACAAGGATCCATATCACAAAGGGAAGGCTGGAATTGATTTTGGGGGTAATTGCCTCAAAATTTTAGGAATTAGGGGCCAAAAAAGGAGCAAAAAACAAGCATTTTCTAGTTTCATGACAATAACTTGTGTGTAAGTGTTTGGATATTTCTGAAATTGTACTACAAGGTTCCATATCACAAAGGGAAAGCTGGAATTGAGTTTGGGGGTAATTGCCCGAAACGTTTAGGAATTGGGGCCAGACGGGAGTACAACAATCTTGGTTTCAGGGGTTTCCTCCTGTCCTCTAGTTGAGAAAATAAATAACGTGTTTAAAATATTTCATGAATGAACATTTTTTGGCCCTTATTTTTGTCTTGCTTGACGGGGTAAAAAAGGGAGACATAGGTATGCTGTTTCTGGTGTCAACAGCGACGATGACGTTGGGGTCAGCAAGGTATGTGATAAGGTCTAGTTTATGGTGAACAATTAGTGGTAAGTCAAAGATATTTGGTATGCAGTTGTATTAGTATTGGCACATCTCATCACCATGGAGATTATTTGGCCCTGCCCCCTCAGTTATGGTCTGTCGACTTTGAAACTTTTGCTTAGTTTTCATGTATTAGTTTGTGATTAGGTCAGTTTATGGGGACCACTAGTGGTAAGTTAATGATAATTGGTATGCAGTTGAATAAGCATTGGCATAACTCATTTCCATGAAGATTATTTGGCCCTGCCCCTTCAGTAATGGTCTATTGACTTTGAAACTTTTTATACAACCGCAAAATTTTTGCGGTCTTATATTGGTATCACGTTGTCGTCGTCAGCGTCGTCCGAAGACGGATGGTTTCCGGATAATAACTTTAGTATAAGTAAATAGAAATGAATAAAATTTTAACACAATGTTTATAACCACAAAAGGAAGCTTGGGATTGATTTTGGGGGTTATGGTCCCTAAGGTGTAGGAATTAGGGGCCCAAAGGGGCCTAAAACAAGCATTTATCTAGTTTCAGGACAATAAGTTGTGTATAAGTATTTCAATTGCTCTGAAATTGTACCACAATGTTTAATGTTATAAGTAGAAGGTTGGGTTTTATTTTAAGGGTTATGGGTCAAACAGTCAAGGAATAAAGGGCCAAAAAGGGGCCAAAAACAAGCATTTTTGTAGTTTCAAGACAATAACTTGTGTAAAAGTGTATGAATCTTTCTGAAATTATACCACAAGATTCTATACTACTAAGGGATGGTTTGGATTTGACTTTGGGGATTATGGCTCAAACCATTTATGAATTAGGGGCAACAAAGGGGAAAAACAAGGTTTTTTTCTGGTTAAAGGACAGTTAAGACAATATGAAAGCAGTGTAAGGGAGGTATTCCAAAAGTAATATTTGAACTAATTGAACTGCTTTTAAATATGTGTATTTGAAATTTGCCAATATATATAACTTCAGTATTAATAAACTCCATTGGAAATTTGCCAATAACTTAAGTATAAAGAAAATATAAATCTTTGAAATTTAAACACAAAGTTTGAAACCACAAAAAGGAAGGTTTGGATTGATTTTGGGGGTTATGGTCCCTTTGGTTTAGGAATAAGGGGTATAAAAGGGGCCCAAATAAGCATTTTTCTAGTGTCAAGCCAATAACTTGTGGAACAGTGTATAGAATAGCCTGAAATTGTATCACAAGTTTCCACACCACAAAAGGATGGTTAGGATTGGAGTTGTGGAGTTATGACTCAATCTGATTGGTATCACGTTGTCGTCGTCGGCGTGGTCGTCGTCGTCAGCGTCGTACGAAGACGGATGGTTTCCAGATAATAACTTTAGTATAAGTAAATAGAATTCTATCAAATTTTAACACAATGTTTATAACCACAAAAAGAAGGTTGGGATTGATTTTGGGGTTATGGTCCCAACAGTTTAGAAATTAGGGGCCCAAATCAAGCATTTATCTAGTTTCAGGAAAATAAAATGTGTTTAAGTATTTCAATTGCTCTGATATTGTACCACAATGTTCATACCATTTAGTAGAAGGTTGGGATTTATTTTAAGGGTTATGGGGCAAAAAGTCTAGGAATTAAGGGCCAAAAAGGGGCCAAAAACAAGCATTTTTGTAGTTTCGGGACAATAACTTATGTATAACTATATGGATCTCTATGACATTGTACCTAAAGGTTCAATATAACAAAGGGAAGGCTTGGATTCAGTTTGGGGTTAATATCCCTGAACATTTAGGAATAAGGGGCCAAAAAAGGGCCAAAAAGAAGCATTTTTCTAGTTTACAGACCATTACTTGTGTTTAAGAGTATGGATCTCTCTGAAATTATACTACAAGGTTTCTTACTACAAAGGAAAGGCTGGAATTGAGTTTTGGGGTTCTTGCTCCAAAGGGAGGAGGTTCAATAAGTGAGGGGCCAAAAAAAGGGCCCATATAAGCATTTTTGTAGTTTTCAGTCAATAATTTGTGTTTAAGTGTATAAATCTCTCTGAAATTATACCACAAGTTTCCATACTACAAAGGGATGGTTATGGGTTAGGGTTATGGCTCAAAATATTATGCAATTAGGGGCAAAAAAGGGGGAAAACAAGGGTTTTTCTGGTTAAAGGACAATTTAGACAATTTAAAAGCAGTGTAAGGGAGGTAATCCAATTAAAATTTAAAAGACTACTGTTATATATATATGTTGGATTATTTGATTACCTCCCTTACACTGCTTGAAAATTATGTATTAAGAAATGATGACTGTCTTGAGATGTGTAGCTGTAAATTTATTTTTAGAAGTTACTGTTAATTAATATTAATTTTAACCATTGACTGTAAGTCATTTTTTATATTTTAATACTTTATGATGTATTTAAAGGAGTAGTTATTGTTGCCAACTCCATTAGAAATTTGAATTGAGATTATTTTTGGAATAAGGAAACAGAGGAGATGAAAAAATGGGGAGGGGGGTGTAAAATTTTCTCATTTCAGATTTTAGCAATACACCAAACTACATAATGACCTATGATTCAGTAAGATCAATATATTACTAAGATAACTGTATAGTTTGATGAAAATCCTAGTTGAAATGAAAAAGTTATAAAAAAATTAAAGTGTACAATCTCTATTTTGTCTGAACTGCAAATCCTAGCTTTTTGGACTTAGATTAATTTAATTCTTAAATTTGACAGCAATACACCAAACTTCTTAACAACCTGGGATTCATTAAGATTAATATATTATCAAGGTAGCTGTATAGTTAGATGATAATCGAAGTTGATTTGAAAAAGTTATAAAAAGAATTAAAGTGTACTATCTGAATATAGTCTGAACTGCAAATTCAAGCTTTGTTGACCTAGATTAATTTAATCCTTAAATTTGACAGCCATACACCAAACTACATAATGACCTATGATTCAGTAAGATCAATATATTACTAAGATAGCTGTATAGTTTGATGAAAATCCTAGTTGATTTGAAAAAGTTATAAAAAGATTTAAAGTGTACTATCTGAATATAGTCTGAACTGCAAATCCTAGCTTTTTGGACCTAGATTAATTTAATTCTTAAATTTGACAGCAATACACCAAACTTCTTAACAACCTGGGATTCAGTAAGATTAATATATTACCAAGGTAGCTGTATAGTTAGATGAAAATCTAAGTTGATTTGAAAAAGTTATAAAATGAATTAAAGTGTACTATCTGAATATAGTCCGAACTGCAAATTCAAGCTTTGTTGACCTAGATTAATTTAATCCTTAAATTTGACAGCAATACACCAAACTACATAATGACCTATGATTCAGTAAGATCAATATATTACTAAGATAGCTGTATAGTTTGATGAAAATCCTAGTTGATTTGAAAAAGTTATAAAAGAATTAAAGTGTACTATCTCTATTTTGTCTGAACTGCAAATTCAAGCTTTGTTGACCTAGATTCAGAGCTCCAGATAAGAATTCACAAATTGGTGTTTTTACCCCTCCATTTTTTATTTAATTGAGTGAAATAGTTTTTCAATTGCATTATTAATTCCAGTTCACCCCTCAAGCAAATATCAAATTGGGTTTTTCACCACCAAGCTCCTTAATGTAATGGGTTTTTTATTAACATGATATTGAAATCGTGTGTTCACTCATCAACTAAAATGAAATATATACTCTTGAACTAAAAATAAGCAATGTTTTTGTCTAATTTTACATGTATTTAGTACATAAATCTGGATTTACTTGTCCCTTATTAGAACTTTTGGTTTCCGATGCTGACTTCATATAAGTAATTTAAGGCACGCAAACACGCCTGGACTCGCAATTGCACGACCCCGTGCATTCAAGCGACGCTTCTTGACAACACTAGCTGAGTCTTGTTATCATCATAATCCTCTCAAAAAGAAACTCAAAGATGCTTCTATTCAATATTTTTACAGGAAATTTACTTTCGTTTTAATACATTGCTAAGTGTTGTGTTAAATCCCGAGAAGTACGAAAAGAATTATGACGCCATGGCTAACGCTAATTGGATAAAGAGAGAGAAGATCGAAATGTTTTCATCACCACATGTACCTTTAAGCAACGGAAAGTTTCAACAGGGTTACTTTCAACGCTCTATTTTTAAAACGAAAGCACATTTCCGATTTTCAATATTACATAAATAGATTTACACGACGACTATGTAATAGATGAGGGTAAATCACGCACACGTTAGTGACTAAAAGCGTTAAGAACTCGTGGTTCTGACAAATTATTGGGTTTTCCTTTGCATGAATTGGGTTTTAGAACGCAGCAATGGGCACTTGCATTGGGTTTTCAATTATTTTTATTGCGTGATCACGCAAATACGCAGCTTATCTGGAGCTCTGTAGATTAATTTAATTCTTAAATTTGACAGCAATACACCAGACTTCTTAACAACCTGGGATTCAGTAAGATTAATATATTACCAAGGTAGCTGTATAGTTAGATGAAAATCTAAGTTGATTTGAAAAAGTTATAAAAAGAATTAAAGTGTACTATCTGAATATAGTCCGAACTGCAAATTCAAGCTTTTTATACGACCGCAAAATTAAAATTTTGCAGTTGTATATTGGTATGACGTCGTCGTCGTTGTCGTCCGAAGACGCATTGGTTTTCACACTCTAACTTTAGTTTAAGTGAATGGATCTCTATGAAATTTTACCATAAGGTTCAATATCACAAAAGGAAGGTTGGGAATGATTTTGGGGGTTATGGTACCAACAGTTAAGGAATTAGGGGCCAAAAATAAGCATTTTTGTAACTTCCAGACATAACTTGTGTGTTAGTGTATGGATCTCTCTGACTTTGTACCACAAGGTTCCATATCACAAAGGGAATGCTGGGATTGATTTTGGGGGTAATTGCCTCAAAATTTTAGGAATTAGGGCCAAAAGAGGCAAAAACAAGCATTTTCTAGTTTCATGACAATAACTTGTGTGTTAGTGTATGGATCTTTCTGAAATTGTACTACAAGGTTCCATATCACAAAGGAAAGCTGGAATTGAGTTTGGGGTAATTGCCTGAAAAGTTTAGGAATTAGGGGCCAAAATAAGCATTTTCTAGTTTCCAGACAATAACTTGTGTTCAAGTGTATGGATCTCTCTGAAATTGTACTGCAAGGTACCATACCTCAAAGAGAAGGCTGGGATTGAGTTTTGGGGTGATGAATCATAAGGGGTTCAAAAATTTGGGGGATTTTTTTTTTTCCTTTTTTCCTTCCTTTTTTTCTTTAAAATTTTCCATTTTAGTTGGTTATTTCTGATTTATATTTAAAAGCAAATAATAATGATATGGCAGGAGATACATACCAAACAGGATGTGTAAATTATTATATAATAAGTATTGTGCAATAGCAAGAAATTTTCAATTGCACAGTATTGCGCAATAGCAAGAAATCTTCAATTGCACAGTATTGCGCAATAGCAAGAAATATCCAATAGCACAATATTGGGCAATTGCAAGAAATTGTCAATTGTACAGTATTGCGCAATAGCAAGAAATATTCAATTGCACAGTACATGTATTGGGCAATTGCAAGAAATATTCAATTGCACAGTATTGTGCAAAAGAAGATACTTTGTATAAATTGCTTATTTCTTGACCAATTTCAATGAGGTTTTATTCTTGAACTCTTGTGGTTCTTTAATATGCTGAATCTAACCTTGTATTAAGTTTTTGGATTTTGGACCCCATTTTTAAATTGGTCCACATTGAGGTCCAAAGGGTCCAAAATTAAACTTTGTTTGATTTCATCAAAAATTGAATTATTGGGGTTCTTTGATATGCGGAATCTAACCGTGTATTTAGATTCTTAATTTTTGGTCCCGTTTTCAAATTGGTCTACATTAAGGTCCAAAGGGTCCAAAATTAAACTTAGTTTGATTTTAACAAAATTGAATTCTTATGGTTCTTTGATATGCTGAATCTAAACATGTATTTAGATTTTGATTATGGGCTCAGTTTTCAAGTTGGTCCAAATCGGGGTCCAAAATTAAACTTTGTTTGATTTCAACAAAATTGAATATATGGGGTTCTTTGATATGCTAAATCTAACCATGTATTTAGATTCTTAATTTTGGTCCCGTTTTCAAATTGGTCTACATTAAGGTCCAAAGGGTCCAAAATTAAACTTAGTTTGATTTTAACAAAATTGAATTCTTAGGGTTCTTTGATATGCTGAATCTAAACATGTATTTAGATTTTTGATTATGGGCCCAGTTTTCAAGTTGGTCCAAATCAGGGTCCAAAATTAAACTTTGTTTGATTTCAACAAAATTGAATATATGGGGTTCTTTGATATGCTAAATCTAACCATGTATTTAGATTCTTAATTTTGGTCCTGTTTTCAAATTGGTCTACATTAAGGTCCAAAGGGTCCAAAATTGAACTTAGTTTGATTTTAACAAAATTGAATTCTTAGGGTTTTTGATATGCTGAATCTAAACATGTTTTTAGATTTTTGATTATGGGCCCAGTTTTCAAGTTGGTCCAAATCGGGGTCCAGAATTAAACTTTGTTTGATTTCAACAAAAATTGAATATATGGGGTTCTTTGATATGCTGAATCTAACCATGTATTTAGATTTTTGATTTTTGGGCCCCGTTATCAACTTTGTCCACATTGAGGTCAAAAGGGTCCAAAATTAAACTTTGTTTGATGAACTCTTGGGGTTCTTTGATATGCTGAATCTAACCATGTATTTAGATTTTGCATATTGGACCATAATAGGTGAATGTCCAATTTAAAATTTTTAAGTTCTTAGACCACATTCATTCTGTGTCAGAAACCTATGCTGTGTCAAATATTTAATCACAATCCAAATTCAGAGCTGTATCAAGCTTGAATGTTGTGTCCATACTTGCCACAACTATTCAGGGTTCGACCTCTGCGGTTGTATCAAGCTGCGCCCTGCGGTATTTTATTTGACCTAGATTAATTTAATCCTTAAATTTGACAGCAATACATCAAACTACATAATGACCTATGATTCAGTAAGATCAATATATTACTAAGATAGCTGTATAGTTTGATGAAAATCCAAGTTGATTTGAAAAAGTTATAAAAAGATTTAAAGTGTACTATCTGAATATAGTCCGAACTGCAAATCCTACCGTTTTGGACCTAGATTAATTTAATCCTTAAATTTGACAGCAATACACCAAACTACATAATGACCTATGATTCAGTAAGATCAATATATTACTAAGATAGCTGTCTAGTTTGATGAAAATCCTAGTTGATTTGAAAAAGTTATAAAAAAAATTAAAGTGTACTATCTCTATTTTGTCTGAACTGCAAATCCTAGCTTTTTGGACCTAGATTAATTTAATTCTTAAATTTGACAGCAATACACCAAACTTCTTAACAACCTGGGATTCAGTAAGATTAATATATTACCAAGGAAGCTGTATAGTTAGATGAAAATCTAAGTTGATTTGAAAAAGTTATAAAAAGAATTAAAGTGTACTATCTGAATATAGTCCGAACTGCAAATTCAACCTTTTTTTACCAAGATTAATTTAATTCTTAAATTTGATAACAATACACCAAACTACATAATGACCTGTGATTCATTAAGATCAATATATTACTAATATATCTGCATAGTTTGATGAAAATCCAAGTTGATTTGAAAAGTTATAGAAAAATTAAAGTGTACTATCTGAATTTTGTCCAAAATTGCAAATCCTAGCTTTTTTGACCTAGATTAAATTTGACAGCCATTCACCAAACTACATAATGACCTTTGATTCAGTAAGATCAATATATTACCAAGGTAGCTGTATAGTTTGATGAAAATCCAAGTTGATTTGAAAAAGTTATAAAAAGATTAAAGTGTACTATCTGAATATAGTCCGAACTGCAAATCCTAGCTTTTTGGACCTAGATTAATTTAATTCTTAAATTTGACAGCAATACACCAAACTTCTTAACAACCTGGGATTCAGTAAGATTAATATATTACCAAGGTAGCTGTATAGTTAGATGAAAATCTAAGTTGATTTGAAAAAGTTATAAAAAGAATTAAAGTGTACTATCTGAATATAGTCCGAACTGCAAATTCTAGCTTTTTTGACCTAGATTAATTTAATCCTTAAATTTGACAGCAATACACCAAACTACATAATGACCTATGATTCATTAAGATCAATATATTACTAAGATAGCTGCATAGTTTGATGAAAATCCAAGTTGATTTGTTGATTTGAAAAGTTATAGAAAAAATTAAAGTGTACTATCTGAATTTTGTCCAAAATTGCAAATCCTAGCTTTTTTGACCTAGATTAAATTTGACAGCCATTCACCAAACTACATAATGACCTTTGATTCAGTAAGATCAATATATTACCAAGGTAGCTGTATAGTTTGGTGAAAATCCAAGTTGATTTGAAAAAGTTATAAAAAGATTTAAAGTGTACTATCTGAATATAGTCCGAACTGCAAGTCCTAGCTTTTTGGACCTAGATTAATTTAGTTCTTAAATTTGACAGCAATACACCAAACTTCTTAACAACCTGGGATTCAGTAAGATTAATATATTACCAAGGTAGCTGTATAGTTAGATGAAAATCTAAGTTAAAATCTAAGTTGATTTGAAAAAGTTATAAAAAGAATTAAAGTGTACTATCTGAATATAGTCCGAACTGCAAATTCAAGCTTTTTTGACCTAGATTAATTTAATCCTTAAATTTGACAGCAATACACCAAACTACATAATGACCTATGAATCATTAAGATCAATATATTACTAATATAGCTGCATAGTTTGATGAAAATCCAAGTTGATTTGAAAAAGTTATAGAAAAAATTAAAGTGTACTATCTGAATTTTGTCCAAAATTGCAAATCCTAGCTTTTTTGACCTAGATTAAATTTGACAGCCATTCACCAAACTACATAATGACCTTTGATTCAGTAAGATCAATATATTACCAAGGTAGCTGTATAGTTAGATGAAAATCTAAGTTGATTTGAAAAAGTTCTAAAAAGAATTAAAGTGTAGTATCTGAATATAGTCCAAACTGCAAATTCAAGCTTTTTTGACCTAGATTAATTTAATCCTTAAATTTGACAGCAATACACCAAACTACATAATGACCTATGATTCAGTAAGATCAATATATTACTAAGATAGCTGTATAGTTTGATGAAAATCCTAGTTGATTTGAAAAAGTTATAAAAAAAATTGAAGTGTACTATCTCTATTTTGTCTGAACTGCAAATCCTAGCTTTTTGGACCTAGATTAATTTAATTCTTAAATTTGACAGCAATACACCAAACTTCTTAACAACCTGGGATTCAGTAAGATTAATATATTACCAAGGTAGCTGTATAATTAGATGAAAATCTAAGTTGATTTGAAAAAGTTATAAAAAGAATTAAAGTGTACTATCTGAATATAGTCCGAACTGCAAATTCAAGCTTTTTTGACCTAGATTAATTTAATCCTTAAATTTGACAGCAATACACCAAACTTCTTAACAACCTGGGATTCAGTAAGATTAATATATTACCAAGGTAGCTGTATAGTTAGATGAAAATCTAAGTTGATTTGAAAAGTTATAAAAGAATTAAAGTGTACTATCTGAATATAGTCCGAACTGCAAATTCAAGCTTTTTGACCTAGATTAATTTAATCCTTAAATTTGACAGCAATACACCAAACTACATAATGACCTATGATTCATTAAAATCAATATATTACTAAGATAGCTGTATAGTTTGATGAAAATCCTAGTTGATTTGAAAAGTTATAAAAAAATTAAAGTGTACTATCTCTATTTTGTCTGAACTGCAAATCCTAGCTTTTGGACCTAGATTAATTTAATTCTTAAATTTGACAGCAATACACCAAACTTCTTAACAACCTGGGATTCAGTAAGATTAATATATTACCAAGGAAGCTGTATAGTTAGATGAAAATCTAAGTTGATTTGAAAAAGTTATAAAAAGAATTAAAGTGTACTATCTGAATATAGTCCGAACTGCAAATTCAACCTTTTTTTACCAAGATTAATTTAATTCTTAAATTTGATAACAATACACCAAACTACATAATGACCTGTGATTCATTAAGATCAATATATTACTAATATATCTGCATAGTTTGATGAAAATCCAAGTTGATTTGAAAAAGTTATAGAAAAAATTAAAGTGTACTATCTGAATTTTGTCCAAAATTGCAAATCCTAGCTTTTTTGACCTAGATTAAATTTGACAGCCATTCACCAAACTACATAATGACCTTTGATTCAGTAAGATCAATATATTACCAAGGTAGCTGTATAGTTTGATGAAAATCCAAGTTGATTTGAAAAAGTTATAAAAAGATTAAAGTGTACTATCTGAATATAGTCCGAACTGCAAATCCTAGCTTTTTGGACCTAGATTAATTTAATTCTTAAATTTGACAGCAATACACCAAACTTCTTAACAACCTGGGATTCAGTAAGATTAATATATTACCAAGGTAGCTGTATAGTTAGATGAAAATCTAAGTTGATTTGAAAAAGTTATAAAAAGAATTAAAGTGTACTATCTGAATATAGTCCGAACTGCAAATTCTAGCTTTTTTGACCTAGATTAATTTAATCCTTAAATTTGACAGCAATACACCAAACTACATAATGACCTATGATTCATTAAGATCAATATATTACTAAGATAGCTGCATAGTTTGATGAAAATCCAAGTTGATTTGAAAAAGTTATAGAAAAAATTAAAGTGTACTATCTGAATTTTGTCCAAAATTGCAAATCCTAGCTTTTTTGACCTAGATTAAATTTGACAGCCATTCACCAAACTACATAATGACCTTTGATTCAGTAAGATCAATATATTACCAAGGTAGCTGTATAGTTTGGTGAAAATCCAAGTTGATTTGAAAAAGTTATAAAAAGATTTAAAGTGTACTATCTGAATATAGTCCGAACTGCAAGTCCTAGCTTTTTGGACCTAGATTAATTTAGTTCTTAAATTTGACAGCAATACACCAAACTTCTTAACAACCTGGGATTCAGTAAGATTAATATATTACCAAGGTAGCTGTATAGTTAGATGAAAATCTAAGTTAAAATCTAAGTTGATTTGAAAAAGTTATAAAAAGAATTAAAGTGTACTATCTGAATATAGTCCGAACTGCAAATTAAAGCTTTTTGACCTAGATTAATTTAATCCTTAAATTTGACAGCAATACACCAAACTACATAATGACCTATGAATCATTAAGATCAATATATTACTAATATAGCTGCATAGTTTGATGAAAATCCAAGTTGATTTGAAAAGTTATAGAAAAATTAAAGTGTACTATCTGAATTTTGTCCAAAATTGCAAATCCTAGCTTTTTGACCTAGATTAAATTTGACAGCCATTCACCAAACTACATAATGACCTTTGATTCAGTAAGATCAATATATTACCAAGGTAGCTGTATAGTTAGATGAAAATCTAAGTTGATTTGAAAAGTTCTAAAAGAATTAAAGTGTAGTATCTGAATATAGTCCAAACTGCAAATTCAAGCTTTTTGACCTAGATTAATTTAATCCTTAAATTTGACAGCAATACACCAAACTACATAATGACCTATGATTCAGTAAGATCAATATATTACTAAGATAGCTGTATAGTTTGATGAAAATCCTAGTTGATTTGAAAAAGTTATAAAAAATTAAAGTGTACTATCTCTATTTTGTCTGAACTGCAAATCCTAGCTTTTGGACCTAGATTAATTTAATTCTTAAATTTGACAGCAATACACCAAACTTCTTAACAACCTGGGATTCAGTAAGATTAATATATTACCAAGGTAGCTGTATAGTTAGATGAAAATCTAAGTTGATTTGAAAAAGTTATAAAAAGAATTAAAGTGTACTATCTGAATATAGTCCGAACTGCAAATTCAAGCTTTTTTGACCTAGATTAATTTAATCCTTAAATTTGACAGCAATACACCAAACTTCTTAACAACCTGGGATTCAGTAAGATTAATATATTACCAAGGTAGCTGTATAGTTAGATGAAAATCTAAGTTGATTTGAAAAGTTATAAAAGAATTAAAGTGTACTATCTGAATATAGTCCGAACTGCAAATTCAAGCTTTTTGACCTAGATTAATTTAATCCTTAAATTTGACAGCAATACACCAAACTACATAATGACCTATGATTCATTAAAATCAATATATTACTAAGATAGCTGTATAGTTTGATGAAAATCCTAGTTGATTTGAAAAAGTTATAAAAAAAATTAAAGTGTACTATCTCTATTTTGTCTGAACTGCAAATCCTAGCTTTTTGGACCTAGATTAATTTAATTCTTAAATTTGACAGCAATACACCAAACTTCTTAACAACCTGGGATTCAGTAAGATTAATATATTACCAAGGAAGCTGTATAGTTAGATGAAAATCTAAGTTGATTTGAAAAAGTTATAAAAAGAATTAAAGTGTACTATCTGAATATAGTCCGAACTGCAAATTCAACCTTTTTTTACCTAGATTAATTTAATTCTTAAATTTGATAGCAATACACCAAACTACATAATGACCTATGAATCATTAAGATCAATATATTACTAATATAGCTGCATAGTTTGATGAAAATCCAAGTTGATTTGAAAAAGTTATAGAAAAAATTAAAGTGTACTATCTGAATTTTGTCCAAAATTGCAAATCCTAGCTTTTTTGACCTAGATTAAATTTGACAGCCATTCACCAAACTACATAATGACCTTTGATTCAGTAAGATCAATATATTACCAAGGTAGCTGTATAGTTTGATGAAAATCCTAGTTGATTTGAAAAAGTTATAAAAAGATTTAAAGTGTACTATCTGAATATAGTCCGAACTGCAAATCCTAGCTTTTTGGACCTAGATTAATTTAATTCTTAAATTTGACAGCAATACACCAAACTTCTTAACAACCTGGGATTCAGTAAGATTAATATATTACCAAGGTAGCTGTATAGTTAGATGAAAATCTAAGTTGATTTGAAAAAGTTCTAAAAAGAATTAAAGTGTAGTATCTGAATATAGTCCAAACTGCAAATTCAAGCTTTTTTGACCTAGATTAATTTAATCCTTAAATTTGACAGCAATACACCAAACTACATAATGACCTATGATTCAGTAAGATCAATATATTACTAAGATAGCTGTATAGTTTGATGAAAATCCTAGTTGATTTGAAAAGTTATAAAAAAATTAAAGTGTACTATCTCTATTTTGTCTGAACTGCAAATCCTAGCTTTTGGACCTAGATTAATTTAATTCTTAAATTTGACAGCAATACACCAAACTTCTTAACAACCTGGGATTCAGTAAGATTAATATATTACCAAGGTAGCTGTATAGTTAGATGAAAATCTAAGTTGATTTGAAAAGTTATAAAAGAATTAAAGTGTACTATCTGAATATAGTCCGAACTGCAAATTCAAGCTTTTTTGACCTAGATTAATTTAATCCTTAAATTTGACAGCAATACACCAAACTACATAATGACCTATGATTCAGTAAGATCAATATATTACTAAGATAGCTGTATAGTTTGATGAAAATCCTAGTTGATTTGAAAAAGTTATAAAAAAAATTAAAGTGTACTATCTCTATTTTGTCTGAACTGCAAATCCTAGCTTTTTGGACCTAGATTAATTTAATTCTTAAATTTGACAGCAATACACCAAACTTCTTAACAACCTGGGATTCAGTAAGATTAATATATTACCAAGGAAGCTGTATAGTTAGATGAAAATCTAAGTTGATTTGAAAAAGTTATAAAAAGAATTAAAGTGTACTATCTGAATATAGTCCGAACTGCAAATTCAACCTTTTTTTACCTAGATTAATTTAATTCTTAAATTTGATAGCAATACACCAAACTACATAATGACCTGTGATTCATTAAGATCAATATATTACTAATATATCTGCATAGTTTGATGAAAATCCAAGTTGATTTGAAAAAGTTATAGAAAAAATTAAAGTGTACTATCTGAATTTTGTCCAAAATTGCAAATCCTAGCTTTTTTGACCTAGATTAAATTTGACAGCCATTCACCAAACTACATAATGACCTTTGATTCAGTAAGATCAATATATTACCAAGGTAGCTGTATAGTTTGATGAAAATCCTAGTTGATTTGAAAAAGTTATAAAAAGATTTAAAGTGTACTATCTGAATATAGTCCGAACTGCAAATCCTAGCTTTTTGGACCTAGATTAATTTAATTCTTAAATTTGACAGCAATACACCAAAATTCTTAACAACCTGGGATTCAGTAAGATTAATATATTACCAAGGTAGCTGTATAGTTAGATGAAAATCTAAGTTGATTTGAAAAAGTTATAAAAAGAATTAAAGTGTAGTATCTGAATATAGTCCAAACTGCAAATTCAAGCTTTTTTGACCTAGATTAATTTAATCCTTAAATTTGACAGCAATACACCAAACTACATAATGACCTATGATTCAGTAAGATCAATATATTACTAAGATAGCTGTATAGTTTGATGAAAATCCTAGTTGATTTGAAAAAGTTATAAAAAAAATTAAAGTGTACTATCTCTATTTTGTCTGAACTGCAAATCCTAGCTTTTTGGACCTAGATTAATTTAATTCTTAAATTTGACAGCAATACACCAAACTTCTTAACAACCTGGGATTCAGTAAGATTAATATATTACCAAGGTAGCTGTATAGTTAGATGAAAATCTAAGTTGATTTGAAAAAGTTATAAAAAGAATTAAAGTGTACTATCTGAATATAGTCCGAACTGCAAATTCAAGCTTTTTTGACCTAGATTAATTTAATCCTTAAATTTGACAGCAATACACCAAACTACATAATGACCTATGATTCAGTAAGATCAATATATTACTAAGATAGCTGTATAGTTTGATGAAAATCTTAGTTGATTTGAAAAGGTTATAAAAAAATAAAGTGTACTATCTCTATTTTGCCTGAAACTGCAAATCCTAGCCAAAGCTATTTTGGACCTAGATTAACTTAATTTTAAATTTGACATCAATACACCAAACTTCTTAACAACCTGGGATTCAGTAAGATTAATATATTACCAAGGTAGCTGTATAGTTAGATGAAAATCTAAGTTGATTTGAAAAAGTTATAAAAAGAATTAAAGTGTACTATCTGAATATAGTCCGAACTGCAAATTCAAGCTTTTTTGACCTAGATTAATTTGATCCTTAAATTTGACAGCAATACACCAAACTACATAATGACCTATGATTCAGTAAGATCAATATATTACTAAGATAGCTGTATAGTTTGATGAAAATCCTAGTTGATTTGAAAAAGTTATAAAAAAAATTAAAGTGTACTATCTCTATTTTGTCTGAACTGCAAATCCTAGCTTTTTGGACCTAGATTAATTTAATTCTTAAATTTGACAGCAATACACCAAACTTCTTAACAACCTGGGATTCAGTAAGATTAATATATTACCAAGGAAGCTGTATAGTTAGATGAAAATCTAAGTTGATTTGAAAAAGTTATAAAAAGAATTAAAGTGTACTATCTGAATATAGTCCGAACTGCAAATTCAACCTTTTTTTACCTAGATTAATTTAATTCTTAAATTTGATAGCAATACACCAAACTACATAATGACCTGTGATTCATTAAGATCAATTTATTACTAATATATCTGCATAGTTTGATGAAAATCCAAGTTGATTTGAAAAGTTATAGAAAAATTAAAGTGTACTATCTGAATTTTGTCCAAAATTGCAAATCCTAGCTTTTTGACCTAGATTAAATTTGACAGCCATTCACCAAACTACATAATGACCTTTGATTCAGTAAGATCAATATATTACCAAGGTAGCTGTATAGTTTGATGAAAATCCTAGTTGATTTGAAAAAGTTATAAAACGATTTAAAGTGTACTATCTGAATATAGTCCGAACTGCAAATCCTAGCTTTTTGGACCTAGATTAATTTAATTCTTAAATTTGACAGCAATACACCAAAATTCTTAACAACCTGGGATTCAGTAAGATTAATATATTACCAAGGTAGCTGTATAGTTAGATGAAAATCTAAGTTGATTTGAAAAAGTTATAAAAAGAATTAAAGTGTAGTATCTGAATATAGTCCAAACTGCAAATTCAAGCTTTTTTGACCTAGATTAATTTAATCCTTAAATTTGACAGCAATACACCAAACTACATAATGACCTATGATTCAGTAAGATCAATATATTACTAAGATAGCTGTATAGTTTGATGAAAATCCTAGTTGATTTGAAAAAGTTATAAAAAAAATTAAAGTGTACTATCTCTATTTTGTCTGAACTGCAAATCCTAGCTTTTGGACCTAGATTAATTTAATTCTTAAATTTGACAGCAATACACCAAACTTCTTAACAACCTGGGATTCAGTAAGATTAATATATTACCAAGGTAGCTGTATAATTAGATGAAAATCTAAGTTGATTTGAAAAAGTTATAAAAAGAATTAAAGTGTACTATCTGAATATAGTCCGAACTGCAAATTCAAGCTTTTTTGACCTAGATTAATTTAATCCTTAAATTTGACAGCAATACACCAAACTACATAATGACCTATGATTCATTAAAATCAATATATTACTAAGATAGCTGTATAGTTTGATGAAAATCCTAGTTGATTTGAAAAGTTATAAAAAAATTAAAGTGTACTATCTCTATTTTGTCTAAACTGCAAATCCTAGCTTTTGGACCTAGATTAATTTAATTCTTAAATTTGACAGCAATACACCAAACTTCTTAACAACCTGGGATTCAGTAAGATTAATATATTACCAAGGTAGCTGTATAGTTAGATGAAAATCTAAGTTGATTTGAAAAAGTTATAAAAAGAATTAAAGTGTACTATCTGAATATAGTCCGAACTGCAAATTCTAGCTTTTTTGACCTAGATTAATTTAATCCTTAAATTTGACAGCAATACACCAAACTACATAATGACCTATGATTCATTAAGATCAATATTTTACTAAGATAGCTGCATAGTTTGATGAAAATCCAAGTTGATTTGAAAAGTTATAGAAAAATTAAAGTGTACTATCTGAATTTTGTCCAAAATTGCAAATCCTAGCTTTTTGACCTAGATTAAATTTGACAGCCATTCACCAAACTACATAATGACCTTTGATTCAGTAAGATCAATATATTACCAAGGTAGCTGTATAGTTTGGTGAAAATCCAAGTTGATTTGAAAAAGTTATAAAAGATTTAAAGTGTGCTATCTGAATATAGTCCGAATTGCAAGTCCTAGCTTTTGGACCTAGATTAATTTAGTTCTTAAATTTGACAGCAATACACCAAACTTCTTAACAACCTGGGATTCAGTAAGATTAATATATTACCAAGGTAGCTGTATAGTTAGATGAAAATCTAAGTTAAAATCTAAGTTGATTTGAAAAGTTATAAAAGAATTAAAGTGTACTATCTGAATATAGTCCGAACTGCAAATTCAAGCTTTTTGACCTAGATTAATTTAATCCTTAAATTTGACAGCAATGCACCAAACTACATAATGACCTATGAATCATTAAGATCAATATATTACTAATATAGCTGCATAGTTTGATGAAAATCCAAGTTGATTTGAAAAGTTATAGAAAAATTAAAGTGTACTATCTGAATTTTGTCCAAAATTGCAAATCCTAGCTTTTTGACCTAGATTAAATTTGACAGCCATTCACCAAACTACATAATGACCTTTGGTTCAGTAAGATCAATATATTACCAAGGTAGCTGTATAGTTTGATGAAAATCCTAGTTGATTTGAAAAAGTTATAAAAGATTATAAAAGATAGCTGTAAAGTGTACTATCTGAATATAGTCCGAACTGCAAATCCTAGCTTTTGGACCTAGATTAATTTAATTCTTAAATTTGACAGCAATACACCAAACTTCTTAACAACCTGGGATTCAGTAAGATTAATATATTACCAAGGTAGCTGTATAGTTAGATGAAAATCTAAGTTGATTTGAAAAAGTTATAAAAAGAATTAAAGTGTACTATCTTTTTTGACCTAGATTAATTTAATCCTTAAATTTGACAGCAATACACCAAACTACATAATGACCTATGAATCATTAAGATCAATATATTACTAATATATCTGCATAGTTTGATGAAAATCCAAGTTGATTTGAAAAAGTTATAGAAAAAATTAAAGTGTACTATCTGAATTTTGTCCAAAATTGCAAATCCTAGCTTTTTTGACCTAGATTAAATTTGACAGCCATTCACCAAACTACATAATGACCTTTGATTCAGTAAGATCAATATATTACTAAGACAGCTGTATAGTTTGATGAAAATCCTAGTTGATTTGAAAAAGTTATAAAAAAAATTAAAGTGTACTATCTCTATTTTGTCCGAATTGCAAATCCTAGCTTTTTTGACCTAGATTAATTTAATTCTTAAATTTGACAGCAATACACCAAACATCTTAACAACCTGGGATTCAGTAAGATTAATATATTACAAAGGTAGCTGTATTGTTAGATGAAAATCCAAGTTGATTTGAAAAAGTTATAAAAAAATTTAAAGATGCCTATCTGAATTAAATCATTTTTTTTACCTATTAATTAAATTCTTTCATTTCACAGCAATGAATCAAACTAACAAATAAACTGGAATTTTGTAGGATCTTTATTTAATTTAGTTAGATGGGCTGATTTATACCAGTGAAGACTAAATTTGAAGGTCCAGACTAGTCAAGACTGGTTAAGACTGAGTCGAGACAGGTTGAGACAGGTCGAGACTGGTTGGGCCTTGGTCGAGACCATTTCAGACTACACCAAGATCATCAAGTACTGAATCAGACTAATTAAGTAAAGTTGAGACCTAGTTGAGTACAATTAAGTACAGTTAAGTACTGTCTAGACAATGTAAAAACTGGTCTTTTCAGACTCTGAGCAGTTTGTAGTGATACTTGCCCCAACTGTTCAGGGTTCGACCTCTGCAGTCGTATAAAGCTGCGCCCTGCGGAGCATCTGGTTTAAATTGTTTCTAGAAAATTATTATTGTCTTAAGATCAATAGCTGTAAATTTATTTTTAGAAGTTACAATTAATTAATATTAATTTTAACCATGACTGTATGTCATTTTATATTTTAATATTTTATGATGAATTTAAATGAGTAGTTTTTGTTGAAAACTCCATTAGAAATTTAATGGAGATTATTTTTTAAATAAGGGAGAGGGGTAGGTGAATAAAAAATAAGGGGGGGGTTACAATTTTTCTCATTTCAGATTTCAGAAATTAAAAAGAAAAGTTCTTCAAATATTTGTTTTCAGGCGATTAAAATTCAACAGCATAGTGTATTGCTCAAAAGCTAATAGTAATACGAAAACCTTTAATGTCTGAGGTTTGCCTCAATGGCTCGGCCATAATTTCTACCGATAAAACAAAAAGTAAAGCCGATAAAGGACACCCTTTATGGTAGAGAGGCCAGGCCTATATAATAACAAGAAATTATGGTGTATAATTGACCTATTTGTAAAGATCTTGTCAAGACGAGCATTTTGAGCCCTTGTTTTTAAAAATCCAATGTACGGTTACAAAGTTATGGTCGATTCAAAGTTGGTTTTCAGCCCCCCTTTTTTCTCCAAGATGGCCGCCAATAAAATCGAGTAGATTTCAATTTTAATAGGTATATTTTGTGGCAAGTAGTTAGTTCTTTGCCTTTATACGCCATTTTCTTTCAGAATGCACTCCAATCTTAACAGAAATTCATTTATACTCATTTACATATGTTTTTAGCAGATTTTTTTCAGCATCAAACAGCCTAGATTCCTCCCTTCAGACATTGCACAATATGCCCGAACAGCCAAGTTGAGACATATTTTTCTGTGAAATTACAAATTAATGTATAGGTTTACACTATACTAACTGTAAAACCTTGCCTGTTTTGTTGAATTATGAAATCTTTGTGTAATAAAATGGAAAAAACAAAGAGTTCATGGTCTCTTAACATGTAGTCGCTATAATTTTTGATGAAAAATGTAAATGGCACCGATAAACTAAGACATAAAGCAGCCTTTTTGAATAGAAAACAGACCAAAATGATCATATCTCTAAAACTGTGCAATGTATTGGGATCAAATTTGAAACTCAGCATTGTGAAAAGTCAAGAGCCATAATGATGATAAATATAGATGTTTGACAGGGAAAATGGCGGCCATATTGAATAAAGATGGCCGACATTTTGACAATTTTTCCCCGGAAAAAACACGTTTTCCTTCATAACTCGCTCATTTCTTGACCGATTTTGAAAATTGTGGTACCAAATTAATGGTCTTTAATCCATCTTGGCATTGCTGGTAATACATATTTCATTACTGGCATCAATAAGGAGCTTTACTGATTTTTATGAAATTGTAAAGCTTATAAAATATATGTTGCACAAAACTGTGAGTAATCTTCAAAATTTGTTGATGCCGATTTACAAGGTAACAGTCCTATCTTAATAGATATTCTGAATTGCCTTGCTAAAGGCATACTAAATGCTACATTCAAGCTAAATCTTAGTAAAGATAAAGCAAATACCAATTTTTTAAATCGTACCTTTGACCTGCTGTTTGAATAACCAGTATCCTGCACTTAATATTTAAACTAAATGTAACCAAAGATACAGCAAATACCAATTTTCAATTCTTTATGTGGATCTTTCCATTTAATATCCTGTATGCTGAACCAAAACAGTCTGAGATTTTCAAGAGCTATGTCCATGCATACACTAATAAATCATTTTTCAGGAATATTCATCTGTTTATATTCAATTCTCAAAAAGAGGATGGCTTTAATCAAAACAAATTCATAATACTTGATTTAGATTTTATTATCAAGAAATTCAGAAGATGCAGTTTGATTGACAGTTAGATAACTCTGCATCCAAGACATACATAAATGTTAACTTAATAAACAAACTTAATCAACAAACTTAATTAACAAACTTTATAAACATGCACTTAGTCTTTTCCATCACCTCTTATAAACATAAGCAACAATGGAGTGAATCATTCCTCAACTGACCGACCCTTGAACCTCAAGAAAGTTCAATTATTTAGTTCCTGAAACATTATTTACAAAATTTTGGTGCCTGAAACAAACAAAAAATTTTAGGTGCCTAAAACATAATTTTTTCCCCAATCATTTAATGAATAAGAATATAGTCGATACATTTAACTACAAAGTGTTGTCCAGGTTGTGGTCAGTTCTGAGATGAATCACTGATTTCCATCACCATAATTTTTTACATGCCAAATTAATATGCTTAAATATTAGAAAATTATATTCTAAACTAAGCTGGTTCCAATATAAAGTCAATACAACATTTAAATAGAGAATTGAATGACCTACAAAAAATAAAACAATGAAGTATTAATAGTTGGATTTCAACTGAAGTATGTTTCTGCATATTTTTTGTACTCCTCTGAAACTTCTTCAAAATTGGTAACATACCAAGACCTTCCACTAACATCTTTTGGTAATACATTAACATCTAAGAAAAAACCAAAAATGTTTTCAACCTTTTGTCTATCATCTATTTCAGGCCATTTGAAAAGATTTTTTTTGTTTTTAGAATGATGTAAAAATTTAATATCTAAAAAATTATCATTAATACATAAAATTTGTCCAGGATACCATGTATCTGCATAAGCCACTGCAACATATTGTCCACACTGAAAATTTAAATTTGGTAAAACATAGTCACTGCTGGAATCAATATCATTATCAATATTAGTATTATTACATGATATAACAGAATTTATAACTGAACTCTTTCCTCGTGCCTTTTTTGTAACAGGTTCTTGAGATACAATTACAACATCTTTCCTTTTCTTATTTTTTATAAGACAGATTTTTTGTAAAATTATCTCCCTTTGTTTTTCCATGAAAATTAATCTATCACTTGCAGATTTTATAATAAAATTTTCATTCTCATTTGAAAAATCTTCTTCATTCCCCATGTCTTTTGAATGACTTGAAAAATTGATTAAAACCTTTAAATGCGATAATAGTTCTTCAAAATTAAACTGTATACTATTTGCAGAAAACTGAAGCAATGTTTTATCTTCAGTGTTTGTTTTTAAAACCTTTTTGTGAAATTTAATTTGTGTTTTAACAGCTTCTGATTTATCTTCACTTTTTTTCAAGTTTAGATTTAAATCTTTCAAATTTAACCACAACCCTCCATATTTTTGAATTTCAATTGTCAAGGCTTTAACTTCCTCCTGCTTTTTTAAAGCTTTTCTCTCTTTTTCCTCTTTCCTTTGCTTTAATAAAAGCATATGATTTTTTTTAATTTCCTCTTTTCTTTTCCTAAACTGCTTTATAATTTCTGGAGTTTTCTCCCTTGCTATTTTAAATACCTCCGCTTTTTTTTCTACATTCATGTCGTCTAACCATCTTAATGTTTTATTGTTTGAAAATAAAATTATGCCCTCTAATGCGATGGTGTTAGCATTAGGTTTTTCACGTCTCAAGCGATCTAGATTAGCAAAATCTCTCTCAGAAACAATATTTGTTGTTGCAACCGTTGTTGATTCAACACGCAAATCTTTATTTACACCTTCAGTGTTTTCATTAAAAATACCACCAGGTAAACAGTCAGAAAGCTGTCTTTCTATTATAATCAAAAAATTTATTAAAATAATTTGAAGAGCCTCAATGGTTAAGAGGTTTAATTCTTCATCAAGATCATTATTAATAAATAAACTATTAAAAACTTCATCTTTTTTTGTAAATTCTGGATAAAAAACTTTCCCTTCAATAAGTTCTGAAGCATCCTTTGAAAGGAGTTCAATACAATTTTTGAAAACCAACCAAATGTCATTTAAATCTAAAATATGATCAACATTTTCAATAATTCTCCATAAAGGACCAGTAAGAAGCTTATCTACAATACCTAAAGCTCTACAACCTGCTAAATATACAGGATTGTTTACATAGTTATAAACAGCACAAAGTAATCTATTTCGGTCCTCTTTATTAAAATAATTCTCAATAAATAATTTTATATGATTTCTATGGTGAAAAACACTTGCACCCATTGAAAACAGTAAATTTATTCTATGCCCATGAAAAGTGGTAAGTTGCAAATCAACAGGAGGTTCCAACTGGTTTAAAAATGTTTTAAAAAGTAAACCATAACCAGATTTTTCATCTGCACCAGGCACACACAGCTTTGTAGAAGCTCTGATAAAATCACAACAACTAGGACTGAAAAAACTACTACAATCAACAGATTCTAAAATATTTTGTTCCCATAATTTCAAACCAGACTCAGCCTGAGTAGCAAAATTAACAAGTACATGTAGATTACATTTGAATCCATTTATAGCTGACATCTTTTTAATTAAATCCATATCAGTATCATCATCAGTTGGTAAACACTCTATTTTCATTTTTTCTAATAATGATTTTAATGACTGGTTAACAATATGGCGATCAGTCATCATGTTTTTAATTGATAAAATAAGTTTGGACCTACTTTCTTTACATAAATTAGCATCTGAATTTTTTACAAGAATTTTCGACATGTCTGTTAATACAGAATCTATTAATAACTGAAAACTTTCTGCATCTCCACTAACCATTTCATTTAATTCTAAACTGAACTGACCAAAAGAGGTTCCAACCTGGACACCACCAAATTCATGACCCCCTCTTTTGGTACCATCAGTATGCAAAGTATTACATTCACTGGTTAGCATTGCCTCAGCTGCTTGCATCTGAGCAAGAGCTTTGGCCTCTACAAGCATTATTTCAGAAAAGGTGCGTTTCGGCAACCTTTCTACTTTCAACCCCCCTAACTTTTCCAAGACCGTTCTAACCACCTTTTCTACATTGTTAACACCAACATTTAAACTTAATAATGCAGCATAAACCTCTCTAACTGTATCATTATATTTTCCATTATGGAAAGTCTGAACAATTTGGTTCAACTCAAAAGACATTTTAAATTCCGTTATTTCCTCCTGTAAATTCATATTCTCATTTTCTAAAAATTCAATCCTTTCCTTACTATTCTTAATTGTTTGCTTTAAATCAATAGTCTCATTCAAATTAATTGTATTTTGTACTTTTTTATCTTTCAAAGATTTGTAGTATCTCATTAAAGCAGATTGAACTTTGTATTTTTTCCTGATTTCATTAGCTCTCAATTTTGTAAACAAGATTTCTTTTTTCATTTTAATATTTTCCTTTTGAAGGTCAACAATTTTCTTTTGTTTACGCTTTATGCGTTTGTTAACGTTACGTACAGACAACTCAGATAACTTATTTTCACATACATGATGTTTTTTCTTTAACCTTAAATTCTCCTGTTTAAGTTTGTAAATATTTAGATTACATTGATATCTCTCTGATCTTGATTTACCAAGTTTTATTCTCAGGTCTGTGACTATTTTTTGTTCTTTATTCTCATTTTCATTGTCATTTTTATTTTCATAACAAACATTTTTGATTAAAATTGTTTGGTTTGTATTATTTATAACAGATTTTCTTTCAGGTACCAAATACAGGGTGTTCAGATATTGTGATTTCCTTTCATTACCCAATTTATGTTGTGAAAGTTGTCTCTTATACATAGACTCCCATTGATTTTGTAATGCACCCATATTTGGGGCCACATCTAAACTACACAAATAAAATACCCATTGTGAACATTGTTTTACAGAGAATCCAAATCTGATCTTTGCCTTTCTAAACTCTAAAATAAGCCCTTTCTTAATTTCAGTTTTAATTGGAATTTCACAGGATTTTCTAACCATTTCAGCGTTATTCCTACCTCATTACAAAATGGACCTAAATTATCAAGCTCACTATTCAGATTTAGTGCGAAATCTTTACCGAGTAACTTATTATCTTTTTTAACAATAACCATAACCCTGTTTCTTATTTTCCTTACAAAAGGAGAAACGTTTACATTGTTAAACCCTAAATTACTTAAAACTATAGGCAAATTTTCTTTAAATGTTAATGACTGTGATTCTTCAATTGTCTTCAGAACCATATCCCAAAAAAATATTGCCTCAAACAGGTTCTTGAAATTTGGTAATGGCCCAATCATCTAAAATTAAAAAATATCCCAAAATTATAAATAATGTACATAACAAATCTGACTCTCCTTTTGTGAAATTACTAGCATTTCATTAAAAAAAGGGAATGTCATATATTTACCATATTATTACAAGATAAAGGCATTGATTTATCTGTGACCAGCACATATCGTCCAGCAATAAAATCATCTTTGGCACATCTAAAATCCTATAACCAGCATATGGAAGAATGTTTTGTACTGAAAAAGAAAACAAAAGGAACCACAAAGAAATAGCTCTAATAACATATCATTTGTCAGTAATATGGATGTTATTTTTACTTGAATTAATTTCAATTCATTTTCACTTTACAAGTACTTTTAAGTGTTAGTAATAAACAAATTCTTATTCAACTGATAAGTTTAAATGTTAAAACATTTTTTTTTCAATTTGCATGATTTATTATTTTTAATCAGTACATAATTAAGTATTTTACTAACCGGCATATGTCTCATCAGTGAGTAAACCCTGCAATAGTTCACCAGATATGTTGGACTCCAACAAATATTCTTGAAACATTCCCAGTCCTGAAACACAGAAAATAATCAATTGTGACTTCATGATATAAATGAATAAATCTGATATCTATACATTGTATGTCTGCCTTTATTGAATATTCCAAACATTCCCGTGAAATTACATCAAAAGAGAAAAGTCAGACATTTTAAAAGAGGGTAGTAACGGAATATCTCACATGACTAATGACGGTGAAATATATTTGTTCAAATAACGTTAACAATAAATATTCAACTCCAGTTGACACTTACGGAAGCTACATGTACAAAATGAGATTTGACAAATGACAATAAAAAATAAAAGCTGTTGATGCTAACTGTAGCAAATAAACCTAAGATTGATGATACAAAACGTGACTGTTCTTTAAATTAATGTCATAGTTCAAGTGTCCAGAATTGTATGTTGAAATGTCGCAAATGTTTATCCTTGTCTCATGAGTTTTCGTGCTATTATGATTCGAATGCATTGTGACGTCACATTTCCATTGAAAAAGAATGCACTGTACGAATTTGTATGACGTATGAAAACTTATGATCTGACCATAAATAGCAAACAGATTTGGGTTCGTGAATAAAATTTTTATTCCCTGAAACAGAACAAAGAATAGATATAGGAAGATGTGGTATACATTTTTGTACATGCCAATGAAACAACTCTCCATCCAAGTCACAATATTTATAAAACCAGAATGACCAGTGTAAAACAATTCAAACTAGAAAAGCGACATGCAATAGCCTTATTTATCACGATTACGCTCCTTTAATATTAATGTCATTAAAAAATTCTATACAAGTTATCATTTTTTAATAAAGAAACAAAACTCGTTTCATGTCACTTACTGTGAAGCCTGAAGAAACATATTATTAAATAAACAACGCAAATGTTTCATATAAACTAACTAAATTGAAAGAACTCCAGATAAGGCTTCCAGGTAATAAGAATATCAAATCTTGTATGGTCATTTTCTTCTAAAATATCATTATGATTGTTTAAAAAAGGGACACTTTTTTCAACTGTTCAAATTATACTGCCTTACTGGACAATAGTAATGTCCAATGACTTTTGTTCGCTTTAAAGCAAAAAGAAAGATGACAAATAATTTTTAACCAAAGTTAGTTCAAATATTTAACCAAAAAAATATATATGATTTGCTAAACTTACCGTTCTGTGTACTGACGTTACAGTCACTCGAGGCAGCTTTCTGATCGGCGTTCATTTCCACTTGCGTTTTGGTTTAATCGTTTAATCTTAAAAAAGAAATATGTTCCTGATTATTAATTGCTACCAAATTGGGGTGTTTGGAAAGAAAAAATGTCAAGGTAAACGATAAAGGACGTGAAATTTCGGTTCAAATTACTTATCTGGTTGTTTACAATCTTTGAAGTTTTCAAACGTGAAAGTCAAGGACGCAGTAACCGGAAATAAATCTTCACTGCGCATGTGAAAGAAATGGGAATCTCCTTTTTCATTGGATAGTAATTTTATAAATTTCTGACGTCAGGAACATATTTCTATTTCTGTTTGAAGTGGGTAATCCTCTGGAAAAAACCGTGCCGCCGTCAACGTTGTCGTTGGATATACGCCGCGATTGATCAAATATTACGTTGGATTTCATTTTAAATTATCATATAAAGTTATTCTTTTTAATAAACTTTATATTTTTATAATATTTAGGTTAACTTTTTATTCTTCATTATGGCAAAAATCCGACAAAACAACCCGTTTCAAATCTGTATATTTTGAAAAATATCGCGACCGGAAAACAAAATGGCGGACGTAATTACGATAAACTGGCCTCTCTATTTATGGATTCCTCTGGGTTTCAAAAATTTCGGATACCCATCCATTATTTTGTTGCACATGTCTGTGTTCCCTTATAACGTTTCCACCCATGATATGAATGATTCATTAAAACCAAAATGTTTTAGAACACTTAACATAAATTCCCATTCCAAAGAATCAAAAGCTTTTGTAAAATCAACATGATCAACAAATATAATAGCCCCATCTATTCCGTTTGATTCTGCATAGTCCATTTTGCCGTTAATTAAATCCATTAAAACAATTTTTACATCTATCCGGTTTGATCTTCATTAATTAATTTAGGAAGAAGCTTTTTTAGTCTTTGTGCTAAAACATGAGGTAGGATTTTCAAATCTACATTTAATAATGATATTGGACGATAATTGTCTAAAGATAATGGATCATTTTTTTTTTAAATAATAAAGATCAATTGATCAGCCTAAATCACCATGGTTCTACTGTAAGATCGCACAAACTTATCAGATGGGGTCAATGAAGCAAGAAAATAACTATTTGCGCAAAAGGGAAGGCTAATTGAGGCTATTCCCTCAACTTGGTCTAGTCTTATCAAGCATGTAAAACGTGCAATATACTAAGGCGGATGTTTAGGGTGGCTCTTATGCTACCCAGTACAAGCGCTAATGGATGGCGAAGGTACAAAGAGGATCCATGGGAACCCTTTTAAAAAACTCTTTCTGAGGCCTCATCATCATATCAGGAGCTTGTACATTGTGGATGTATGAAAGGATGTTGCGGTCGTTGTAAATGTGGAAAATCGGGTCTCCCGTGCACTGATTTGTGTGCTTGTGGTGGTGATTGTGAATAAACATGTATTTGTGGCCAAATAGCAGTAATTTTAAAAATGTTTTAGTATTTAGTACTTTAGTGATTTTATTTTGTTTTAATCAATCTATCCAAAACTCTACATCGAGGATATGGATTAAGTACTCATCTTTGAACCTTACGCCATATTGTGTTTTACCGGAAGTGTTAACTTTGTACTAAAACATTTTAAGCATAATAGAGAATTAGTGGTTTTGAGGATAACTTAAAGTCAAAAGTTTAATGACCAGCACAAAAACTTTTTTTTAACATTTTGAAAAAAGTTAAATATTAAAATAAAAATTGATATTTCTATGTCCGCCATATTGGATATTTCCGGCAGTAGGGGTTTTAAAGACATATGTCCTATAAATTGTAACCATGAGAAGCACCAAAGAAAAGTTTCTGCACAATATAATTATAGTAGCAATACGTTTAAACTCATTTCAATTACCTTCCCTATAAATAAGCTTATTTTAGTAATAATAGTATGTCCGCCAAATTGGATTTTATCGGAAGTGAGGTTTTTGAAGAATCTAATCTATATAATATATCCAAAAGTAGTACATGAAAAAGATTTGTACCAAATATTATGATAGTTGCATGAAAACAACACCTTTTCACATGCTGGCCTTCCATATTGGGCTGATTTAAGTATGATGTCCGCCATTTTGGATTTTACCGGAAATGAGACATTTTTTTCAAATGCCTCCCTATCTGAATTAAAAGAGTAATAGTTGAGGAAGTCCTATGCCAAATTTCATGCTTGTAGCAGGATGTGCACAATTTGTCTGAAATATGCTTGTAGCTGCTGCACTACTTGTGTCAATTATTTTAAACCCGTGAAGTACGGACGTACCCAGGTACTAACAATTTGTTTCATCACCTGTTACAATGTGTATAAAGAATTCAATTTGGATAAATAAATCTACCTCTATCGGTTTAAATAGATTACATTGCAGTTTACTAAAAACTAAGTGAAATAAAAATAATGTGCGAGTTAGACTTTCTAAACATATGAATTGAGTATATTGCAAATGAAAAATACACTTACATATGCTGCACACTATAGCAGAGTCTGAATTTAGAATGGATTTAAATACTGATTTAGAATTCATACGTAAATGATTTTTTGGATTACTTTTACAATTTTGAAACAGATCTTTTCTCAAGAAAAAAACATTTCTAATAAGGTAAGTAATTTTGAATATATACCCAATATTGTTTTTACATGTTTGTTTATAAATTACTTTATCACTTGCAACAAATAATTTGTTTTTGTTATCAACTAACAATAAGTCCCAAAAAGCATCACCTTTATAATGCATATTTAAATCATATTTGGAATTGCCGCTAACTTACATTTATTAATAACTTATTAATTATAATAGACTACTGACGTATTTAATACGTATCGACGACAAACAATATTCCTACGACTTTTGCCATTTGGGAAATCTAAACTGCTTGTCTTTAGAGATTTTCGACAATTAAATATTTCATACAATTGTTCTTTGACATCTTAGCCAAAAGCACAGGCGATAATAAACTACATAAGGATTCCTAATGAGCACTACTTCCTATGTGCAACTTCAAAACTTTTGGGTGATTCGACGATCATTTAAGGTTTTTCTGGTTATATTTTTTGTAATCCAGAATTAAAAGTATGAAAAAAGTGTTCAATTAGTTATATACAACATAGTAGCCAGCTAGATAATAACAATGGCACGTATTTCAGCATTTATTGGGTAGAACACAAATCTAGGATGCTCGCATAATGCAGCTTAACTGCATAAAAATTGGGTGCAAACATGTAGGGTGCGAATGGACTTTGGGTGCGAACATGTAGGGTGCGAAAGTGAAAGGGGGCGAATGTGAATGGGCACAAACATAATTGGGCGCGAACAGACCCGGAATCTAAATTCACAAAGTTCTAAATTAATTCCAAAAATCATTGGTCAGCCACCATCTACCAAATCGTTACTGATATATGATATATATACATTGCTTTGAGTCAGGAGCCTGTAATTCAGTGGTTGTTGTTTGTTGCTGTGTAACATATTTGTTTTTCATTCAATTTTTATTGAATTTTGCGGTCGTATATTGCTATGATGTTGGCGTCGTCGTCGTCGTCGTCCGAAGACGCATTGGTTTTCGCACTCTAACTTTAGTTTAAGTGAATGGATCTCTATGAAATTTTACCTTAAGGTTCAATATCACAAAAGGAAGGTTGGGATTGATTTTGGGGGTTATGGTACCAGCAGTTAAGGAATTAGGGGCCAAAAGGGCCAAAATAAGCATTTTGTAACTTCCAGACATAACTTGTGTGTTAGTGTATGGATCTCTCTGACTTTGTACCACAAGGTTCCATATCACAAAGGGAATGCTGGGATTGATTTTGGGGTAATTGCCTCAAAATTTTAGGAATTAGGGGCCAAAAAGGGCAAAAACAAGCATTTTCTAGTTTCATGACAATAACTTGTGTGTAAGTGTATGGATCTTTCTGAAATTGTACTACAAGGTTCCATATCACAAAGGAAAGCTGGAATTGAGTTTGGGGTAATTGCCTGAAACGTTTAGGAATTAGGGGCCAAAAGGGCCAAAATAAGCATTTTCTAGTTTCAGACAATAACTTGTGTTCAAGTGTATGGATCTCTGAAATTGTACTGCAAGGTACCATACCTCAAAGGGAAGGCTGGGATTGAGTTTGGGGTGATGTATCATAAGGGGGTTCAAAAAATTTGGGGGGGGATTTTTTTTTTTTCCTTTTTTTCCTTTTTTTTTTCTGAAAAATTTTCCATTTTAAGTTGGTTATTTCTGATTTATATTTAAAAGCAAATAATAATAATATGGCAGGAGATACACACCAAACAGGATGTGTAAATTATTATATAATAAGTATTGTGCAATAGCAAGAAATTTTCAATTGCACAGTATTGCGCAATAGCAAGAAATTGTCAATTGTACAGTATTGCGCAATAGCAAGAAATATTCAATTGCACAGTATTGCGCAATTGCAAGAAATATTCAATTGCACAGTATTGTGCAAAAGATTGATTGATTGATTGTTGGTTGCTTAACGTCCAGTGGCAAATATTTCATGCATATTCAGGACGAGAACAAATTAACAATAAATACAATAGGTAGGTTCTGTAATAGGGGCGTCCGGGATTAAGGTCGGAGAAATTAAGACTGCCACGGGAAATGAGGGTATATTGGATAGGGACAATAATTTTACCTTGCAACAGGTCACCTACGGACCCCTCAAAGAGTTGTTGCAAGGGTTCTTAACGTGCAAAGAGCGTGACACTCTCTTTACACGAGGCATCGGATTTAACGTCCCCATTCTGACCGGACGTGGCTGCAAATTTGTACATCCCGCACAGCCAAACGGACGCCCCACTTTAGCAAGGGTCTTACTGCCGGTCGGAGGAAGACCAATGGTGACCATACTTCTATTCCCCAGTCACCCTTGGGGGGTTGTGCAAAAGAAGATACTTTGTATAAATTGCTTATTTCTTGACCAATTTCAATGGGGTTTTATTCTTGAACTCTTGGGGTTCTTTAATATGCTGAATCTAACCGTGTATTAAGTTTTTGGATTTTGGGCCCCGTTTTTAAATTGGTCCACATTGAGGTCCAAAAGGTCCAAAATTAAACTTTGTTTGATTTCATCAAAAATTGAATTATTGGGGTTCTTTGATATGCCGAATCTAACCGTGTATTTAGATTCTTAATTTTTGGTCCCGTTTTCAAATTGGTCTACATTAAGGCCCAAAGGGTCCAAAATTAAACTTAGTTTGATTTTAACAAAAATTGAATTCTTAGGGTTCTTTGATATGCTGAATCTAAACATGTATTTAGATTTTTGATTATGGGCCCAGTTTTCAAGTTGGTCCAAATCAGGGTCCAAAATTAAACTTTTTTTGTTTGGTTTCAACAAAATTGAATATATGGGGTTCTTTGATATGCTGAATCTAACCATGTATTTAGATTTTGATTTTTGGGCCCTGTTATCAACTTTGTCCACATTGAGGTCAAAAGGGTCCAAAATTAAACTTAGTTTGATTTTAACAAAACTGAATTCTTAGGGTTCTTTGATATGCTGAATCTAAACATGTATTTAGATTTTTGATTATGGGCCCAATTTTCAAGTTGGTCCAAATCAGGGTCCAAAATTAAACTTTGTTTGATTTCAACAAAATTGAATATATGGGGTTCTTTGATATGCTGAATCTAACCATGTATTTAGATTTTTGATTTTTGGGCCCCGTTATCAACTTTGTCCACATTGAGGTCAAAAGGGTCCAAAATTAAACTTGGTTTGATTTCATCAAAAATTGAACTCTTGGGGTTCTTTGATATGCTGAATCTAACCATGTATTTAGATTTTGGATATTGGACCATAATAGGTGAATGTCCAATTTAAAATTTTTAAGTTCTTAGACCACATTCATTCTGTGTCAGAAACCTATGCTGTGTCAAATATTTAATCACAATCCAAATTCAGAGCTGTATCAAGCTTAAATGTTGTGTCCATACTTGCCCCAACTATTCAGGGTTCGACCTCTGCGGTCGTATCAAGCTGCGCCCTGCGGAGCATTTTATTAATACATTAATTAGGCTGTTAGTTTTCTTGTTTGAATTTTTTAACATTTGTGATTTCGAGTTTTTTATAGCGGACTTGCTGTATGGGATTTGCTTATTGTTGAAGAATGTACTGTCACTTATAGCTGTTAATTTCTGTGTCATTTGGTCTGTTGTTGAGAGTTATTTCATTGGCAATTTTTTACCAAGCTATAACTTGCTATCTGTCAGCTGACTGTTGTCAAACATGTAAATCTTTTTTGTCTGTAACCTTCAAGATATTTCCATATTAGTTGTATTACCACCATTCATTTTCCCCTATTAGTCTTTGTTAAATTTACACTTTTAAAAAAACTGTGCAGAATTTATCTTTGTTTCAAATAAAGAAATACTGAGTATGAATGAAGTTTTATCCTGTCCAATAGAAAAAAATTCACAAATTATTTTATTGCATAAAAGAAATTAACCATCACTGGAAGTAATCCAATCAAATTTCCGCCCATATTTAACCTGTGTACAAGCTTTAGTAACCATGTAACCTAAAGTTTCCAAAATATTCTATAAAAAAAAAAAACAAATAAGAAAAATAATGGTGATTTGAAATACCCAATATATATATACATGTTTATGACCCAGAAATGTTTTACTGCAATAAAATGTTAGTCCGAGATTACTCTGACGTCAAACGGCTGTTTTGCCAGACAAGCTGGGGCCGTGGGACGTCAGAGCTCGTCCCATATCAAAAAGTGGATATTTCCCCGTCCAAAATAGATGCGCTGCTTCGTTGCTTCTTGAGCCGACTGACGGCCTTGGAATTATAGAAATCGGGCATCAATTTGTTCATTTTTCATTTATCTCCTCATTTATGTAAGTTTCACCTACCTGCCACCCTTTATTTTTCCATATTTAGACAGTTTTCACAGTGACCCATCGATTTCTGTGTTTTAACTTTCATTTTGAAAAATTGTCACGTGACAACGAGAAAAAGTAAGCCGCACTGCATTGCGGAAGCTGATTTATGCATATGACCCTGGGTCAATATGAATACATAATCTAACACCTCGTTCATTTAAGATGCAAATAAGCTGAATGACCGAGGGTATTCCGATTGTAATCATGGTTGCTACTAAAAGTTTATTGCCGAAATTAGCATACAAATTTGCATACTTCAGTCTCGAGGCCGCGAAGTCTCTCGTAACTTGACGTCCATTTGAAAATGAAAGTTAAAATGCAGAAATCGATGGGTCACTGTGAAAACTCTAAATATGGAAAAATAAAGGGTGGCAGGTAGGTGAAACTTACATAAATGAAGAGATAAATGAAAAATGAACAAATTGATGCCCGATTTATATAATTCCAAGGCCGTCAGTCGGCTCAAGAAGCAACGAAGCAGCGCATCTATTTTGGACGGGGAAATATCCACTTTTTGATATGGGACGAGCTCTGATGTCCCACGGCCCCAGCTTGTCTGGCAAAACAGCCGTTGGACGTCAGAGTAATCTCGGACTATAAAATGTAGGATTAATTACCTACAAAAAACTGTCAAATTGAAGGGAAATTTTTTTTGTGGTATTACATCTAGAATCCAATCTAATTATTGCGAACCCAATTATACCTTACCACAGATTCAACTGATAGTTACCTGTCCATTCAAACTTTTGCCAGTTCTATTGTCCCATTGAACAAATACAACAGGTATTGTTCTCTGTACATTTTATTCACTGGGACCTTTAAATTTCTTCTAAGAGAAATCTATCACTCATTGATTAATTTACCTGAGTAAAAAGGTTATCTGCTAAATTGATGGAAATAACATGTTTAACATTTAAAAACTGCATGTGATTTTGTGTTTATTCAATATTAATAATATTGTTTTCAATCTGTTCAAAATAAACACTAATTTAATCATAAAAGTTGATTTTGAAAACTTAAGTATTGTTCCTATCGAAATTTGCATTTTTAGTTTTTGTTTAAATATATATAGTTATAGAATACTTTTAAGAAGGCCTTTTATAAAATCACCATTTTTAGGGTTTTTAGTCTTTTTTTTTTTTTAAATAGGAATAATGTTGAAAATTTTGTCAGAAATAAACTTTTATTAAAGTTTGAATCAGTGTTTACATTCAACAGATTGAAAATATAATAAGTACAAACTCACATGCAGGTTTTTAAATGTTAAACATGTTATTTCAATCTAATTTAGCAGATACATTTTTTTACTCAGGTACATTAATCAATGAGTGATAGATTTCTCTGAGAAGAAATTCATCCCAGTGAATAAACTATACAGAGAACAATACCTATTGTATTTGTTCAATGGGACAATAGAACTGCCAAAAGTTTAAATGGACAGGTAACTATCAGGTGAGTCTGTGGTAAGGTATAATTGGGTTCGCAATAAAATTAGATCTCAGCACTCGCTCATTTTTTCAAGCATAAAAAAATGAGCGAGTGCGGAGATTTAATTTTAATTAGATTGCCTAGAATCTAAAGTGAAAACGTGTTTGCTAGAAAGCATTATAAACATGATTTAGGTCAAGGTACAGTAAATGGGCTCTTGTCACCATTGCCACAGATTTTGGTTAAATTTTAAACTTTGGCTTGTTGAACTTTTTACTGAAAAATGAAAAACTATTGCATTTCTCTTATTTTTTAGCTCACCTTTCCAAAGGAAATGTGAGCTTTTGCCATCACTTGGCATCCTCCGTCTGTAGTCATCCGTCTGGTGTAAACTATTTCAAACATCTTCTACACTAAAACTACTGAACCGATTCCTACCAAACTTTAGCTGAATGATCCTTAGGGTATCTAGAATAATGTTTGTGTTTTATTTTCTGTTTCGTCTAAAAACATGGCCGCATGAATCTGATAACCCATTGTTGGGTTGCTGCCATTAAATTGGTAATTTTAAGGAAATTTTGCAGTATTTGGTTATTATCTTGAATATTATAAATGATCAAGATAAACTGTAAACAGCAAAAATGTTCAGCAAGTAAGATCTACAAAAAAGTTTTATATGACCAAAATTGTCAACTGACCCCTTAAGGAGTTACTTCCCTCTAAAGACATTTTTTCTGAATTTGTTCATTTAGTTTGCTTGCTTTAAAACTACAGAATCAATTTCAGCAAAACTTAGGCTGAATGAGTTTCAGAATATCTAGTATAAATTTTGTATTTTATTTCCTTGTATGTCAAGAAACATAGCCACTATATGACTAAAATGAAGAAAATATGAAGGATACAAAGAACATTTAAATAGAATTTTAAAGACACTCAATAATATATATTGAAAAGCAAAATTATCACTGTGGAAAGATATTAAGCAAACAGCTGAGCGATTGAGGCTCTTGAGAGCCTCTGGTTTAATATAACTGAATGATTTTTTTCAAAATCAATGCACATTAATTTTTTTAGAAAGCACATAAAGTTGACAAAAAACTTTATAAAAGGAGTGAGTTGGGTAAGTGCCATATTTGGCCCTGATTATAAAGTTCAATGTTATGTTTAATTTTAAAATGACTTAAAGACATGTGCAAAAGTTAGATATAGAACTGTCTACTGTTTATAGTTATAAGTTATGTAAGTATTCAAAGATTAAAATATTTATTTCAGGTAAAAATTTATCTCACAAGTATGAGGAATGTGTCCAACCTAAGAGAACTAGACCAAAAAGAAAAACTAGTAATGATAGCTCATCAAGTTCTGTTACACAAGAAGAACCTGTTTATGAGGAACCAGAAATTTTCAAAAGAATAAAACAACATGTTCTTGCCCAGCATGGGGGAGAACTTTTAGTTCATGCTCATGGACATCATACATGGAATTTTATGAAAAGGAGATCCGATAATTCTAAATTTCTTCCAGGGATGATAGTTATTGGAACACAGGTAAGAAATGTTTTATAAGAATCATACAATGAATAAGATAATCTATTGACAGCATTGAACTTAATCAATAGCATTCAGTGATCTTCCTGGATGAAAATTTAACTATGGAGGAACTTCCACCATGAAAATCCACTCCCGTCTACATGGTGGCGTGATTGAATACAGTCTGATATATATTGCTTATTTATATTTATTTCATTATAGAATAACAAATATTTTCACTTATTGTCATTTGGAACAATTCCAATGCCAAGCCTGCATTGCTCCCTCTTAGTCAAGAATGAGTTCCTTGTGACTTCCTGAACCTCTATCAATGATTTGCAGCATCAACTACAAAATGTACAAGAAGTTTCCTAATCGTTTTGAAAAGACTGAAGAAAAGATTTTGAGGGGAAACGTTTACAACTTAAAAAGATTTAATGACTTTAGATAGATGATTTCATAGCACTACACTAAGCAACATTCATCTTTCAATTCAAACACTTGAAACATTTGAATATAAAGCAGAAGGTGCTAAGATATTATTGTTTGTGTTGTCAAACAAACTGTCTAGTTGTGAGTGAGAGTTATCTTTTCTGGATTCATTATGAATTACCTTTCTTGGTCCAACCATTGTTGCCGATTGTCTAGAATTAACCTTTAATTTGGTGCTAATAGTATTAGTTTGTTAATTCTGTTTTTGCATCAAATTTTGAATGTATAACTAATTCTGCAATAGCATTTTGAAAATATATGGTATAGCTACTTCCGGTGTTTGATTGAAAGGAGCATTACCCATAGCTTCACCTCCTACATTAATGTTTTCAATAGTTGCTTGAAAAACACTGTTATTGTTATCATAACCTGGCAAAATAAGTTGCCTGTGGTCATTAGTTAGGCTGAAAATATTGTCACTTTTGGAACTAGTCTTGGCTGTGCCAGAAATTTCCATTACCCGGTCAGTGCTCGATGTGCAGCCATTTTTATTAACAAATGTTTGCTGACAACGTGACAAAATTCTATCACAAGCTACATTGTAAGAATATTAATAAATCCATAAACTATATTGAATCATAAAGTTTGTATTCCAAATGTCACAAATAAACTAATTTCCAATTAAAAACAATTAAGATATCCATTATTTCCAATAAAGGTATGATATTTCTGGCAGTGGCTGGGGTGACGGTTGCATCAACAATGTTTTAGTTTGTGATTAGGTCTATGGTGAACCACTATTGGTAAGTCAATGATATTTGGTATGTACTGGTATTAGCATTGGCACATCACATTTCCAAGGAGATTATTTGACCCTAACCCTCAGTCATAGTCTATTGACTTTGAAACTTTTTCTTACTTTACATGTATTAGTTTGTGATTAAGTTAGTTTATAGGGAACCACTAGTGGTAGGTCAATGATATTTGTTATGCAGTTGTATATAAGCATTGTCATATCTCATTTCCTCGGAGATTGTTTGGCTCACACTCTCAGTCATGGTCTATTTACTTCAAAAATTTTGCTTAGTTTACATGTATTCGTTAGTTTGTGATAATTTTTTTTCTGTCTATGAAGAAATGATATTAGAAATGTGGTCACACTGAAAAAGCCATGCAGCTGATTATTTTAAAGTGTGCACAACATTTTTATGTTTTTCCTTATAATTTAATTATAAACTCCATTTTAAACAGGAGTAAATTATGAAAAAAAGTTGATGACTCAACAGTCACATGACAAAATTATGTCTATGAGCTGATAAACAAAACTCTTTCGACCAATTGGAAGACATGTTACTTCTTAAATTATTTTATGATACTGAGAGAAGAAAATAAACATTAGTTCATTTGTTCTAGAAATAGTTTTTTGTTATCAAGGATGATTATGTTTAAATAGATATACTTAGTTTACAGTTTAGTCTAATTTTTTGGAAATTTATCCCTGCCTGAACCCATTGTATAGAAAATTTTAATCAACGTGTGGTTGCCAGTGATCTCAAAAGATCATTGGATGATTTTAAGGGTCATAATTTTTTATATCCCATTTACGGGACGTTTTATGGTATACCTTTGTCTGTCCGTCTGTCCGTCGTCAATATGTTGGACATTTACTCAAAAATGCTTCAACCAATGTGCATAAAACTTTTGGGGAATCGTTCATATCTATTGACATGAGCTCCCTGTCATTTTTTATAAACTATAGATATTACGTTTCCGTGTTATAGGGTATTATTCATTAAAAAAAGGGGGATTTTCCAGTTTTAGGACAATACCTCAAAAATGCTTTCACCAGTTTGCAAGATATTTAAGTGAATTGTAAATATCTATTGACAGTCAAGAGTGTAACTTAAATAAGTTATTAGAGAAAAATAACATACATGTGTTATTACAGATACTTTCATGAGTTGTCTACTCTTTTTTTCTTAATCTGTAGTAACATATGTTTGTTATGAGTTGAACCTTCTCATTAAATTTCATAGAGATCCATTTACTTAAACTAAAGTTATTGTCCAGACACCAAATGTGTCTTCGGACGATGACGCAGATGACAACATCATACCATTATACGATCCCAACAAATTTTTGCTGTCGTATAAAAAGGGGGATTTTCCAGTTTTCAGGCAAGAACTTGAAAATACTTTCAGCAGTTCTCATGAAATTTTGTTGAATTGTTTATATTTATTGATGTAAGCTCCCTTAAGCTTATAATTTTTATAAATTTTACATTTCTAAGTAATTGGGTTTTATTCATTAAAGAAGGGTGGTATTTTCCAGTTTTTGGACAGTAACTCAAAAATGCTTTCAGCGGTTCTCATGAAACTTTGGTGTATTGTTTATATCTATTGACTTAGGCTCCCTTTCAATTTTTATAAATTTCTGATATGACATTGAGTAGTTATTGAACTTTATTCTTTCAAAACGCAATGGGTGTATCATGTGCTCATGGCGCAGCTGTTTATTAGCTAACTGGATGAATCAAAATATGAATGCTAACAGGTGTTAATAAAATTGACAACTTCGTAGAATGTGAAAGGCACTCAAAGGGGATTTTTGTTTAACAAACAAAAAAAGAAAAGTTATTTTTAATCATCGGAGAAACAGATTCTTACATAGTTACTTGTGGATTTTTCGATTTTTCCAATCTCGATAGTTAAAGTATAAATTTCTGAGGCTCAGACTTCAAAATTGATGATTTAACTATCTTGATTGGATAAATTTGATAATCCACTGGTATCAATGTAAGAATATATATGAATCAATTATATATATGAAGACTTGGCATGGTTGATATATCAAAGTTTCAAATCGAATTATATGATTAACTAATCTTTATTTGTTTCACTAAAAAGGTCCATATATAAAATATATATATCATGTATATGATGGGACATGGGATTGTTACAAAATGTTCAGATTGATACATATTTTGAAATAATGCAATAAAATATTGGTATTAAGCTTCATTAACTACAAGATGTTTGTAGTGCTACCAAATATATAACAAAATTTGAAACTGTAAAAAACAGCAAATATTCAACTGTAATAAATTGACTTTTTCTATAAATTTATTGTTTTATGAGTATATATAATCTTTCTTGTTGCTTTTTTTTGGTCTTTTTGTCTCTAGTTTTTTTCTTTCTTGTTGCTTCTTGACACTTCTTGTGGTGGTAGGCCAATGATAATTGGTATGCAGTTGTGTATTAGTATAAGCATAACAGGGGTGTGGAAATATTTGTTGTGACCACTTGTCCCCTGGCAAGTAAAATTGTAAATTTTACTTGTCCGAAAGTAAAGTTACTTGCCCTGATTTCTTAATGAATTTTGGAATGAAGAAGATGTGTTTTTCTGTTAACGTGTGTTTCTAAAACAGTTCTGAAACACAACAAAAAAGGAATGCATGGTCTTTGTTTGTATATTATAATGATACAAAGATTAGTAGAGCACGTATACACCAATGAGAAAATTGTAGAAACCATCCCCAAAACAACACTAAATTAAAGAATCTAGAGCCCTGGACCTAGGAGATTATATCATGACTTATAGTTTGTTCACAGTGAGCCAGTGCGAAGTTTTCTAGTTAATGAAGAGATGAAACCCAATTTATGATGAATTATTGAATTGTTGTTTGCACCCCCTCCTTATCACCCAATAAACTTTTGACCAATTGTAAATTTGAGATTTTTAGGTAACTAATTATAAGCGAAATCAAAATATTATAGATTAAGAACTTTAAAATCCTCTATTCTGTTTATTTTTATAATATTTGCGCTTTGCCGCCTCTGATTTCCCTTTCTTGTAAAAACTAAGTTCTAAGCTCAAAATTTTATTTTTTATGAGTTGCCTCCTTTTCCGTTGGTCAACTTCCGAGCGATGACCTATCCAACTTGACTGAGAAATCAGTGCTCGAAATTAATAATGATCATTTCCGGTGTACCGTTGCTATAACCTGATCAACGATCCCAGGTCAATGGGAAAATATTAATGAAACCCGGGTCCGCATTGGTTGGTTATCGATCTATTTCTTGTTCATTGATGTTGTTTTACTAAAACATGTTGCTTTCGTCTTGTTATTTTATATTTTTTCTACTTTTATGAATGAATTTTGAGGACTTTTTTTATATGATAATATAAATTAACAATGTGACTTTGTCAAGCAACATTTTTTAACTTGTCCACGGACAACAAAGACACAAAAAATTGCTTGTCCGGTCGGTCAAAAGTACGAGTCGGGCGAGTCGGGCGTAGCATTTCCACACCCCTGCATAAAATTTTGCTTAGTTTACATACATGTATTAGTTTGTTATTAGATCAGTTTAAGATTAACCACTAATGTTAAGTGAATGATATTTGGTATATATATGTGGTTTTATTGGCTATTTATTGGAGTTATTGCCCTGTAATGATGATTTTAACCAGAATATCAAAAACAGCTGAAAGTGCTACACGAATTTTCATTAAATATTGGATTTTGAATAAAAAGTACATATTGATATTAATAAAAATAAATTATAAGAATATTTGAAAAGTAAGTAGTAGAGTGCCCTTTGCAATTTGAAAAAAACAAATATGGATGAACATAAATAAACAAACATTGCCTGGCAATTTTAATTATATAGAAAATGAAAGCAGACAATATACTGTCTAGTTTGTACATTTTTATATGCAGAACCTGTTAAATTTGGGGGAAAAACTAATGAGTGATTGCAAATCTGTTTTTATTTTAGGTGACAATAACTGTTCTTGACTATAGTCAGTATCATCAGAATGAAATAACTGACAAAAGTTTTATTGGAAGTGGAAGAAGTTGCATTTACTACTCTGACACAAAAGATCTCTTAAAGAAAGAAGACCGTGATATGGTTATTGAGGCATTAGTAAGAATGAATAATGGATGTACACCATAGCCATGATTATATAATTGTGTAAAACAGGGTATTAGCTAAGAAGTTTACAAAAATCGACATAACTTGTAACTAGATTCCTTTTGTTTTAACAATTTACAAAAAGCAAAATTGCCCTAAAGGTTTAGGAATTAGGGTCCACAAAGGGGCCGAAAAACAAGCATTTTTCTGGTTTCCAGACAATAACTCGGGTTAAAGTGTATAGACCTCTCTGAAATTGTAATGCAAGATACTATACTACAAAGGGACGGCTAGGATTGAATTTTTGGGGTAATTGCCCCAAACAAGCATTTTCTAGTTTATAGACAATAATGTGTGTTAAAGTGTATGGATCTCTGTTATTGTACTGCAAGGTACCATATCACAAAGGGAAAGCTGGGATTGAGTTTTGGGGTAATAACTAAAATGGGGGTTAAAAAAATTGGGGGGGATTTTCAAATATTTTTTTAATTGATTATTCCTGATTAATATATAAAAGCAAAAAATACTGATATGGCAGGAGAAATACACCAAATGCAATACTGGGCAATTGAAGATTTCTTGCTATTGCACAATACTGTGCAACTGAAGATTTCACTGCAATTGAAGATTTCCTGCTATTGCGCAATACTTTTCAATTGAAGATTTCTTGCTTATGCGCAATACTGTGCTTTTATGCAATACTGTGCAACTGAAGATTTTTTGCTATTGCCCAAATACTGTGTAATTGAAGATTTTTGGTATTGCACAATCATGACAATACTGTGTAATTGAAATTTCTTCTTCTTTTTTTTTCTTTTTTTTTTGAATTTTAACATGTTGTTAGATTATGGATATCAGACCATTCTAGGTACATTAAATGTCCTATTTCCAAATTTTAAGATCTTTGACCACATTTATCAAAGTGAGGTGTATGTAGATTTAAATGGTTTGTATTTGAGATATACATCAATACTGATCAGAGTTGGATGTATGTAAGTTACATTGGTCTGTACTTAAGGTACAGTTGATGTGAACCTCAGGTAGACAAAACTTTCAAAAGTTTTGATGGGAATACACATCAATGCTCAACAGAGGTGGGTGTATGTAAGTTACATTGGTCTGTACATGAGATACAGTTGATGTGTACCTCAGGTCGACAAAGCCTGTCGAAAGTTTTGATGGTAATACACTTCAATATACATCAGAGTTGGGTGTATGAAACTTGAGTAGGTCTGAACTTGAGGTACAGTTGATTTGTACTTCAAGTAGACAAAGCTTTCGAAAGTTTTTAGGATAATACACATCAATATTCATCACAGTGAGGTGTTTGTAGGTTATATTGGTCTGCATTAGAGGTACAGTTGATGAGTACCTCAGGTAGACAAAGCCTGTCGGAAGTGTTGATGGTAAGACACATCAAAAGTCATTAAAGTGAGGTATATGTAAGTTGCATTGGTCTGTACTTGAGATACAGTTTATGTGAACCTCAAGTAGACAAAACCTGTCAAAAGTTCTAATGGTAATTCACAACACATCCATATTGATTAGAGTTGGGTGTATGTAGAATAAATTGGTTTGTACTTCAGGTACCTCCAGTAGAAAAAGTCTGTTGAACATTTTGACGTTGATACACATCGAAACTCATCAGAGTTGGTTGTATGTAAGTTACATTGGTCTGCACTTGAGAGTGAGGTGTATGTAGATTATATTGAACTCTATTTGAGGTACAGTTTACATTTGATGTGTACCTCAGGTACACATAGCCTGTCGAAAGTTTTGATGGTAATACACATGAAAAATCATTAGAGATGGGTGTATGTAAGTTGCATTGTTCTGTACTTGAGGTACAGTTGGTGCGTACCTAAAGTAGACTTAGTCTGTTGTTATGATATTGTAACTATCATATTATTTTAGTTGGCCTAATTTGTTTTGTGTGGCCTATTGTATACATTGTGTTACAACTATGCAGTTTAGAATTCACTGGAACAATCACTGATACTCATGGAATGATTAGAACTTTCTATTTCACTTACATAACGTTTCCAGAATGATCATAACAAAAGATGCGTAATTTATATTTCTAGCATTGTCTAGAAATTTCCGTTTGAGTATTTAAATGCAGACCCAAAAGTTAGTTGAATATAGAGATTTAGAGATAGACATAGATAGACTTAGACATCGATAGACATCAACATTCTCAACAGTTGGATTGACACTTTTATTTACAAACTACATCATACTAGATTGTGACCAATTGGATATAATATTCTGTGGATTCCGTGAAGATTTCCGGATAAAGAAAAGATAAAAGATTGGACTCATATTTTGACAGTTAAGTTGACATTTCTTTTTGTGTAATACTTTTTGTAAACTAGGGTATAATAAATCTTGTTAAATTTTATTATTGATTTGTGTCTTTTGTTGGCTACAATTAAAAGGCGATTTTCTGGCATAACAGAAATTGGGGGCTCAAGTCCGGGATAACGTTAATATCTTATTTAAAAAAAAATTGTTTCAGTATTTTTATTTAAGCTAGCCAACAAAATTCTACAAAATGGCATTTGATGCCGGTAAATTTTTGAAAACGCCAGACCTGGAGGGGTTTGATAATTTAAAGAAAGAGGAATTAGTGTTGCTTGCTAAACATCTGAAATTAGACTTTAGAGTATCTATGAGAAAACAAATTATAAAAAATTTGGTAATAGACAAATTAGTTGACGCAGAAATTTTAGGTGAAGAGGCTCTTGATCTTAAGGTCGAAAATGTTGACGCTATCAAATTAAAACAGCTTGAATTAGAACATGAACTCAAAATAAAACAATTGGAAAAGAAGAAAGACAAGCAGAACTTCAAATGAAGGAACGGTTAGAGATGGAGAAGATGAAAGAAAAGAAAAGAAGATGACTTTAAATTAAAACAGGCAGAACTTGAAATGAGAGAAAGGTTAGAGATTGAAAAATGAAAATTGAAATGGCAAAAGAAGAAAGCAACACTAAATTCCAGTCAAAATCAGAACATCTTAATTTTGATGCAGCAAAAACATACGTTTGGTTCCCAAATTTTGTGAAAAACAGTTGACAAATTTTTTCCACAGTTTGAGAAAATTGCTCAAAATTTGAAATGGCTGAAGCCTTTTGGACTACAATGCTGCAAAGTGTTTTTGAGGGCAAGGCCGCTGAAATTTACTCAGCACTTTCATCAGAAAATAGTTCTGATTATGACAAGGTTAAAAAGGAAGTTTTGAAAGCCTATGAGCTAGTGCCAGAAGCATATAGACAGAAATTTAGGTCTTATAAAAAGTTTGATTCACAAACCTATGTTGAATTTGCTAGGGAAAAGAAGATCTATTTGATAATTGGCTTACGTCAAAGAAAATAGATAAAAATTTTGATAATTTAAGACAATTGATGTTATTAGAAGAGTTCAAGCAGTGTGTTCATTTAGACTTAAAAACACATTTAGATGACAAAACTGTTGAGACATTGCAAGATGCAGCTGTTATTTCCGATAATTATACCCTTTCACATAAAAGAAGTTTCAAAGGTCAAAATTTTAATACTTCGAGTGGAAATTACAAGAATCAAAGCACTGAGCGTATTGATAGTAAGCCTGTTGCACAGAATAAGAGCCAGTCTAGTTATAATATGTCTAGTCCAAAATTTGATACTTTTGAGAAGAAGTCACTGACTTGTGCTTATTGTAAGAAGAATGGTCACCTGATGGCTGATTGTTTTAGACTCCGGAAGAAGAATGAAAGAGATAATAAGCCCAAGACCAGTGCTTGTACGACACCCGTGTTGCAAATATCTTGGAATGTCCTGCGAGTCAGGCTTTTAAGTCCAGTTTTGTGATTACATGGAGGATTATAAACCTTTTATGTCTGATGGGTTTGTTTCTATTGTTGATAATACTACCCTCAGCCTATTAAGATTTTACGGGACACTGGAGCTTCTCAGTCTTTATTGTTAGAAGGTGTGTTGCCTTTGTCCGAGGAGACTTCTGTTGGTGCCTCCGTTTTGTTACAAGGTGTGGAGTTAGGTTGTATAGATGTTCCCTCCATCGTATTTATCTGAATTCAGATTTGATAACTGGACCAGTTGTTGTGGGTGTTCGTCCTAATCTCCCTGTTGAGGGTGTTTCATTATTGCTAGGAAATGATCTAGCTAGGAACAAAGTGGTTGCTGAACCAATTGATACCAGTGAACCAGTGGTGGATGTTAAATCACCTGAAGATGATGCTGAACTGTATCCAGCTTGTGTCGTTACTAGGGCGATGGCTAGAAAACAACAAAATGAGGATTTGCAAGAAGACCAGTTTGATTACATGGACCTTTCTGACACCTTTCTAGCCAACAATGAAGGTCCCGGTAGCTCAGAGAAGGCCATAATAAGACCACCTAGCATTAGCAAGAATGTAATTATGGCATGGTCAGACGTAAACAGCCATTCATTAGACCGAAGGGAATTTGTTGAAGAACAAAGTAAAGACCCCGAGGTTCTTCAGCTCTGCAAGAGGGCTAAACCACAGGAGGAAGCAGACAAAGTGGCCGAATGCTATTACCATCAAGACGGTATTTTAATGAGAAAGTGGAGGCCCCCTGATGCTACTCCAGAGGAGGAATGGAGAGTGGTATACCAAGTGGTGGTGCCTAAAGTCTATAGGCAAGACATTATTGGTCTTGCTCATGACACCCCCTTGGCTGGACACTTAGGTATAAGGAAGACTTGCCTTAAGATCTTGCAGCATTTCTACTGGCCAAGACTTAGAAATGATGTCGCAGAATACTGCAAATCATGCCATATATGCCAGGTTGTTGGTAAGCCTAACCAGAAAATACCACCAGCACCACTTCTGCCTATTCCAGCCTTTGAAGAACCTTTCAGCCGAGTACTCATTGATTGCGTTGGACCTTTACCGAAAACCAAGACCGGAAATGCGTATTTACTGACAATCATGTGTACCTCCACTCGCTTTCCTGAGGCTATTCCGTTAAGGAATATCAAGACACCTACTATTGTCAAAGCTCTGATCAAATTTTTCACGCTAGTAGGACTTCCAAAGTCTATACAGTCCGACCAGGGTTCAAATTTCATGTCAGGTATATTTCAGCAAGTCGTGTACCAGTTAGGGATTGCTCAGTATAGGTCAAGTGCTTATCATCCAGAATCTCAAGGTGCCTTAGAACGTTTTCATCAAACATTGAAGAACATGATCAGAACTTTTGTCTTCAATTTGACAGGGATTGGGATGATGGTGTTCACTTTTACTTTTGCGGTCCGAGAGGCTGTTCAGGAATCCCTTGGTTTTAGTCCCTTTGAGTTAGTATTTGGTCATACTGTAAGGGGACCTTTAAAATTGATAAAGGAAAAGTGGCTTACTGAACACACTGACTTGAATCTTCTAGACTATGTATCTAGATTTAAAGAAAAATTGTATACTGCTTGTCAAATTGCTCAGAACAATTTAAAACTGTTCAGAATAAGATGAAAATATGGTATGATAAAGATGCCAGGGACAGATTTTTTAGCCTGGTGATAAGGTACTTGTATTTTGCCAGTCCCTGGACATCCATTACAAGCTAAATATTGTGGTCCTTATACCATAGAGAGTAAAATCAATGATTTGAATTATATTGTAAAACACCAGGTCGGCGTAAACAAAATAGAGTGTGTCACATTAATATGTTAAAACCATATTTTGAGCGTACTAATGAAGGTGAGAATAAACCAGTTGCCACTTTAGCCATGGTTAAATTGGAGAACAATCATGACAAACCAGATATAATTGAACCTCCTTTTAGTTCTAAAACTATGGAAGAGACAGTTAGATTGAAAAATTCAGAAATTTTGTCAAATTTAGATTCAAAACTTGCACATCTGTCTTTTGATCGTAGAGAAAATTAAAAGCCTTGGTATTTTCTTTTAAAATCTTTTTCCAGATGTGCCAAACAAAACCACTGCTGTTTGTCATGATGTCGATGTTGGTGATGCTTCTCCAATTAAGCAACATCCTTACCGGCTCAATCCACTCAAACTTGAATTTATGAGAAAAGAAATTAAATATATGCTTGACAATGATATTATTGAGCCGAGTAACAGCGAATGGAGCTCTCCTTGTCTACTTGTGCCCAAACCAGATAAATCCTTTCGTTTCGTAACTGATTTCAGAAAAGTAAATTCTGTTGCAAAATCTGATTCCTATCCGATTCCAAGGATAGACGATTGCATTGATAATATTGGAAAAGCAAAATTTGTGAGCAAATTTGATTTATTGAAAGGTTACTGGCAAGTTCCATTGACACAGAGAGCTCGAGAAATATCAGCTTTTGTCACACCAGATGGCTTATTTCAATATACTGTAATGCCGTTTGGCATGAAAAGTGCTCCAGCTACATTTCAAAGAATGATCAATAATGTTATAAAAGATTTAGACTGTTGTTATGCTTATATTGATGATCTTATTGTATGTAGTGATAGCTGGGAAGAGCATTTAACACATTTATATGATACTTTTGATAGATTGTCACAATCAAATTTGACTGTAAATCTTGGTAAAAGTGAATTTTGCCAGGCCACTGTTGATTATTTAGGGCATACAGTTGGCCAAGGTCAAGTGAAACCTATTATGGCTAAAGTGGACGCAATTACTAAATTTCCTCCTCCTACAAATAAAAACAACTTATGAGATATTTAGGCATGATTGGATTTTACAGAAAATTTTGTTCAAATTTTGCTACTGTTGTTCAACCATTAACTCATCTTTTACGGAAAGATTCTAAATTCATCTGGAGTGAAAATTGTCAAAATGCTTTTGAAAATAGCAAAACACTTTTAATTAATAATCCAGTTCTTATCACTCCAGACTTTGAAAACAATTTAAACTTGCCGTTGATGCAAGCGATGTAGGAGTTGGAGCTGTTTTATATCAGGAAACAGATGATAATGTTGAAAACCTATATCATATTTTTCTAAGAAATTAGATAAACATCAGAAAAATTATTCAACTATTGAAAAGAGTGTTTTGCACTGTTGTCTGCACTTCAACATTTTGATGTATATTTAAATCCCACTGTCCATCCTATTCTTGTTTATACTGATCATAATCCTCTCACCTTCATACATAAAATGAGAAACAAGAACCAGAGATTGACTAGGTGGAGTTTATTGTTACAGGAATATGATGTTATTGTAAAACATATTAAAGGTAAAGATAATGTAATAGCAGATGCTTTATCTAGAACTTATTAAAACACTGTGTATATACTGTGTATTTTATTTTTGAAAATACTTACTATATATTACTATGTATTTTTGTACATATTATTCATGAAAAGTTTTGTTACACTCAAACTTTTTTTAAGGGGAGGTGTTATGATATTGTAACTATCATATTATTTTAGTTGGCCTAATTTGTTTTGTGTGGCCTATTGTATACATTGTGTTACAACTATGCAGTTTAGAATTCACTGGAACAATCACTGATACTCATGGAATGATTAGAACTTTCTATTTCACTTACATAACGTTTCAAGAATGATCATAACAAAAGATGCGTAATTTATATTTCTAGCATTGTCTAGAAATTTCCGTTTGAGTATTTAAATGCAGACCCAAAAGTTAGTTGAATATAGAGATTTAGAGATAGACATAGAGAGACTTAGACATCGATAGACATCAACATTCTCAACAGTTGGATTGACACTTTTATTTACAAACTACATCATACTAGATTGTGACCAATTGGATATAATATTCTGTGGATTCCCGTGAAGATTTCCGGATAAAGAAAAGATAAAAGATTGGACTCATATTTTGACAGTTAAGTTGACATTTCTTTTTGTGTAATACTTTTTGTAAACTAGGGTATAATAAATCTTGTTAAATTTTATTATTGATTTGTGTCTTTTGTTGGCTACAATTAAAAGGCGATTTTCTGGCATAACACTGTAAAAACTTTTGATGGGAATACACATCAATACTCATCATAGTTGGTTGTATGTAAGTTACTTTGGTCTGCACTTGAGATACAGTTGATGATAACCTCAGGTAGACAAAACCTGTCGAAAATTTTGATGAAACTATACATCAAAATTAATCAGAGTTGGGTGTTTATAATTGCATCGGTCTGTACTTTAGATGTGTACTACAAGTAAAAAAACCTGTCTAAAGTTTTGATGGTGATACAATTCACTATTCATCAGAGTTGGGTGTATCTGGATTGAGTAGATCTGTACCTGAGGTACAGTTGATTTGTACGTCAAGTAGACAATGCTTTCGAGAGTTTTGATGGTAACTCATCAATATTCATTAAAGTGAGGTGTATGCAGATTATATTGGTCTGCACTTGAGTTACAGTAGATGTGTACCTCAGGTAGACCAATGTATAAATTGATAAATATTTCACAGTGATATCTTACCAAAGCTTTGTTTAAACTTGTTAATTTACTTTCGACCTTTAATTTATCCCTAATAACTTTATTAACTATGTATATGCATTCAGGTATCGCATCTCAAATTTATTCGTTTATAGTGTGTTAATCTACGTTTTTTGATTGAGTTAAGCCTACCAATTGATATTTTATCGTGTGTTTTTCTATGTTGTGATGTTATACTATTGTCTCAGTATTAAAGGGAGAAGGTTTGGTACCATTAAAACGTTTAATCCCGCTGCAACTGTTTGCACCTGTCTATCTGATGTACAGTAGTTGTCGTTTGTTTATGTAATTTATACGTGTTTCTCGTTTCTCGTTTTTTTTATATAGATTAGACCGTTGGTTTTCCCGTTTGAATGGTTTTACACTTGTAATTTTGGGGCCCTTTATAGCTTGTTGTTCGGTGTGAGCTAAGGCTCCGTGTTGAAGGCCGTACCTTGACCTATAATTGTTTTCTTTTATAAATTGTTATTTGGATGGAGAGTTGTCTCATTGGCACTCATACCACATCTTCCTATACCTATAAAGCCTGTCGAAAGTGTTGATGGTAATACACATCAATAGTCATTAAAGTGAGGTGTATGTAAGTTGCATTGGTCTGTACTTAAGGTACAGTTGATGTGTACCTGAATTACACAAAGTCTTCTGAAGTTTGGATGGAAATATACATCAATATTCATCAGAGTTAGTTGTATGTAAGTTGCATTGGTCTGTTCTTGGGGTACAGTTGTTGTGTACCTGAAGTAGACAGAGCCTTCTAAAGTTTTGATGGTAATACACATCAATATTCATCAGAGTTGGGTGTATGTAAGTTGCATTGGTCTGTACTTGAGGTAATGTTGATGTGTACCTGAAGTAGAAAGAGTCTTCTAAAGTTTGGATGGAAATATACGTAAAAGTACTGACCGATATAAACTACCAGCATCCAATGTTCGTAAATACTAATATGTGCAAACATTAAAACTTTCAAAATGCTTTGTCTACTCCACGTACACATCAACTGTACCTCAAGTACTGACCGATATAATCTACAAATATCCTGTGCTCGTGAATATCAATATGTGCAACTAATTACAACTTTCAAAATGTTTTGCCTTCTCGACGTACACATCAACTGTACCTCAAGTACTGACCGATATAATATACAAACATCCAGTGCTCGTGAATATCACTATGTGCAACCAATTACAACTTTCAAAATGTTTTGCCTTCTCGACGTACACATCAACTGTACCTCAAGTACTGACCGATATAATATACAAACATCCAGTGCTCGTGAATATCAATATGTGCAACCAATTACAACTTTCAAAATGTTTTGCCTTCTCGACGTACACATGAACTGTTCCTCAAGTACTGACCGATATGATATACAAACATCCAGTGCTCGTCAATATCAGTATGTGCAACCAATTACAACTTTCAAAATGTTTTGTCTACTCGACGTACACAACAAGTGTACCTCAAGTACTGACCGATATAATCTACAAACATCCTGTGTAAATACTAATATGTGCAACCATTAAAACTTTCAAAATGCTTTGTCTACTCGACGTACACATCAACTGAACCTCAAGTACTGACCGATACAAACTACAAGCATCCAGTGCTCGTGGATACTAATGTGTGCAACTATAAAAACGTTAAAAGTGCTTTGTCTACTCGACGTACACATCAACTGTACCTCAAGTACTGACCAATATAATCTTCAAATATCCAACGTCCATGAATACTATTGTGTGCAGCCATTTAAACTTTCAAGATGCTTTGTCTACTTTACGTACACATCAACTGAACCTCAAGTACTGGCCAATATGATATATACAATCATCAAACCCTCTTGAATACTAATGTGTGCAACTATTAAAACGTTAAAAGTGCTTTGTCTACTCGACGTACACATCAACTATACCTCAAGTACTGACCGATATAATCTTCAAATATCCAACGTCCGTGAATACTATTGTGTGCAGCCATTTAAACTTTTAAGATGCTTTGTCTTCTTAACGTACACATCAATTTACCCTATGTGCTATTTTTAGCCATGTCGGCCATCTTGTTCGCGTACGGGGTCATCAGACACATTTTTTAAACAACATACCCTAATGATGTTTGTGGACAAGTTTGGTTAAATTTGCCTTAGTAGTTTTAAAGGAGAAGATTTTTGTAAAAGATTACAAAATTTACGAAAAATTGTTAAAGATTGACTATAATGGGCAATAACTCCTTAAGGGGTCAACTGACCATTTTGGCCGTGTTGACTTATTTGTAGATCTTACTTTTCTGAACATTATTGCTGTATACAGTTTATCTCTATCTATAATAATATTCAAGATAATAACCAAGGGCAAAATTTCCTTAAAATTACCAATTCAGGGGCAGTAACCCAACAACGGGTTGTCCGATTCATCTGAAAATTTCAGGGCAGATAGATCTTGACCTGACAAACAACTTTACCCCAGTCAGATTTGCTCTAAATGCTTTGGTTTCAGAGATATAAGCCAAAATCTACATTTTACATCTATGTTCTATTTTTAGCCGTGGCGGCCATCTTGGTTGGTTGGCCGGGTCACCGGACACTTTTTTAAAACTAGATACCCAATGATGATTGTGACCAAGTTTGGTTAAATTTGGTTCAGTAGTTTCAGAGAAGAAGATTTTTGTAAAAGTTAACGACGACGATGGACGACGGACGCCAAGTGATGAGAAAAGCTCACTTGGCCTTTTGGGCCAGGTGAGCTAAAAATAATGGGGTAACTTTCATTCATTTATGATAGAATTGTTATAAGAAATGAGTAATTGAAGTATTTTAGCAGAATGAACAATCCATTTAAAAGTTAATTTGTTGTTACAGCATTTAAAATAATTTCATTTACTTACACTACTGGACGAAAAACAACTGTCCATACCAGTAACAGTTGTTCTAAGACTGATAATGTTTGTTAAAGTTGTAACAGTTGTTAAATTTCACTGCTGCAGTTATTTTGTAACTGTCCCAACTTTAAAAGTGTTTGTCTATAACATAAATCGACTGCAACAACGCTAGAAATAACTGTCACAGTCATTAAAGGATTGATACAACTATTTCAAAGTTGTAACAGTTGATTTACAACTGTCCCAACTCGAAAACGTTGCAACAGTCATAAATAAACTGATTAAACGCCTAAAGGTTGTCACAGTCACAATAAGACTGCTGCAATCATTTGAAAGTTGTAACAGTTATTTAACAACTGTCCCAACACGGAAAACGTTGAAACAGTCATAAATAAACTGTTTAAACGCTGAAAAGGTTGTAACAGTAAAAATATGATTGCTACAACCATTATATATTCATAGCTAATTTATAAGTGTAGCAACTTCCAAACATTGATAGTCATTAAGCTTAAAAGTCACGGATACAAAATTTCTGACAGTCAGGGATAGGTTAAATTATTTGTAAAACAATTTTACCGCGTGCAATATAATTAAGGTTGTGACAACTATCACACCATTTAATACATTAACTTAAGATAGAAATTGATTTTAAAAAAATAGTATTTTGAAATATTTGCCGCTGAACATTTTGGTATTCCCCGCTTATTTAGTGAATGTGCTAAATTTATATAATTATTTAACAATACCTCGCCGCTCATCTCTTCGAACAAAATCGGAACCACCACTAGATACCTGCAATTTCACACAGGACGGTTTTATTCGCATTTAAAACTACTTACAGATAAATCGAAAAAGGTTACCCCAAATGTATATTTAACTGTATTAACAGTTGACAATTTTCAGTATTACCTAAATTACAACTTTTAATTTTTTAAATTAGTTAGGAGTGAAATCATTCATGCATACAAGGTTGTCTTCAATACGCGTAGTTTTACGAATCACATTACTTCATAATAACAGTCAATATACATGATATACTGTAAACCTAGCGGGAACTCGAATATACACACTTGTCAAATTTAACCCCATATTAAACTGCTTAATTTTTCCCCGAGGGCTTATTTCACACACTTATTTTGAGCTTTTATTTGGGGCTACATTTTTTTCTTGCAAAATTATAAATATTGCCGTATTAACCATTTTGATTTCTATATACATATAAAAACAAAGCTATAATGAACATTTAACGCATCTTTTGCAGCTATGGAAAAACAAAATATTCTTAAATCTATCTAAATTTAATTTATTTTACCGTATTTTATTTTTGAATAGTTCAATATTTACTCGACTTTGTATTGTATATTGTACCGAGTGGTCTATTTAAAGTTCAAATGTCCTTGATAAATAGCACTTCGGCATTCATGATTGAAGTAAAAATAGTATCACTCGAGATCATTCATATTTTCACCGGATTTTTCTCAACCAATTTACCATACATATTTTGTAAAAAAGGTATTTATAAATAGATGGACGTACTGTATAAGACCGACAAAATAACTAGCACCAGTGAAAGTTGAAATGTTCAAAACAAGAAAACTTGCATTGTTTCAGACAAGGAAATCAAATCTTTTATTTATTCACATCACGGTTTAGAACTTGTTGTATTCTTTAGAGTCCGGTCTTGTTAAATTCTACAGACTGACATCAGATTCTCTTTTGTGGTTTCAGTTGATCAGATGTCGTACTAACGTTAACCCAAAATAGTTTTCCCATTTCCATTTTTAAATTCAATTTATTTCATCATATAAATGCTTGTCCAATATTGATATATTATTCAACCAGTAAAGAAAACTAACAATTTTACTAGATGTAATAGAAATTTTAAAATGGTCACATTTATAAATTAGGCAAATGGGTCCATTATTCTGATTATATTCATCTTCAATCAGTGATGAAAACAGTACATATTATGTATTACCAGCAAAACTTATTAGGGCGCCTTTGAAAAAAATCATTGATTAAATCATACATTTTTTTAACTCACTTCAATAGAAGGATGGACTGAAAATAAGTATTCTGGCCCTGGTCTGAGTGAAAATATATAATCTGGCTGCCTATATGTTGGAAATTAATATTCTGACCTTATCAAATTTGCCAGTTCAGTTGCTAACTTCTATGTCATTGGGTTTTCGGTGAAAAATTGTCTAATTTGTAAACACGTACCACACCATTTTATTTATTAAATAATGATCTTATTAAAAAAAATGCAGTTCTATTTAACATTGTTGTGTCGATATTTTGAGTAATTATGATTTCAGCCATGTATCACCCATCAATGATCACTTGTTCTCCAATTGATGAATTTGTCATAAAGTTTTGACGTGTTTAGATGTATATATATATATATATATATGTTGACCTCTAGATTGTTATTTAGTTGTTGTTGGGTTGATGTCTCATAATAGCAGTTTACTCAATTTCACCAGTTTATTATCATGTTTTAGTCTATTTGTATTACATAGGCTTTTCACACCATGCTATATATACATGTATATGTGTGTATAATGTACAAACATAGTCCATACATTAATTCTAATTGTACAGCCACAAAAAAAAATCCAATTATCATCCCTTTCTTGAACCACTTTTTGTATATTTTTTTTTCATTTCAGGTTGCTTGTTTTCTTTTGCTAGAAGTTTTAAAATCATAGCAAATTAAAACCTCGCATAAATATTATAATTAAATTATAACAAACAGCTCACTAATAGTGCATAATACATGTATGCCTTTGTAATGCTTATTGTGCATGTTGTGTATATTGAAAATGTTGCTAAACATCTTGAGATATTTATTTAGAAGGCATTTATTCAAAACAGATAGAATGGATTTGTAGAAAAACATGAATAAGGGCAGAAGCCTGTTAATATTGGATCACCTATAGATAAGTCTTTGGTAAACCATAATACATTTATCATCACTCATGTTTCAATGGGCCTATAAAATATAAAATGGGAGACATCAGAAATGATGATCCAGGAACTATTTTTTTCAAATTCTAAACATGCATAACTGTAATTTTGATGCCCTATATAGCTTGCTGTTCGGTGTGAGCCAAGGCTCTGTGTTGAAGACTGTACTTTGACCTATAATGGTTTACTTTTTCAAATTTTTTGACTTGGATGGAAAGTTGTCTCATTGGCAATCATACCACATCTTCTTATATCTATTAACTGACCTAATTTTATCGCCAACTGATTGTTTGTTGCTTTTGTATTTAAATCAAAATTGGGTTTCTCATCTAAACTTGTTCACATTGTGTTACATCATCCAATATGACTAGGCCTGTTATAGGTTTTCATTATCATGATTATGCGTTACTAATTTTGCTCATTGTTGAAGGAAGTGCAGTTACTAACAATTACATCACTTGGTCTACAGTTGATGGTTGTCTCATTGAAAATCATACCACATCTCCTTATTCTGGTTATTGTACATTATACATGTTATACACCTAGTTTATTTTCAATCTATGAGTTTGACTATCCCTCTGGTATCTTTCGTCCCTCTTTTATACAAGACTACAATATTATCAAATGAATTATCATGATTATAACAATTGTTAATAGTTGTTCGACTTCTGTTAACAAAAGCAGCTATAATCAACATGGTCATGATGGTAGACATTATCAATGGTGATGTAAACAAGAGTGACTGTGCACATGCTGAAATGTCATGTCTGCTTTGCCTACATGTAAAATTGAATTTATGTTGAATGTAAAAATGTAATACATGTATGAAGGTTTTACTACATGTACAAGTATCACATAAACTTTATATTATCAATTACCTTTGAAAATGAAGTCACGGTCAAATTAACCATGCCAGACAGATGATGTACACCCTACAAACTGAAATTCCATACCCAAAATTTAGTGGTTTATAGTATCTGTGAAATAGACTTAACATCCAAACCATAAAAACTAAACATCGCCCAATGAAACATGAAAATGAGGTCATGGTCAGATTTAAAACCTGCCAATCAAACTTGTACAACTTACGAATATCCAATACGCCAAAATAGTGATCCTATACATGTCATGCATTATGCATGTACATGTAGTTACACCAAACCACAAAACTAAACATTGTTCAATGAACCATGACATTTTCATTGAGGTCAAAGTCTGATGCAAGTCTGGCAGTCAGACATATTCACCTTACAATCATTTCATATACCAAATATACATGATATAGTTGACCTACCATTCCTACTGCTTGTAGTATCTGAAAACAAACTTGACAAAGTAACTGAATAACCTTAATCACTGATCCATATAATGAAGTCAAGGTCAGGTGAACCCTGCCTGTCAGACAATGAGACATGTAGACCTTTCAAGATACCTATATATATATATACCATATAAATTTATCCAATTACTCGTTATACATGTTATACATGTAAGAGAGTATTTCACTGTATGACTGTTCAAACAGTAATATTTTTTTTCAAACAGTCAGTGAGCCATGAAAACAAGGTAAAGTGCAACGGACAAGTTACTAACAGAAACTTCATAACATAAAGAAGTATCCAGGTCTTTAAGCTTCTAAAATGTACCTGGTGAAGCTTTATACAAATAGGTTACGCTGTAGCCACTGCCAGATTGTAATACCTATTTCTTGCATACTTCAACTTTTGTTGCAGGAGGGACAATAAAATTATACTTTGAAGTACATGGTTTATTTGTTTAATATGCTTGGCCACTAATTTAGATTTTTATTTAATTCTAATTCAGACTTCAAGTACAGCAGGCAGTCATTTGACACTTAATAATTGTGACGGACTACGAGAAACCCTCATGGGTGGTTAAGGTCTTTTTACACACCCTGGTGGTAGTTAACAATTGCAATGCCAACATAAACTTCAGATGCGATATACATGCACTGTATTCATGGTATTGTAAATTTCACTGAAACTAGAATTTCACATTATCCAAATTGTTATTTTATTAAAATGACTGATTATCCACTAAAGTATTCATGAATTCAGATATGATGCACTATTATTATTAATATTCACTGAAACTATGAATTTTCATTATTCCAAATTGCTATTTCAAATGAATAATTATCCAAGGTATTCGTGGAATTCAGATACAATGTATGATTGCACTATTAATATGCACTGAAACTATGAAATCTTGTTATTCCAAATTCATTATTGATATACCAAATGAATAATTATCATGATTATCCAAGGTATTTAGTCATCCAGTAATGTGGTCCTCCTTTAATACAATTTGTAAGTTTCCTATTTGTACAATGCACAATTTTTTCTTGTCCAATTTAATCCTAACATCACATCGTCATCATGGAATAATGCTGCAAGCGCTATTCATTATTTCCAAAACAATAAACAACTAGCACAAAATAATGAATTAATCCACTGTTTCACAATTTGCAGCTATAAGAGTGACTCAGTGACATCTATATTTCCTATGCATCAAAGTGCACATGTAGCAGGCTTCATATTCTAAGTGGGAATCATGCTCAAACCAATATGATTCTACAAAAAAATATACATTGAGACTAAAGTACAGTAAAATTTTAACTAATATAATACTATATACATTGTATGGTACTTAGAAGAAAGTCAATTACAATAACTGTATTTACCTAGATGAAAACTAGCAATCCTTATTTGATTGACAAAAAAATTTCTAGAACTTATACAATTATATTTTTAAGTCCCAATTAACAAGAAGAATAAATCTTTTAGGGGTCTAAATTCTATATATGGTGTTGTCTTTTTCCTACATTAATGATTTTTATGTGTGACTGTGTACTTTCATTGAAGGGTTACTGTCTTATTGAGGCTCACATCATACTTTATTTCATCAATTCTTAAAAGTCAGACATCATGGACATAGTTATTCCTCTCTAAAACACAACAGGTTATTTCTTTTGTTCATGTTAATATGAAATAGATTGATACTACAGAGAAAAGTTTAAAGAATGAAAAAATAGATAAATAAATGCACTGTTACTATATAGATGCTATTGACTTTCCCTTTGTCAAGTGCATATAATGAATAAACCTTTGTGATGTAAATGTAGAATCTTTGTCCTAAAGTTAATAAGGAAAATATATTCTATTCCAAGGCTTAACCCTCCTGTTAATGTTTTAAATCCTTGAGTTTAACTTTACATCTTTTGTGTTACCCTGTATACTTTTACTTATTACAGCTTGTATTAAATAATGCTTTGCAGCTCAGACAACACTTTCTTTATTTTATTTTAGTTATTTACCCAATTTTATTTTGATAAATCAATACTCAGATAACTTTTAAAATATGCATTTTTATATCCAAAATAATATTATATCCTGCTGTTTCATATTTTTCTTAAATTATAATTTATTTTGAAAATGTATCCAAATTTTGAAGAGGACAATTATAATTTGTGAACATCATCATAAAATCATCTTCAATATATACCCATGACAGTTTAAAATTCACCCCAAGGCAATAAACTATTGTGTCTTAATCTGTATATTAGCTATAGCATGTATATAAGAATTCCTGATTATTACCTATCCAGTGTCAACATCCTGATTATTACCTATTTTAATGTCACATTTGCATGGTCATGAATTCATGTTCAGTAAATACATATATTTTAATTATTTATTTCGAATTTGAATAACAGGTATTTTTAAACTACAATGCAGTTAACACAGTGAATTTTATGACAACTTACTTGATAACATGGATAATACAATATCTATAAAAATATTTTGAGCTTCATAAAATACTTTAAAAAGTTTATATCATGTTTACATAAAATATTGAATGTTAAACATAAAATAATTATGTAGAAAAGGCAAAAATCTGCAGTCAGATGTGAATGCATATGATGAAAGGAGATGTGGGATATATATCAATGATGCATCAACCCAACAGTAAGGCAACAATAAAGTAACCAAAACACAATTTAACACATGTAGAAAAATCTGACTAACGGCACAATTTATATAAAAATTTGACATGAAAATATATAGTTTAGGTTCAAAGTATTTACAAATGTATAGTGATTTAATATTCTATGTTAAATCTAAAAGAATATAATTAAGATGCTAACTTTGCTCTTTTAATATGTTTTTTATTTCTTTTGAACTTAAAACCATGTAGCAATTAACATGATGAAATATTTATAGATATTTTATTCATTGTAATTATTCATTTTGAGAAAAGATGCAACAACCTCCACAACCCTTGTTCAATATGAATCCTTAAGTACATAATGAAACAATTAATAATTGAATTAGCACATTTTGTTTAATCAACTGTGTTTAAATGGCAACTGTTATGACTCTGTGCATTGTTTCAGGAACATTAATTTAATAGTATTGTTTTATTTTGATGATTAATGTTATTTTGAACCATCTAATACATATTCACATTCAATGCCTTATATTATCAAATATATTCATGTTTTGTTGTCCATGATTTTGGAATTATTTAAAATTAAATGAAAATGCATACTTGCTAAATAAGTCACTAAAATTAATAATTTTCATAACATTTTATGGTCAGATCATATGTTTTCGTACGCCCGTCATATTAATTTGTACTATGCATGTTTTTTCAATGGAAATTGTGACGTCACAATGCATTCTTAATAGAACGAAAACTATCAGCTGGCAAAGCAAAACCAGGGAAATACTTGTACTCCAGCATTAGTAACACAATTATATGGATATGTACATGTAAGGATTGGTTGGTTGTTGGTTATAAAAGTCCAGTGACAAGTATTTCATGCAAATTTAGGACCAGAGAGTTAACAATACATTAACATACAATATTATATGTACATGATGTATAGGTCCTGTAAAGGCCATCCCGCACAACAAAAGTTAACTAATGCCCCACATGTTAGAGTTTAACAGTAAGACGATGAAGATCAAGAGTAACTTTTTTATTCCTTGACCTTGTCACCCTTGGGGTGATGTATGCAAAGTAAATAAGGGATTACATGACATACACATGATAAAAGGGGGAGGGGGAATGGTGTCATACATGAATTTCAATGATGCACAACTTTTACAAGCCCAAATCCTAACTTTGCCTTGGAACATGCAACTATGCACGAGTGTGGTGATATAGAACGTCGATTCATACATAGCCTATCTGTAGGAAGAACAAATGTGCACATTTTCCCTTCAAAATCTTGGATCCATGATTATTCGATAGACATGCTTTAAAATATTGTTCATTTCTACTCACCGATTGTAATTTCCAGCTCAGCTTATATTGTACATGTGGTCTAACATCTGTACCTAAGTTTCCTGTATAAAATATAGTTTGCCGACCTGCAGGTCCAGTTTGCCGACAAGAAAATGAAGAGGGTAAATCGTTTACGGTGAAGAATTGTTTTCCGTTTTTAATGAAACTTGACAGATCTAATTTATTAATTTTTTTATCATCGGAAATGTCCCTCATGGAGAGTAATTCAAATTAAAACGGTTTTATTATGCTGTACAATATTGGTACCTTAGTCATATTCTTTAAATTTACTTCAGGAATACCCACGGTATATTTTCTATTCCGCAGAATTTATCAAAACTTTTCAGTTTAAATATAAATTTGAATGAATTCATTAGCATCTTCTGCAATAATATTAAAACTCTATTTTTAAACGAAGGCTTCTGGTATGTAAAACCAGTTATGAACGAATCTGAATAGATAAAATAAAAGTAAAGATACCTAAAGGAAAGTCAAACGCACATGTCAAAACATGATGAACGGACAATGCTATATGGCAATAAACGGAAAACGACAAAGAAAGACAAACAACGATCGCAAAATGAATAAATAAAAACAAAACAAGTCAACAACTGCACAATAAATGATAATAGTATAAATTATGGGCTATTTCACAACTATATCAAATCTTGAGAGCCGGGTGAGACGTGATTTTTTACACTGAGTTGCTAACGTGACGCTAAAATATTTGTATTAAACATTTACCGACTGCAACAACCTATGAAATGTTTGTTTTAAACATTTAACGACTGTGGCAACCTTTTAAAATTTGTAATAAATATTTTACGACTGTCACAACCTTTAAAACGTTGTAACAAACATTTTTTGACTGCATCAACGTCTGAAAAGTTGACACAAACAAATTTCAACTTTCCCAACTATTAAAAGGTTGGGACAAACATTATACAACTGCCACAACTTTTGGAAAGACTGTAATAAATAGTATTTGACTGTGACAACGCCGTAAATCACTGCAGCAGTCCTTAAATGACTGTTGATAACATTTTTTGATTTTCACAACCCATAAAAGTGTTGGGACAGACATTAATTAACTGTATCAGTTGCTTTGACAGTCGATCTTCAGTCTTCCACAGACTAAGACAGTCGTACAACGACTGTTACTGGTATGGACAGATGTTTTTCGTGCAGTAGTGTTATAACTATATATTTATTAAAGTATTTCCTAGGAAAATGTTCTATCATAGCACCCCCTCCCCCAAAAAAAAAAAAAAACAAAACAAACAAAAAACATTTAGTATGGCATGTTCTGTCAATTGAATATTCATGGTGGAGTCCTATTTCAAGAAAATTTTCTCATAAAACGTGTTTTGGAGACTCAATCCACTCAGAATATTTCATTTTTTTGTAATATTTCACGTAAATAGCAAGAAATTTTAACACATGAGATTTCTCACAAGGTCAAAGGTGCATGTACAGCTTCTCATATTAGGTGTAATACCACCATTGATTTCCCCCTATTTGTCTTTGTTAAATTTGCACTTTTCAAAAAAATGTGCAGAATTTATCTTATTATTATTAAGACATATGTTTATGACACAGAAATGTTTTACTGCAATAAAATGTAGGATAAATTACCTACAACTGTCAAATTCAAGGTAATATTTTTTTCGACTTATTTTCATATACAACCGGATGTGACGTACCATGATTTGGTGGTATAAGACCTTTTATAACAAATATAAAGTCAATATCTTAAAGCATGGATAAAAAGGTGTGAAAAACTAATTATTTATGTGAACTCCAAGGACCATAAGCAAAACTCTGCACAAAATCATCATACTGCAACAATTTTCGAACTTGAATTGCAATTTGTCATGATAAAACTATATACCAATTATCAAATGAATATCTTCAAGCAGAACGAATAAAAGTGCAGAAAACTGATTATTAGAGTGAATTTTCAAAGTCCAAGGACCATAACTCTGCACAAAATCGTTAGACCAGAACAAAATTTGAATTCGATCTGTAAATAAACTCATCATGTAGATACCAGGATTAAAATTTTATATTTACGCCAGACGCGCGTTTCGTCTTCAAAAGACTCATCAGTGACGCTCAAATCAAAAAATGTTTAAAAGGCCAAATAGAGTACGAAGTTGAAGAGCATTGAGGACCAAAAATTCCTAAAAGTTTTGCCAAATACAGCTAAGGTTATCTATTCCTGAGGTGGAAAAGCCTTACTTTTACAAAAATTCAAAGTTTTGTTAACAATTAATTTATAATTATGAACATATCACTATATAATATAACAATATAACTGGTCATAATAGAACAATACACCAAATATCAAATCAATATCTTCAAGCACAAAGAAATAAAAGGTGAAAAACTAATTTGCCAGAATGTAAAATGGATGGAGAGACAAACAGATAAGAGTGCAAACCTAAAGTCCACTTCTACTTTGTTGGTAGGGGACTTATAAAACAGACTGAAAGTACATCAAGTAAAGACCTTCTAAAGCTACACAGAACTAAACCAAATGAATGTTAGTGTGAATTGCAATCAAGGCTATCTTCAAGGCTTTGTCTACTTAAAGTACACATCAACTGAACCTCAAATACAGACCAATTTAATCTGTATATTATCTAACTTATGAACATTCATGTATAATACCAACAACAATAGAATTATACAAACAACTTTATATTCAAAATAATTTATTTAAATATACTACAATTGGTAGCAAGATGACTATATACAATTCAGTTAAATTCATCACTATTTACATAAAACATTAAACTGAAAAGTTAATCTGTCCAATAATTTAATAATAAAATCAGATTATTTATAATCTTAAGCTATCACCATTTAGTCATATATCTATCTATGTACATGCATTTACATATTTAACTATATAACATATGAATCACTTTTTTAAGGTTATCACAATCCATCTGGTAAAAGAAAACATACAATGAAATATCTGATAACTTAATTAGGATATTGCCATTTTCAGTCAAATAGTTATTGATACTAGCGGAACTAGGAACTACAAAATGCTTATTTTTGGCCCCTTTCTTGTCCCCCATTCATGCAAGTTTGGGGCAATTATCCACAAACTCTATCCCCAGCCTTTCCTTTGTGATATAGAACCTTGTGGTACAATGTCAGAGAGATCCATACAATTACACACAAGTTATTGTCCTGAAACTACAAAAATGCTCGTTTTTTCAATTTCATATTCCTAAACTGTTGGTACCATTACCCCCAAAATCAATCCCAATCTTCCTTTAGTGGTAATGAACCTTTCTTTTTTTAAATTTCATAGAGGCATATTCACTTAAAATGAAGTTATTGTCTGGAAACAAAATGTGTCTTCAGACAACGACGCAGACCACCACATCATAGCATTTTATATATATATATATATATATATATATATGTAGGACTCTAAAGTGCGATGGGGACGCTAAAGTACGATGGTTACCCTAAAGTGCGATGATCTACGCTAAAGTGCGGTGCCTACACACGCTAAAGTGCGATGGTCCGCGAAAGTATAGACTGATAAGCGTACTATGGATTATGACGTGAACAGTCTTTTATACAAATAAAAAAATGAACATGCCGAAAGATAAATGTAGAATATTTGATTAGCAACTATAAACCAAATGTCCATGACTTACTCAATTTAAACATAACCGTGCTTTGTCGGCTGAGGCAAATATGTTTTTTTTTCGGGTGCTGAAAGAAGGACTTGTGTCCTGCAGTCGACCATCTTACTATACAGATACAAAAGTATACGCATAACTATCCTTTATCCTGTTTCTATTAGAAGCTAACGGATACATTGAAATTATTGTTTATGTTGCAGTTTACTTTGCGGTCCCCGTTAAAATATTGTCGATTTATTCAAAATTAAAGTCTGTAAATTAAAGGTACATGTTTTCATGCGTAAATCATAAATTGTCTGCTAAAAATTAGTTTGTACATTGTAGGAAAATACAACCTGTATTTGTACTCAAACAGCCATCACACTTTAGCGTGATACACCGTCTTACTTTAGCGTAGACCATCGCACTTTAGCGTACCATCGCACTTTAGAGTCCTACATATATAACCCCCCAAAAAAATTGCGGTCGTATAAAAATAACCAAGAAAATTGATGCACATTAAGAGTTCAAATAAAAAAATTGTGGAAGTTTGGATTGTTAACAATGAGTTGCAGATACGAGAAGACACCATCCTCTTATTAATTCAATATTGCAACCTGTAAATATTTATTTTTTCCGATAAAATTTCATTCACAGCCAAATAAAATAGCTGGTGCACCTAAATTTTTTTATTATATATAGAAATAATTTATTTGAGACAGTTTGGTTTAATTCCTTTGAATAGGTTGAGCAGTTGGGGATAAGAGATGCCACCCCTTTTCATCTTAATATATCACAAAGTGAATATGGCAATTTTTTTGTCAATAAAATTCTTTCAGAAGGGAAACAAACACCTGGTGCACATCAACAGTTCATAATAATGTATTTGAGCAAGTTTGATTTAATTCCTTTGAACAGTTTTAGAGGAGTTGCCGATAAAAAATGCCACTCCCCCACCCCCTTTTTTTTAATATATCAAAGTGAAAATGGCAAGCTATAAATTTTTGTCAGAGAAAAAAAATATCTGATGCTTATTAGCAGTTCATAATAATGTATTTGAGCAAGTTTGGTAGTTAATAATATTATTCGAAATAATTTATCTGAGCAAGATAAATTCCTTTCATTAGTTGAAGAAGAAATTGTGGATAAACAGAAATTATGAAATGATGCAGATGGAAGACGAAGAATAATAATTCCTTTGTGCTGAATATGCTACATAGACACAAAATAAAACCATCAGTGTGTTGACATAAACATGATTTTAGAATTTGAAAAAAAAAATCAAAGTCTGGGACTGTTTGTAAGTTGAATTGTTAATTCCATGCTTCAAAATGGACCAGACTTCATCTTATATTTCATTGTTTTTCGTACATAAATGTTCCAAAATTTATCTGAGTCTTATACATGTTCATATTTATGTACACTTGCTTAGGTAGATTTCTATCCAATGCAGCTCAAATTAAAAGTATTGGACCATAGAATGATCATATACATTATAAACTTCCATCAACCATTTAATTCATAAGCTGTGTTTAGTAAACATTCTTAAGGGGTTCGTTCTGCTGTCATTGTAAAAGATATTTTGACTTTAAAAGTGAGTCCATCTATAAGTAAAAAAGAATTAAAAAAAAAATCTTTTGTTTAAATGCTATTCCTTGGTCTTGGAGATAAACTTCTGTCCAAGTTTAAATAAAAATCCCTGAAATGTTTACAAACTTATCATGTTCATAAAATGCTTCGCTCAGTGCAGCCTGATACGACCACAGAGGTCGAACCCTGAACAGTTTGGGCAAATTTGGACACAATATTCAAGCTTGATACTATGTGAATTTGGATTGTGATCATATTTTTGACATAATATAGGTTTCTGGCACAAAATAAATGTGGTCTGACAAAGATCTTACAAATCTATTGCGCAATACTGTACAATTGAAGATTTCTCCTTGCAACTTTTCAAAAATTCCAAATTTGAAAATTTTGAAAAAAATATGAATCCCTTCAAATACTTGTAAACAAAAAATCATCCCCAAAACTCAATCCCAGCCTTTCCTTTGTAGTATGGAACCTTGTAGTACAATTTCAGAGAGATCCATACACTTTAACACAAGTTATGGTCTAGAAACTAGAAAAATTATTCTTTTGGCCCTTTATTGGCCCCTAATTCCTACATGTTTGGAGCAATTAACCTAAAACTCAATCCCAGCATTTCCTTTGTTATATGGAACATTGTGGTACAATGTCAGAGTGATCTAGACTCTTACACACAAGTTATTGTCTGAAAACTAGAAAATACTTGTTTTTGGCCCCTTTTTGGCCCTTAATTCCTGAACTGTTGGCCCCATAACTCCTAAATGAATCCAAACCTTCTACTTATGGTATTTAATATTGTGGTTCAATTTCAGAGCAATCAAAATACTTATACACAAGTTCATATCCCGAAACTATAAAATTGCTTGTTTTCAGCTCCTTTTGGGCCCTAATTCCTATCGGTTGGGACCAATATCCCCAAAATCAATCCCGACCTTTCTGTCTTTGTATTGAACATTCTTAAAAATTTCATACAGATTCATTCACTTAAACTAAAGTTATTGTCCGAAACCAATGTGTCTTCGGACACGAAGACAACGACATCATACCATTTTACGATCAAAAAAATTTTTGCAGTCGTATAAAAAATTTAATCCCAGACAATCTGTAAATGTTAACTGTAAAAAAATTCACTACTGTGGATTCATTAATATTCATTGGATACTAATTTTTGTGGATTTCAAGGGTACATGAGAACCATGAATTTAAATTGTAATGTTCAATGCATTACAAATTATCTATATATATAGAATGAGTGCAGACTTTGTCAAAACCATGAAATCAAATATCCACTTATATGTAAGTTTTCCTCAAACAACGAAAGTTGATACCTACAAAAATAAATGAATCTACAGTATTTTATCAATCAGAAAAATTCAGAATATATTTGGTCATATAAAACAAGCTTCTGTTCACATTTCATTAAACTTCATGAAAGTTTGACAGTTATTGATGTCTAAAAAAAATTTAACCACAGACTGTCCCTTAATGTTGAAGCCAACGACACTGACTAAGGAATGTAAGATCGCTATTCTTCCCTTTTGCGACACAAAAATGGCAATTTAGCACTAGGAAATTGAAATAGAAAAAAACAAGTCTAATTAAAATAGGTACTGAATTATTGAATAAAATACAAAACAATATTCTTTTTTCTGTTTTATCGATTATGAACTTTACTATAATGACTATTTTCAAAATCGAAAACTCTTAATGTTCAACTTCAGATTATAATAAATCATCTGCCTAACATTACCTGTCACATTACAATGCCTTAACAATTATAACTCAATAATCCATTGTAATTTTAAAGATTGTAGTTACAGCTATCCAAATTAGTTTTCACATTAATAATTCATGGCATTAATTTTAAAATTTACAGTACCGATCATGATGATCAGTGTCTGGACAACTGACTAAAAGTCACAACACATTTTTGCCTTACAATAACTTAGTAATTATTATCAATATATTAATCATAATCATCAATTCTAGATTATTGCTGCTCATTTCACATTTGTAAAGAAATGTGTTTTCAATATAATTGGCCTAGTGTCAGAATTGATAAAAAAATCTGTCAATGACAAAATAAACTGTTATCACAGAGATATGTCTCGCTTTTTGGTAATTTTAATAATGCAAATGTTGAAATTAAAAAACAATACTTTAACATTCAAGTTTTGCAAATATTCAAAGTCAATAAACCATGACTGAAGGTGCATGGCTAAACAATCTCCATGGAAATGAGATGTGCCAATGCTAATACAACTGCATACCAAATACCATTGACTTATCATAAGTAGTTCCCTTTAGACAAACCTAAACACAAACTAATACGTGTAAACTAAGCAAAATTTCAAAGCCAATAAACCATAACTGAGGGGGCAGGGTCAAATAAATTCCGTGGTTATGAGATGTGCCAATGCTTACACAACTGCATACCAAATATCATTGACCTACCACTAGTGGTTCCCATAAACTGACCTAATCACAAACTTATACATGAAAACTAAGCAAAAATTTCAAAGTCAATGGACCATGAAAGAGGGGGCAGGGCGAAATAATCTTAATGGTAATGAGACGTGCCAATACTTATACAACTGCATACTAAATATCTTTGACTTAACACTAGTGGTTCCTCATAAACTAATCCTAATCACAAACTAATACATTGTTGACCCTGCTGTCTCCAACACCGGAAACAGCATACCTATATCTTGCTTTTTGACTCCTTCAAGCGAGACAAAAAAATCATACAGATCCAAGTGTGTCACCTGCTTTTCACAAATCAATAGACAATAGTCAATGCAATATTAACTTTTTATAAATCTACGTTAGCTTTTAAAAATACTGACATTGTCGGAAAAAATAAATTGTGTCAAAACATGAATTAGATATCAATTATCATAACAATCTTTTTACCATTCTCTCAAAAAATATCTATAGAAACTGATATTGTAGTACAGCCTAATTAAAGAGGGGCACACATTTGTTAGAAATCATATTTGTTTAAACTGATGGCTCCAAATAAACAAGTTATTTAAATAATCAATTTTTGAAGCTTTATAAAAAAAAAAATTACTGTTACTAATATTTGAACATAATAAATGCTGTCGTCTTTTAACACATTTTTCTACAACTGTAATGACCTTAAATTTTGCGAGACTACTTTAGAGCACTTTATATTAGCAGTTTTTATAGTCTGAGTAAAGCATAAAATGCTTTTTAGCTTTGAGGCGTTTATTTTTTTGTCTAAACGATGGCCGGTAAGAAATTTGCTTTGTTTTATCAAACACTTGTAAATCTTTAAGAATTCTGTGAAATTCACAAGTAAAGGCAAAATCCTTTTGAAACCCAGTACTGAGCTTTGGATTAAGGTAGCTGTGATTCAGAACCATCCAAATTTGTAAAACAGCTGATAAGTTGAATTTCACACCAGTTTCATCCCATAAAGGGGATATCTGATGATCACTGCTTAACAAAATATCATTTTCATAATCATACATGACCACAAGGTAATGCAGAGGTGTTAACACTATGGATGGAATTAATGTAGGACGTTCTCTCTCTCCTGAGGAATCTGTGTTTGCTTCGTAAAATGAAAATGTAATAGCTTGGCTTAATATTTGCTCTGCACATTTTTCAAATACCATCTTGAGTCTTATTTCACAAATATCTGTTGATCTGTTATTCTGCTGCAATAGGTCTTTTGTTACAAAATCATCATCTTCTTGCATTTGAGCTTCAACGTCATCTTCAAAAAACCAGAGTGGTATATTTGTAAAATTAGGTGGTACCAACACAATGTCAGGATGTCCATACCAAATGTCTTCACAGCCTGAAAAAAACAGACACCGGAATAGAATGGAGAGACACCCCCCTTTTCATACCTCAAGCATGTCAAGTTAAATTAAATGCATACATTTTAGGAGTTTCTATGTAATTATGTATTAAAACCAGGTGCTCCGCAGGGCGCAGCTTTATACGACCGCAGAGGTCGAACCCTGAAGAGTTAGGGTAAGTATGGACACAACATTCAGGCTTGATACAGCTCTGAATTTGGATTCTGATCAAATTTTTGACATAATATGAGTTTCTGACACAAAACAAATGTCAAGATCTTACAAATCTATTGCGCAATATTGTGCAATTAAAGTTTTCTTCTTCAAACTTTTCAAAAATTTAGAATTTGAGAAATTTCGAAAAAAATAAAAGTGAAAACTACTACCACACACCCCCCCCTTTTTGCAATTAGTCCAAAACCTGACATTTCTTTATATATAATTTACAAGTAGTGTAAGGGAGGTAAATCCAATCATACCCAACATTGTATGTTAAATGTTTTTGAATTACCTCCCTTTTGCTGCTTTTAAATTGTCTTAAATGTCCATTGACCAGATAAAACCTAGTTTTCCCCTTTTTTTGCCCCTAATTCAAAAACATTTTGAGCCATAACCCCCCAAAGTCAATACTAACCATCCCTTCATGGTATGGAAACTTTTGGTATAATTTCAGAGAGATTCATACACTTAAACATAAGTTATTGTTTGAAAACTACAAAATGCTTATTTTGGGCCCCCTTTTTGGCCCCTAATTCCTAAACTATTGGGACCATAAACCCCAAAATCAATCCCAACCTTCCTTTAATGGTATTGAACCTTCTTGTATAGAGATCCATTTACTAAAACTAAAGTTATTGTCCGGACACTAAATGCGTCTTCGGACGACGACGACGCAGACGACATGATAGCATTATACGACGCAAAAAAATTTTTGCGGTCGTATAAAAAACCCAAAAAAAGTCTGCCTATTCATCATATATTAATTCTCTCTAGAAGACCTGATGAACATCATTTGAACCAAGTTACATTCATTTACAAAATAATTTTGTAGTTCCAGAGCAGATGATTATAAAATTTCAGCCAATCAGAAACAAGATTTGTCTAATATGGCAGCCATGTTTCTTGTCAGAAATCATAAATTACAGAACCTTTTTGAGCACGCTCACGTACAATACCCCATGCCTTCATATTGTCACTGGAAAACAAAATCTCACTTCAAAAGTAAAATGAACACTATCAAAGGTTTACAATATCTGCCGATGCACTGTCAAAACCATTTTCAACAGGAAAATCAGGTTCTCTTCATTAGTCAGACAAAGACTAGGATTTCCTCACAATATGTACTAAAAAAGCCATCATCTGCTGAACAACACACACTTAAAACTCAACCTCCTGATTGTGTGGTTTCAAAGGAGCTGTGATAACAAACTACTGTTTAATATATTATATTAACATGAAAGCTAAGGGACATTATAACTCCTATTAAAAATTCAAAGGAGTTGTGATGACAAGAACAGAAAGGACGGACCAACTGGTTATTATATTATGGCAAAAATTTATAAAGTTCAAGGCATAGGGGCATAACTCCTAGAAAAAAAATTGAATCATAATTTGTGTCGACATGCACATCTACATATATAGTATGTGCTTGTTATCTACAAAGTTATATGAAATTCTGCTGTTCGGTTTCAGAGGAGTTGCGATGACAAGAACAGGACTGAGGAGCTGTAGTATATTGAGGCCAATAAGATCAAAGGGGCATAACTACTAGAAACAAATTAATCATAATTTCCTTTCAATATGCACATTTACATAGTATTAATTAGTACATGTAGCATGTCCTTATTTTCTACAAAGTTTCATGAAATTCTGTTGTTTGGTTTTAGAGGAGTTGCAATGACAAACTGTTGCAGTAGTACATTGAAGCCAATAAGTGCAATTTTTTGCTTTTGTGCAATACATTATTTTGTTGCGAATTGATCCCCCTTACCCACCCCAAACATTTTTTTTTCATCCCCACTCCCGTTTTCTTTCGCAAATAATATTTGAAGAAATTTCCTTTTAAATTTCTTGTGTTCCCAGAAGTCAAAATTATGATTTCTTTATTGCTATTTTTACAGTATCTTTTAAATGTTTAGTGTTTATTTATTACAATGTAGACTTAAAGACAAGTTGAAGAGAATAATCATCGAAAACAATGGGGCAAACTCACTTTTTTGGGGGGAGAAGAAGGAAAATTTTAAACGAAAAATATAAATTTATGTTACTTGGCGAAAAATTAAATAATGTGGCAAAAATATAAATGTTTTGGCGAAAGAGGTGGTGAAAAAAAAATTGACTCAGGGGGAAACCCTGTATATGCATGATATGCCAAATAGAACTAGGGTTATCATCCCAAAACAAGTGTGATCTTTTCGATGCTAGACAACGATGCCAACACTGGCCAATGCTTAGTGATCCCTGTATGTCTTCCTGCACTAGATCTTTAAGCAAGGAACACAAAAAGTGTGATAGTCATACCTAAGCCTGTTTGTCCATACTTAATCAGTGAGGCACATTCCAGTGGCTTCAAACATGGACATTTGGGAGGTTGTCCTGAGTAATCATTGCTTATTAGGTATCTGTTGCCATACACTAGTCGAGACAGCAAGTGGTTTGTCAGGAGGGCTGCCACAATAGCTTCTTTTTGTTTGTCAAATGCATCTCCAAATGGCTCCTTATGCTTCAAACACTTTTCGTGGTAATCTGAATTGAAAAATGTAAAGCAGTATAAAAATTCATGTTTATGATTAACCTATTATGGAATTCTTCCAAACGAATAAGAGCAATATTTTAACTAACTGGTAAGTCTTCCAGGGAAGAAATGCATGTATCACCTGCAAACTTGTTTTCTTTTGAAGAATTAATTCATCATGATGAAAAAGTATATAATTCTAAATTTTATGATGCTCTGTTCCAAATATCAGGCAGGTGGCCAGTGCAGTTCCTGAGAAAAATGTGACAAAAAAAGATTATTTTATGGCAATTTCTATTTATAAAGTAATATCGCTATTCTACAAAATTTTCCTTTGACCTTGCTTACTGACTGATTATTTCCTTTCTCAGCACAGTAGAGTGATATGAAAAATTATCGCTGGAAACTAAGGGTGCACGTGCCCATTGTATATTAACAACGTTGTCATAGGTTAAATAGTGATAAACAGATTATCATTGGTCATCTCAAGTCGATTGCTTTTCACACTATTAATGTAGGTGTAATGGCTCAAGTGAGAAAATCAATCTCGTTCAGATGATCAACAGTAATTTTAATTCTATGTTCCAGCAAACAGGAAGTGGACATACTGTCTAACCATATATAGTTCTTCATACTGATGCTTTGTTACAAATATCAGGAAGCTGGCTTGTCATTTCTGAGAAAAATGTGACAGAAATTATTTTGTGCTAGACAATCATGACAATGGATAGAGATCCCCATGTCACATCTGGAAGTGGGTTACTCAGATCACACAATAAACTAGTCTCACAATTGAATTTCAACTTCAACTTGGCTATTTATTTGGAGTAAAACTAGTCTCCCAGCAGCCTGTAATTGCTCACCTTACTTTACCATGTTTACCAGAATGTTTTCCCAAAGGAGCTTGCAACAAATGTAAGTTTTAACGACCTTGACTGGCTATACAGCCCTTGCACTGTCGTCCCTGGCTTGCACCTTTTTGGGCAGTTAATAATTAATTTTTATTTTGTTGAGGACTGCATGATCTGATCATTCATGCATAAAATCATTTTAATTTGTCATGCAGTTCCTGATAAGAAGCTTTTTTCTGTATTTTCTATGTTAAACTCTGTCATGCAGTGGCAGCCATCTTGGGTTTAAGAAAGGCACCAAAAACAAACTTTGTTATGTCCTGCAATGGCAGCCATCTTGGGTTTTAGAAAGGCACCAAAACAAACTTTGTTAAGTTCTATAATCTGATTATTCATGCACAATATCAGTTCAATCTGTCAGTAAACTGAGAAGAAGTTGTTTGGTTGTACAAACGAAATTCCCTTAGGATCCTGGCAGCCATGTTGAATAATAATAATAAAGCCTTTAAGATGTTAGTTAACACCGCCGCCTGATCACTATCTTTATTCCAAGCTTTTTTCAACAAAAGTGGCAGGCTTGCCAATAAAACTAGACTACGAGGAGCCTCCTGTGTCACTCACCTGAATTGAACTCAAGTGAAGCATGATATATTAAATACAACCATTATAACTTTGCTTTAGTTTCAGAGATATAAATGTATAAGCCAAAACCCATGAAAACTGCATTTTAACCCAATATTCTATTTTTATTTTTAGCCATGTTGTCCATGTTGGTTAGCAGGCAAGGTCATCAGACACATACATTTTTAAACTAGATACCAGATTTGCTCTTCATGCTTTGGTTTCAGAGATATAAGCCAAATTCTACATTTTACCCCTATGTTCTATTTTTAGCCATGGTGGCCATCTTGGTTTGTTGGCCGGGTCACCGGACATATTTTTTAAACATTGTACCCCAATGATGATTGTGGCCAAGTTTTGTTAAATTTGGCCCAGTAGAAGATTTTTGTAAAAGTTAACGATGACGGACGAAGATAACAGACGCCAATTGATTAGAAAAGCTCACTTGGCCCCTCAGGCAGGGTGAGCTAAAATCAACAAAAGGAGTAGGTTCAGTAAGACTCATTTTTGGCCCCAAAATATAGCAGTTTTACAAAATTGTTAAAATGTAAACTTTTAGTAATTTATTGGAAATTATAATGCTTCTGCTACATAAATATGGGCTGTTTTTGACAAAACAATGCACATATATCGGGAACTAGCATCATTATGTCATGCTCAATTACCGAAATCTTCACAATTTTAGCATTTTAGTTAAATTTTAGACAGTTTCCATCTTAAATGAAAATGTGTTCTTTTCTGATATTGAAATGTAAGTTGTATTTGATGATATTAATACATAAAATATATAAAGGTTGAGGATGAACACGGATGTGGCCACTTTCATTTTTGACAAAAAAAACATCTGAAGAGTGACATTTTTTGGCATATTTGATGGGTTTTTCATATTAAAGCTTGAATCGGAGCATTTATTATGACTAAATCAGTTAAAATCTTTCACATTAACTAATTTAATCAACTGGAATAGACACTAAAGTGTTTAAAAAAGTGTCCAAAATCTTTCGTCAGATGAACCTGAAATTTGAGGCCAAAATCGGCCCTTACCAGACCTACTCCTTTCCTTTAAATTACTAATTCAGGGGCAGCAACCTTACAACAGTTTATCTGATTTGTATGATAATTTCAGGACAAATATATCTCAACCTGGTGAACATTTTGTCAACTTTTAATTTGCTTTATTGCGAACCCAATCTTAGTTTTCCACAGATTCACCTGCAAGTTACCTGTCGATTTAAACTTTTGTAAGTTCTTTTGTCCCATCTAACAAATACAATAGCTATTGTTCTCTGTTTAGTTTATTCAATGGGACCTTTAAATTTCATGCAAGAGAAATCTGATTAATTTACCTGAACAAAAAATTGAACTGTCAATGATGGAAATACATGTACAAATAAGGAATTGTAAAACTGCATTGTGATGTTGTATTTATTCAATATCAATAACACATTTTCAATTTGTTTAATATAAACACTGATTTGAAAATTAAAAGTTGATTTCTGATCAAATTTCAATATTTTATCTATTAAAATTTGCTTTTTTAGTGTGTTCACAAATAAAAACTTGAAATGATAATGTTTAAATAAAGGTCTTCATAAATGTTTTCTTTATAACTGAACAACCACAAAAACATGCAAATTCTTTGGAACATATATGCATGCAGTAGTTTAAAAAAATTCAGAAATAAACTTTTTATAATTGAATCAGTGCATTTATTTAACAGATTGAAAATAATTATTGATATTGAATAAATACTGTATCACATGCAGGTTATGTGAGTTTATACATGTATTTCAATCAACAAAGAAGATATTTTTTTGGTCAGGCAAATTAATCAATGAGTGATAGATTTCTCCTAGAAGAAATTTAAAGGTCTCAGTGAATAAACTACACAGAGAACAATAGCTATTGTATTGATTCAATGGGACAGGTAAACTTGCAAAAGTTTAAATACCTTGGTCAAGAGCAGACGAAAATGCTTTAGTTACAGAGATATGAGCCAAATACTGCCTTTTACCCCTATGTTCTATTTTTAACTAAGTCGGCCATGTTGGTTGGCAGGTGGGTTCATCCGACACATTTTTTAAACTAAAACCCTTATTATGATTGAGGCCAAGATTAAAATTTGTCTCAGTAGTTTCAGAAGATTTTTGTAAGATTACAAAAATTTAACAAAAATTGTTTAAAATTTACTATAAAGTTTACTCTTAAGGGGTCAATTGACCATTTTGGTCATGTAGACTTATTTGTAGATCTTTCTTTGCTGAACATTATTGCTGTTTACAGTTTATCTCTATCTATAATAATATTCAAGATTATAACTAATAAACAGCTGCGCCATGAGCGCATGATACGCCCTTCGTCTTGTGTGAGAAATTTTATGTAATAATCATAAATAGTTTCTGAGATACAGCGCGACATGTGAAAAAAAAACCCTTTTTACAAAAACTCAGTAACTCAAAAATATAATTTTGAATCATCACCAAAAAATATACAGATCTTTAGATTAATATAACTAAGAAGTGTGTAAAGTTTTAAGCAATAGTCATTAATGGTTTTTAAGATACGATGCAACATGTGAAAACCCCCCTCTTTTTTACAAAAAACTCAATAACTCCAAAATAAAATTTTGAATCATCACCAAAAAGTATACAGATCTTTAGATTAATATAACTAAGAAGTGTGTAAAGTTTTAAGCAATAAACATAAATCGTTTAGGAGATATGGCGCGACATGTGAAAACACACCCCCCCTTTTTTACAAAAAACTCAATAACTCTAAAATAAAATTTTGAATCATCACCAAAAAGTATATAGATCTTTGGATTAATATAATTAAGAAGTGTGTGAAGTTTAAAGCAATAATCAGAAATCGTTTTTGAGATACAGCGCGACATGTGAAAAATACACACCCCTGTTTTAGTTATAAAGTCCCGTAACTCAAAAAGTTTAAATCCTATTTTCACCAAAAAGTATACAGATCGTTTGACCATCATAAGAATCAACTATGTTAAGTTTCATGAAATTTGGATAAGCGGTTCTCAAGTTACGGTGCGACATGTGGACGCCGGACATTTGTATACCATAATACATGTATGTCCCGTCAAAATTTTGACGGGCGTATAAAAACTGCAATTTTCTTAAAATTACCAATTCACGTGCAGCAACCCATCAATGGGTTGTCCGATTAGTCTAAAAATTTCATGACAGATAGATCTTCACCTGATACACAATTTAACCTCATTCAAATTTGCTCTAAAATCAAATGCTTTGGATTTTGAGATATAAGTCAAAATCTACATTTTTCCATGGCGGACATCTTGGAAGGCTGGCTGAATCATTGAAACATTTTAGACTAGATACCCCAATGATGATTGTGGCTTAGTTTGGTTGAATTTGGCCCAGTTGTTTCATAGAAGATTGGTACACATTCAACATAGAATTAGACAAATTTCACTTCTTTATGTAATGTTCTTATCCTGAAAATAAATAATGTGTTCAGCAGAGAAAAAAATTATAACAGATGAAACAGATAACATTTAAGAAAAAATAAAACGCAATTGAACCTCTAGGTACGTTTTAATAATGATCAATATAAGAAATTCACGAACTGGGTGTTCCATGTCTTCCATTTGTTTCTGTTCTTCATTTGATATATCTATGTATGTGGATTAGGAATTCAAGCTTTGTGATAGATGAATCAACTAAGTTTTAAAATTGGTCCAAGTTGTCGTACATGGCAATGAAAGAACGTTAAACAAGAGAGAACTTTGTAGCAGCAGATAAAACAGTCTTTTACAGGAGGCTTATTTATCCATCATGTTTTTCTTTTGATAGTTTTCTTTTGTGAGATTGGTCGTTAACAGCTAAATCATCGAATGCAGGTAAACAATTGGAAGTTTCGGAATCATGGTATATCGATGTTCAAACAATTCTCTCGAAAATGTTTTTTAATAGAAAACATATACATGTATGTATACTCCAAAATACCTTGAAAAATTTATCTCGAAAATATTTTTTAATAACTTCTTGTAATATGTATGTATACCCCAAAATACCTTTAAAAGTACAAAAACAACAACTTTCAACTCTGCCAATACGGCTGAAAACCGCTCTTGACTTGTTTGCTAATTGGATGTTTTTACTCAAGGAAAATGTACCAACACTTGATGTCCATCCTCCAATCTCATATACCCTTGTGGGTCATAAGTATCAGGGACACTTTGCTAAATTCAGGAACATCACAAACATATTGCAGCAGGGCAACTTTTACAGTTTTCCTCCCTTTTATACGCACCAAACAGGGTACATGTTGATAATCCCAACAGTTCATCAACAAGGACATCTTACTACGGCTCCAAGTTCTTTGGTTTCTCAGTTTTAGTTCCAGGTACATTTCTAACAAGCAGCAACATTGGTCCTAGGATGCACCTTAATAAAATAGGTGAATTAAGCCACGTTAAAATCGAGGGCCGCATTGACTTCTGTGTTGCCATACTTTTATGTAGATAGACCATTCGGTATCTTCAAATACCCGTCCTCTCTGAAACCATGATTTATAAAGCTCATTTCTATTCAGTCACATTTTGTAACTCTACTTAGTTTAAGTAATAGATCAGACTGATTAAAAAATTTAATTTATCAGATAATTCTAATACTGTTCTTTGTTCCTTTTGTAACTGGAACACAAGTTTTATGTTTTGTTGCAATTGGAAACTTTTTTCTTTTCTGAGTTTTTTTGTTTTTTTGTTTCTGTGTTTCTTATACAATACTACTTCGTGCAAGTTTTCTGCGCAGTAAAATGTTTTCATAACTTAGATCTTGTTTTAATTTTTTGATAACCTTAAGTTTTTTTTACCATTTTTTCATTTTCATTGTATACTTTTGATGTTTTTTGGGAAAACCTTTTGGTTTCTTATCTCAATGTTTTGGTCTGTGATCGCAGTTCTTAAGATTGCGTTTTCTTTAAACTGAGAAGTTCTCGTTTGTGTTAGGGTTCATTTTCTTTTATTTTTACTGCATGTTCAGATTTGATAATATATAATTTTTGAAGAGATTTCTTTTGTATTTCGGACATTTCTGTAGCTAAAGATGAGCATGTTTCTTTATACGAATAAAGTTCATCTTAATATAGTTTTCCTTTTGATGCAGTTATAGTACTGGTAGCTACCGGTATTGAAAACGTATTGAAAACACCTCGTTTTCAAATTCTTCCTTTGTTTTCTAGTTTGCCTTTAAGTTTTTCTTTATACCGATATATTTTTGAAATCAAAGGACCATTCAGCAAAGTTGCTAATAAGAAAGTCCCTATCTGTTTGCAATTTGCTTCTATTAAATATGTCTATGGCTTATTTCACAGTAATAATCATTTTGTTCCTCAATGATTATCTTTAAATTGTTACAGTTCTAACAGTCAAATATTTACAGTATATACAGAAAGGGTAAAAGAAGTCATTTTCAATAAGTTGTTGGCAAACCACAGGCTCTCTTCAAAGCTTTCATCAGCGTAATATAGTGTTGTTCATCGATCTTATTATCTTTCCATAGGTTTTCAATATATTAGCCCCAAGGGTGACTGGGGAATAGAAGTATGGTCACCATTGGTCTTCCTCCGACCGGCAGTAAAACCCGTGCCAAAGTGGGGCGTCCGTTTGGCTGTGCGGGATGTACAAATTTGCAGGCACGTCCGGTCAGAATGGGGACGTTAAATCCGATGCCTCGTGTAAAGAGAGTGCCACGCTCTTTGCACGTTAAGAACCCTGCAACAACTCTTTGAGGGGTCCGTAGGTGACCTGTTGCAAGGCAAAATTTCTGTCCCTATCCAATATACCCTCATTTCCGTGGCAGTCTAAATTTCTCCGACCTTAATTCCTTAATCTATTACAGAAACTACCTATTGTATTTATTGTGAACTTGTTCTCGTCCTGAATATGCATGAAATATTTGCCACTGGACGTTAAGCAACCAACAATCAATCAATATATTAGTTATTTTATGTTTGATATATTCAGATAATTTTATCGTTTATAATTAATATATGAGCAATTTTCTACCTCAGGAATAGATTTCCTTAGCTGTATTTGGCAAAACTTTTAGGAATTTTGGTCCGCAATGCTCTTCAACTTCGTACTTTATTTGGCCTTTTAAATTTTTTGGATTCGAGCGTCACTGATGAGTCTTTTGTAGACGAAACGCGCGTCTGGCGTAAATACAAAATTTAAATCCTGGTATCTATGATGAGTTTATTTATCTTTTAAAGTGAAAATTTTATTAGGCAAAATGCCTCTAAGAAACTGATGTGTCAACCGCTTGGTTTAATATAATTTCGGGGATCTCCTCAATAACTTTATAGTTTGTGTACTTCTGGTCTGTGTTTGTGTGCCAATACTTCTGTGTCTTCTCACAGTGACAAGATCTTGACTTGGAGTTGTAGACTGCATTGATTTATATTATTAACTTCAATTGAAATAAAATTGATTTCAGAATGATTAAACAGGTTATGTAAATAAACATCTAAAGACATAGTGGTATAGCATGGAAAAGTCAGAAAACTTTATCATGTAAATTTCCCAATTTTTTTTTTTTTTAATTCGGTCAGCATCACAATATTTGAAGAGGTATATGATAGTCAAATAATGTTTTTTTTTCTTTCAATTTGTTATCATTCACCACTTGATAAGTTACTCAACAGCAAAGTTTCCCTTATAGAGAGCTTTGTTTACCTTTTGTTATTCTTTTTACCTTGGCCCTGCCATATTGAATCGAAAACGAGGCAGTTATTTCCGATTTTACCAGGTTTCAAATATATCACCTTAATTCTATATACGGGTATAACATGATTAAAAAGTATAGTAACTTAACAGAAAAATGCATAATTAGTAACAATTTCAAAATTTATCGCTTGCGATTTCTTTTTTCCTAACCACCAAGGGTGACTGGGGAATAGAAGTATGGTCACCATTGGTCGTCCGGTCAGAATGGGGACGTTAAATCCGATGCTTCGTGTAAAGAGAGTGCCACGCTCTTTGAACGTTAAGAACCCTTGCAACAACTCTTTGAGGGGTCCGTAGGTGACCTTTTGCAAGGCTAAATTTCTGTCCCTATCCAATATACCCTCATTTCCCGTGGCAGTCTAAATTTCTCCGACCTTAATCCCAGAAGCTTTCTGCAAGTATTGAAGGCGTTGATGGCAATATGTTGCTCCTGTCTGTAGATGATGCTGTCAAGTTAGGGTCTCTAGAACTTGCTGGTTTAGAGGGCAACATCTCTGAATTATTTCTTTTTACAGATGTTGACAGCACTGTCTCTACATTTACGGAACTCTAATTTCTAAACTAGACAAATAAAAATTAAGAATATTCACTGTGACATGTGCAATTCAAGGTTTGGAAGGAGAAGTAACTTTGAATGTATTGTTAGAAATTTCTTAGTAAAGACAATGAAGGACTCAAAGTTCCAGCATCAAAGAAATAATATGTTAAGCCCTTGAATACTAGTATTCTGACATTTCTGAAGATCAGATTGTATGGGATGTTAACAATAAAATAAACGATAATAATTTTCCCTATAGAAATGGAAACGTAAATTTAACAACCAAAAATGTTTAAGGGTTCCTGGAACCCAGTGTCTCGCCTACTTTTGCTGTTAATCTCAGGCTCAACAAAAATGAGGGAAAATTTAATACAAATATTCCTCTGATACTATCTTTTGGTTGTAAGAAGCTTCTATCCAAGTTTGGGGAAAATCTAGGATAGTTAATGAATCTAATGAATGTTTTAAAACTTTAACTGCAGACTGTATGTAATGTTAACTGGAAGAAAAACTAAGTCCATTTATCAGTAAAATAAGGAAAAACAGGTACAAAATTTAAATAAAGTTTCCTTCTAGATACAAGCTTTTGATCAAAAACAAGCTTCTGTCCAAGTTTGGTACAAATCCAGGATAGTTTAAGAAAGTTATTAAAATTTTAAAAACTTTAACCATTTAACCAGAGTGAATGTAATGTTTCCTGGCAGAAAAACTTAGTCCATTTATAAGTAAAATACGGAAAAACAGGATTTTTTTTACAAAATTTACATCTGGATACTATCTTATGATCATAAACAAGCTTCTATCCAAGTTTGGTAGAAATCCAGGATAATTTAAGAAAGTTATTAAAATTTCAAAAACTTTACCACAGAGTGAATATTTGTGGACGCCGCCGACGACGGAATGTAGGATCGCTATGTCTCGCTTTTTCGACAAAAGTCGAAGGCTCGACGAAAATGAAGATGACGTAACAAAAGCAGACGACATGTGTGTACTAAATGATGACTTTTAATCATAAACGATGAAGAAATCACAGATATTGAATCAAATTTGGATATCGAGGAAGACAGCAAGGATACCCTTACCTTCATAAAACTGAACAGAAAATATTGTATGGTTCCGTCAAAGTTACAAAGGAACGTGCATTGGCTGATAAAAGTAGATTAAATGTGCAAGATATTGTGTACATGTTAAAAGAAGTTTAGTTCAAGATGTGGTGGATTCAAATAACAATGTACCTGATATGTTTTATAATCTTTAATTTACAATAGATCTGAAAACAGAACATCCGATTCCTTAACTGTCATTAAATAGATCGATGTGTTGGATCACCTGTGTATAATATAAAATTCTTTTCGTTAATGATATCGTTTTCCTGGAATAGGAATTCCACAATCCTGGAAAGGGGGAATTGTAGCATATTTTTATTTTTATGCATTTAGTCGGGATTCGACCTAGACTTGTATATAAAACCGGGAAAACGGAACCTTAAAGATAATAGAATTAGTTTTATGACAGTATAGTGCGCTTTGTTATACGCAGTATAATTAGTGATAATTCTATTTGGAGTATACATTTCTTATAAAGTGACATTAAATAGTTAAAAGGGAACTAGACTCTAGTCGGTAATAAACGCCTAATTAACATTAAAATCATTTGATTTGTAATATCATTGACTTAACATTATCAGTACATCTTAAATTGATCTAATCACATGTAAACTAACCAAAAGTTCAAAGTCCATAGACAATGACTGATGGGTGGGGCCAAATAATCTCAATGGAAATAAGATGTACTAATGCTTAAACAAATGTATACCAAATGTTGACCTTCCACTAGTGGTTCTCCATAAACTGACATAATCACTTTGTTTTCATTTACATCTAACGAAGGCGTTAATGGCAATATGTTGCTCCTGTCTGCAGATGTTGAAGATTTGGAGAGTGCATGGTTCCTTTCTGCAAATATTGAAGGCGTTGAGGACAATTTGTTTCTTCTGTCTGCAGTTGAAGATGTGGAGGACAAATGGCTCCTTTCTGCAAGTATTGAAGGCGTTGATGGCAATATGTTGCTCCTGTCTGTAGATGATGCTGTCAAGTTAGGGTCTCTAGAACTTGCTGGTTTAGAGGGCAACATCTCTGAATTATTTCTTTCTTCAGATGTTGACAGCACTGTCTCTACATTTACGGAACTCTCATCTCTAAACTAGACAAAATAAAAATTAAGAATATTCACTGTGACATGTGCAATTCAAGGTTTGGAAGGAGAAGTAACTTTGAATGTATTGTTAGAAATTTCTTAGTAAAGACAATGAAGGACTCAAAGAAGTTCCAGCATCAAAGAAATAATATGTTAAGCCCTTGAATACTAGTATTCTGACATTTTTGAAGATCAGATTGTATGGGATGTTAACAATAAAATAAGTGATAATAATTTTTCCTATAGAAATGGAAACGTAAATTTAACAACCAAAAATGTGTAAGGGTTCCGCGGAGCCCAGTGTCTCGCCTACTTTTGCTGTTAATCTCAGGCTCAACAAAAATGAGGGAAAAAATTAATACAAATATTCCTCTGATACTATCTTTTGGTTGTAAGAAGCTTCTATCCAAGTTTGGGGAAAATCTAGGATAGTTAATGAATCTAATGAATGTTTTAAAACTTTAACTGCAGACTGTATGTAATGTTAACTGGAAGAAAAACTAAGTCCATTTATCAGTAAAATAAGGAAAAACAGGTACAAAATTTAAATAAAATTTCCTTCTAGATACAAGCTTTTGATCAAAAACAAGCTTCTGTCCAAGTTTGGTACAAATCCAGGATAGTTTAAGAAAGTTATTAAAATTTTAAAAACTTTAACCATTTAACCAGAGTGAATGTAATGTTTCCTGGCAGAAAAACTTAGTCCATTTATAAGTAAAATACGGAAAAACAGGATTTTCTTTACAAAATTTACATCTGGATACTATCTTATGATCATAAACAAGCTTCTATCCAAGTTTGGTAGAAATCCAGGATAATTTAAGAAAGTTATTAAAATTTCAAAAACTTTAACCACAGAGTGAATATTTGTGGACGCCGCCGACGATGGAATGTAGGATCGCTATGTCTCGCTTTTTCGACAAAAGTCGAAGGCTCGACGAAAATGAAGATGACGTAACAAAAGCAGACGACATGTGTGTACTAAATGATGACTTTTTAATCATAAACGACGAAGAAATCACAGATATTAAATCAAATTTGGGTATCGAGGAAGACAGCAAGGATACCCTTACCTTCATAAAAACTGAACAGAAAATATTGTATGGTTCCGTCAAAGTTACAAAGGGAACGTGCATTGGCTGATAAAAGTAGATTAAATGTGCAAGATATTGTGTACATGTTAAAAGAAGTTTAGTTCAAGATGTGGTGGATTCAAATAACAATGTACCTGACATGTTTTATAATCTTTAATTTACAATAGATCTGAAAACAGAACATCCGATTCCTTAACTGTCATTAAATAGATCGATGTGTTGGATCACCTGTGTATAATATAAAATTCTTTTCGTTAATGATATCGTTTTCCTGAAATAGGAATTCCACAATCCTGGAAAGGGGGAATTGTAGCATATTTTTTTTTTTATGCATTTAGTCGGGATTCGACCTAGACTTGTATATAAAACCGGGAAAACGGAACCTTAAAGATAATAGAATTAGTTTTATGACAGTATAGTGCGCTTTGTTATACGCAGTATAATTAGTGATAATTCTATTTGGAGTATACATTTCTTATAAAGTGACATTAAATAGTTAAAAGGGAACTAGACTCTAGTCGGTAATAAACGCCTAATTAACATTAAATTCATTTGATTTGTAATATGATTGACTTAACATTATCAGTACATCTTAAATTGATCTAATCACATGTAAACTAAGCAAAAGTTCAAAGTCGATAGACAATGACTGATGGGGTGGGGCCAAATAATCTCCATGGAAATAAGATGTACTAATGCTTAAACAAATGTATACCAAATGTTGACCTTCCACTCGTGGTTCTCCATAAACTGACATAATCACCTACTAATACATGTAAAGTAAGCACAAGTTTCAAGGTCAACAGACCATGACTGAGGTGGCAGGTCAAAATGATCTCCATGGTTATATGATCTGTCAATGCTGATATAACTGCATACCAAATATGATTGACCTACCACTTGTTGTTCACCATAAACTAGACCTAATCTCAAACTAATACATTATTGCCGCCGCCACCGGAAACAGCATACCTGTTTCTCGCTTTTTGATATCCGTCAAGGCGAAACAATAATCATGCTTACAGATATAATTATTTGTTTGTTTTTCATATATATTCAATGTTAAACAAACTAATTATGAATAAAACATTAATTATGTAACAATCTTATGGCTAAAAAATATGCAGTCAGATGTAAATGGGCAAGATGAAAGGAGATGTGTTATATATATAATTGATACATCAACTCAACAAAAAAGTTACCTAATATGACTCATGAATAGAAAGTCCTATAATGATTGGATAAATAAAAAGTTTTAATTTTACAACTAGCTAGATAATAATACACATGTAAAATATTTGTGGAGGTAGCCATTCATTCCAATACCCAAAACATGAATAAAAGGAGATGTTTGGTAAATGCAAAAGAGACAGCAGATTCAAAACAAAAACAAATAAAAAGGCATAAATTATGAATACTGTTAATGTTCGTATATCTCATTTTGAAAACAATTCTGAAATTAGTAATAGGGTCCATGATATTCCCATTTCCAGAATATAAAATTAACTCCAAGTACTCGCAAAGCGGTTTGTGTTCGTACCGGCAGACAAAGCAGCAAATAATGTAGTGGTGGTGTGACGCATATACTACACGGAAGTTCTCCAAAACGAAATTACAAATTCATCTACATTCAGGTCCGTACGCTCCACAGAGAGTCAAATTGTAAACAAGCATATCACTGCCACTACCCAGCTTAAAGCCTCTTCCGAACTTTGAAAGTCCCAACTATGTACTGGTTACCTAAATTGGACAAAAAACCATTTAAATTCCGTTTCATCTCCGCATCTAGTAAGTGCTCTACTACCAATCTATCAGTTCCTCTAACTACCTCCCTTACTACTATCAAAGAACTTATTAACTTTTGTAATAAAGCTTACGAAAATAATGGTATTAATTATTTTTGGAGTGTTAAAAATTCTTTAGAGGTTTTAGATAAAATACATGCTTTTGATGGTCCTTTTAATTCTGTTGACAGTTATGATTTTTCTACTCTCTATACTACACTTCCACACAATCTTATCAAGAAAAAGTTTTCATATTTAATTAAATGGTCTTTGAAAATCTCATTACAAATTTATTTGCTGTAACTCGTTTAAAGCCCTTTTCTGTAACGAAAAGGAAAGTATGCTAGATACACTTACTGGAAATGTGAAGATATGATTGAAGCTTTAAATTTTCTCCTGGACAACATATATGTACGTTTCGGTGATAAAGTGTATCGACAAGTAGTAGGTATTCCTATGGGCACTAACTGCGCCCCTTTAATAGCAGATTTATTCCTGTATTGCTATGAATCTCAGTTTATGACCAAACTCAGTAAAGACACGTCATTGTTACATTTGGTTGATACATTCAACAATACCTTCCGTTATCTAGATGATATTTTTTCGTTAAATAATCCAGAGTTCTCTAAAATACTACCGAAATTTATCCAATAGAACTTACATTAACTAAATCTAACATAAACAGCAGTAGTTGTCCTTTTCTGGACTTGGACATTTCAATCTCTAAAGGAAAACTCCATACGAAAATTTACGACAAAAGAGACGATTTTTCATTCCCTATTGTTAATTTTCCTTTTTTAGACGGCGATGTTCCTTTGGCTCCATCATACGGTGTGTATATATCCCAACTCGTTCGTTATGCCCGTGTGTGTAGTGATGTCATAGATTTTAACGAACGTAATCAATGCATCACTGGTAAATTATTAAATCAGGGATTTCGTTACCATAAATTACGTAAAACTTTGCTAAGTTCTTTCATAGATACAAAGATTTGATAAGTAAATTTGGCTGTACCTGTAGAAAACTGATTAAAACGGTATTTCACATCCTAAATTTTACGGTAATATTGTACTTAAAGCGCGGAAATCACTATGTGATCCGTGTAAACTCATCGAACCTTTAAATAAACTTATTAGTTCAGGTTATCTTACCAATGTTGTAATTAGATCTTTGAATATAGTTTACATTGGCACTAATATCGATTTTGTCATCAGCAAATTAAAACATAACTAAATTTGTATTCTTTTCAAACGGGATGTTTAAAGACACACCCACGTTCATTTTGATCTATAAAGAGGTTAAACTCCTAACTATCCTACTGTCTGTCGATACATTTATTTTTGGCATTGCACAAATCATGTCTTCTTTGACTGTCCATGACGTTAAAATACTAAATCCCTGGGATGTGTTTTAGTTGATTTTAGTCTCTGATGCATGATTTTTTATTATTAATTGTTTTGGCTTTTAACTAGCTGTCAGTAACTGCGAGTACTCTCAAATCGTACTTTCTTGTTTATTTGACCTGTTGATACTAATCGTAATGCTTTTTGTTATTTAATGTTATTCAGGGTTATATCTGGTCTATATACCAGCTTTGATAAGTGTTTGGTACTAATATAAATTCCACTTCGTACTATGAACATCAAAATTATTTATTTTGTAAAATATTTCCTTTCTCTATTGTAACTGTACACGTATACCTAACAACAAAATTATTTTCATTTACCTGTGTTTAAAGTTATTGCAAATGGCTGATATTTTGTTCGAGCATATTGTTTTTCTTAAATTGTTTAACATTTTATACCGATATAACATGTTACTTTTATTATTCTTCCTTAGTTTATTTATTTTGTATTTACATTGTATCATAGGTCAAATTTATTTGTTCAGTGTATGTTCAATGGTGTTAATATGTCCTTTGATTGAGTTAAGCTATTTCAGTTGATATTTTATAGTGTGTCTTTCTATGTTGTGATGTTACACTATTGTTTCAGAAAAAGGGTGAAGGTTTGGTACCATTAAAACGTTCGTTGTTGTATTAATCGTCTTTCAATGCTTGTGTGATGTTAACAATGGGAGATTATAAATGCACAAACGCGTTATATTATGAAAATCTCGCCATATTGAATGTTGTAGAGATTTCATTTCTGACTTCAGTGTGTACATTGTCTTTTTGTTGTACGTTCCAAATTTATGACTACACTTCTACATAAATATGTACTATAATCTGGAAACAGCATACTCAGCCTACATGAATCTACATACAGTTTATTTTAGTTGTTAAAGACAAGGAACTTTTGGCAAGTAAGATTATCATATCTCCCCCTTTTTATCTAAAATTTTAATCCGTCATCATTATCACATTTTTTTAATTATTGTCAACTATGCTCTGAAATTGTTAATGATTTCTTTTATCATGTTTATTCTTCAATCGAATTTTACAAATTTAAAATATTGCTTGGCGATGATCGATGTTATTCTTATTTTTTTGCACAGATATTAGGACAGAACAATAACTTAAAGAGTTTTAGGGAAAAAGGATTTAAGGATAGAGGCAAGGATTTGAAAAGTAATACTATACAAATCCTTGATAGAGATAGTAGCTGTCAAGGTATGTATTTATTTTAATTCTTAACATTTTTATTATCAATAATCAGTATGTATGTTAGATTGCATGTGTTGTTTGTGTGGATACTGTATGCACTTTGTGATTTGTATTGATTTATAAGCTCTATATGGGTCCTTTAATTAGGAATACTAGTAAAGAGATTTTATTTGATTTGATTTGTATTTATATTTTTAATGCATATCAAATTTAAAACATAACCTCTGCAATCATTAAGGCAGGTGTCAATGTAACAATAGATCCTGGTGCCGGAAATGGTTGGCATTGTTACAATAGATCCTGGTACTCGAGATGGGTGGCGTTGTTACAATAGATCTTGGTGCTGGAAATAGGTGGCATTTAAAATCGATCCTGGTGCTCGAGACAGGTGGCATTTAACAATAGATTCTGGTGCTCGAAATAGTCGGCATTTGTACAATAGATCCTGGTGCTCGAGATTGGTGGCATTATTACAATAGATCCTGGTGCTCGAGATGGGTGGCATTGTTACAATAGATTCTGGTGCTCGAGATTGATGGCATTGTTACAATAGATCCTGGTGCTCGAGATAGGTGGCATTTGTACAATAGATCCTGGTGCTCGAGATAGGTGGCATTTAACAATAGATCCTGGTGCTCGAGATGGGTGGCATTGTTACAATAGATCCTGGTGCTCGAGATGGGTGGCTTTGTTACAATAGATCTTGGTGCTCGAGATGGGTGGCATTGTTACAATAGATCCTGGTGCTCGAGATAGGTGGCATTTTAACAATGGATCCTGGTGCTCGAGATAGGTGGCATTTAACAATAGATCCTGGTGCTCGAGATGGTTGTTATTATTAAAATAGATCCTGGTGCTCGAGATGGTTGTTATTATTAAAATAGATCCTGGTGCTCGAGATGGTTGTTATTATTAAAATAGATCCTGGTGCTCGAGATGGGTAGCATTGTTACAGTAGATCCTGGTGCACGAGATGGGTGACATTGTTACAATAGATTCTGGTGCTCGAAATAGGTGGCATTTGAACAATAGATTGTGGTGCTCGAGATAGGTGGCATTGCTACATTGTACATGTACAGGAGCGAAAAATGGTAAAAGAAAAGATCGGCTATTATGTAAACCAGTAAATTATAAAAAAAAACTGGCCGTTATAACATTTTATTTCCTGCCTTTGACGTTCTACGTAATTGTTAACTCATGTTTACAAAATATTATTTGTGTTTGTTTTTTTCAGGAAGAGTATTGGATGCCTACACAAAATAACAGAAGCTGAATTAAAGAAGGATTGTGCACCAGAAATGGTTGGAGGAGTTTAGAAACTACAATTCTTTTCACGAAAATATTAAAATGAATTAAGAGATTGTTTGTATTCATTTACCAGATCACCTTTGGCTATATGAGCTTTTGTCATAACTTGACATCTAAACCCGCTGCATTTGTTTGCACCTGTCCTAAATCAGGAATCTGATGTTCAGTAGTTGTCGTTTGTTGATGTGGTTCATAAGTGTTTCTCGTTTTTTATATAGATTAGATCGTTGGTTTTCCCGTTTGAATGGTTTTACACTAGTAATTTTTGGGGCCCTTTATAGCTTACTGTTCGGTGTGAGCCAAGGCTCCGTGTTGAAGACCATACTTTGACCTATAATGGTTTACTTTTATAAATTTTGACTTGGATGGAGAGTTGTCTCAATTGCACTCATACCACATCTTATATCTATAAATGCAGTAAACGGGAAATAAATCACAAAATCCATAGGAAAAAAGTCAAAATATATCTTTCTGTAAAATTATTTATCAGAAGTATGTTGGAATGCACATCAAAAAGTCACCATGTACATGTATGTAGTATTTCTCAATGTTTATGTACGAAAAGATATTCAGCATTGTTTACCTCATAAAACGTAAGAAATTTTACCTTGTCTGTGCGTTTTGCATCTAGCAGTTTTTCTCAAACGTTCTATACAATATCTAAAACTTGCAACAACTGTATAATCGAATAAATAGACTTACATGCAATAAATAATTAAACTGGAGTTTTTGAATGCATAGAAAAAGTCATAATTGACTTGTATCAGATCAATTATTTTAAGTGGTACATTTTTATGTGTGAACAAACAGTGTCCACCCTGTTATATGCTATGTTTTCAATCTTGTCCGTTTCCTCCCAATATTTTTTAGCACTCCTTCTGCGAAAAATTTCACCTTTTCGGAATGTGCTTTCTTGAAATCCAACTTCTTGCACATTTCCTGTACGAATTGATTGCTATCAAAAGCTTTCCACTCGAAACTTGTTCTTTACTGTCGCCCTTCCTTAATGCCAGAACAACTTTGACCAAAATCAGTAGGTGAAACGTGAGCGATGGGATAAATCTTAAACTTATGTTTCCTGTATCTGTTGAAATGTCACATAAACTTTCAGTATTTGTTTCAAGGATTTATTCCCTTGGTGTGCTTGTGTGGTGTACTTTCGATGTTGGAGTTTATTGCAATACGTTACGGGAATATTCTCCAACGATAGAATATCAATCCCCCAACCCCAGGAAAAACTTCAAATTTTAAATTCGTGTTAAAATTGTCTTGTGTCAGTTACCTTCGAATTTGTATTTATGCTTAATGTTGCAATATTCAAAATACTTTCAATTTCATCTGTTAGTGAAGATTTGAAAAAAAGATTAGATCATGTCGAATTTTCTCCAATGCTTGGTCATTCTTGATTTTTGTCATGTCGATCACATTGACATAGTGATATATACTCAAATAGGTTCTGCCCCCAAGGGTGACTGGGGAATAGAAGTATGGTCACCATTGGTCTTCCTCTGACCGGCAATAAAACCCTCGCCAAAGTGGGGCGTCCGTTTTGGCTGTGCGGGATGTACACATTTGCAGCCACGTCCGGTCAGAATGGGGACGTTAAATCCGATGCCTCGTGTAAAGAGAGTGCCACGCTCTTTGCACGTTAAGAACCCTGGAACAACTCTTTGAGATGTCCGTAGGTGACCTGTTACAAGGCTAAATTTCTGTCCCTATTCAATATACCCTCATTTCCCGTGGCAGTCTAAATTTCTCCGACCTTAATCCCGGACGCCCCTATTACAGAACCTACCTATTGTATTTATTGTTAATGTGTTCTCGTCCTGAATATGCATGAAATATTTGCCACTGGACGTTAAGCAACCAACAATCAAATAGGTTCTAGAGAGGCAATCGAAATTGTTATCATCCCAACAGTTGTCTGGATTATCGCTTCGAACGCGTCAACGTCCGGATTCATTCGTTTCGGGGTTAACCGGGATGAGTATAGACACATTGACTGAATGCTTGTTTACTTCAAGTGACTAACGTTACATGCAATATATATTTACAAACTGCAGATGAAATCTTACCCGAAAGTCCATGTATATCGGTAAAGTATATTCCATTAAATCTTTTCGTTTAAGAAATCGACTGATGCAGTGTTTGAATAAAAAAACGTTTAAGGAAACTGCCTCTTTTGTAGAAAACTAATTGCTACAGAATTAGTTTTCGAAGTTGAGTTTTTAACCTAATAAAGAACGAGCTCCGGGATACTATAGAGAAAAGATATATGAATATCGTTAAGAAACTTGACTGTATCAGTTTTGGGTAGAGAATGATTACTACACGAGAATCGCATGATTAGTCAGACGGAACGTTAGTACAATAATTTTCTTCTTAAACTATTTCGAAACATCTATTTTTATTGTTCGTATTATAGTTTTGATATTTTCTTTCATGTTGCTGACAAATACCAAGTTAGCTACACCAGCACATTCAAATCAGAATATTGCCCGCTTTGTGATATTGTTTGAAAATATCTTAAATCTATCTAAAAACAATTCAAACTAATTTTGTTTAATCTTGTTTGTAATTTCTTTTTGAATTGCATGAACAAAAAAATGTATTTTGAGTTCTTCATTGAGTTTCAAAATTTAGGGAACATATATGTTATTTAACTTAAAAAAAGTATACATGTAAATATTAAACAATTTTGTTTGATTTTCTATATTTAACTCTTTTAAATATATCATGTTATTTGATCCCAGGATATATGTAGGATGCTGTCCTTGTGATCTTCAACAAACCGTTCGCCATCTAATTATAAACCAGCGGAAAGAAATTTGATCTGTCGTAGTGGTTTCAAAACAGAAACATAGAAGGTCCTCTCACTTGGTTGTACAAAATTATAACTTTCCGCGTTTCCAGTTTAGATCCAAATATCAAAAATGGTAAACATAAAACTCGTCAAATGATATAATTCGACATAAACAACCACAGATCAACATATCTGAGTACACTTTTACAATATGCCTTGGGCAATAATTTTCATTAGACCACTTGTTCAGGGCTCCCGAAACGGCTGCTGTTGTTTGGTACCAGACACTAGTCAGCTTCTGAATTGTAGACAATGCTACATATTCCACCAATGTTCTTTAAATGAGCCTGCTTTGCCGGTACAACTTAGGCCACTGGACTTGCTGTTTGCTGTACTGGTATCTCCGGAGGCATGCATGGTGGTCAAGCAGGTTTCTGTCTAACTTGTTTGTCCAGTCACCTCCACCATCGCGGGGAAGCTTGGTAATTTGTATTACTCCCCAAAAAAAAAAAAACAAACAAAAAAAAAAAACCACAACTGAATATGACTGATTATAATTTGATTTTCAAAAATGTCACTGAACTATTTAAATGTCTGATATTATTTCACAAAAATTCTTCATTCATTCAATGATTAAATGTATACCTTTTACGGCAATCTGTACATTTTCCCTTTGATCTTACTGCCGAATATTTTCAAGATAATTGACAGGACTTGATACTCGAAATTATAAGGCAATGACGTCATATATCAGTGCAGCAACGTCCCATGTTCATGTCCATCTGCTTCCAATTGTCAATGAAATGCACAAATTCATTCATCTAACTGAAAAACGATCTCAACGTTTTGTACGTATTAAAGTAGTTTAACTAAAAAATAAAAAAAAAACAAACATACTGTAAAGAATAATTGATACTGACTTCCATCAGCTCGCCCTAGCAGGCTCGCTTGATATTCTTGCATTATTGTATATTTATCAAATAAGTAAAATTTATGTACTTAAATAATAATTTGCCATTTTCAGCTCTATTTTACAAGGATTTAGAGGACATGGGTGTCCTAAACATTTCCCTATAGACACACAAGTCATTATGCTATTGCCGAGTCCATGTTGTTCAAGTGATAGATGTTCAGAATTTATGCATTTTAAATTGTGGCAAAGATTTGACACATCTCAATCTTGAAAGTTATCATTATGGTGCGTTATCATGTAGACAAGTCTGGGAACATGTATTTTAGTCCACCTGATGGCATCTGGAAATTTGCAATTCACAACTCCATATTTGCCATTGGATGTACATGCCCCAGTCCAAATGTATCATTCTCCATTTTGGCTAAGCATGGTATTTTTATTCAATTTAGTCACGATATTTTTTCCTTCAAAAATATGCCTCCTCCATGTTAATCAAGACCCGTCTCATAGACCGCAGATCACAATTAATTTTTCTATACATTCTTTGAAAAAAAATGACAAGAACAAAATTACATCAATTTAAAAAAATGACATTTGCTTCACATGAAGATCATCTTTTCTCAGGAAATTATTACATTGCCAGAAAAAATCCATCATTTCATTCGTCCATAACACTAAAGTCCAGTTTAAATCTGAATCATGTGTATCTTGATTGCTATCTAAAATTGAACAAATTAATGAACTTATTGAGTGTTTGCTTTAAAAATGTCTTAGCGCAACAAAGGTATGTTTAGAAAAGTCATTGAATATTAAGTGCAATTACATCTTACAGTTGTGATTCTGGTGATTTTGGAGAACCAGTATCCACATTCCAGGCAGCTCTTGTTGTCCCTATTGTCAAATTTATTGTATCTGGTAGCTTAATTGCAAGACTGTGATATTAGTTGGTTATTTCCCCTAGCAGATGTTGGCTGAAGTACCCAAAGGTTTTCTGGCAATGCATAGTTTGTGTACCGACTGCTACTGATTTAGTGGATTGATGTTGACACAGGCATTTGAGTACTGCAATCAAGTTGAGACATGACAACCTGACTTACTGGCATGTTAATACTACATGTATTATGTTGACTAGTGTTGGATATGTAATAAATGGCATTATCAAACTGTTATCAAGTTGAGACATGTCAAGCTGATTATTCCTTCTGCTGATACAGGAGTTGATGTTATCATGGACATGCATGTATTATCATCAGGTTTCTCTGAAATTTTTCAACATAGATATACTCAATAACCGATTTTTTAATGAACAATATATCCCAAACACTTAGCTTCCAAATTTGAATTAATTGACCACTGTACATACTAAATATAGCTCTACTCCGATCAATGTTTATACGTACTCTGTAACACGTATAATAAAGTAAAGTTTCTTCGCATTCCGCTGACTGTTTTTGTTTTAAGTGTTCGTTTATTTCCTTTTTACATGCTAATAACAATGGTAATGATTATATCTGCTGGGGTAAATTGTGGGAGTATTCCATATTCAGTATTGGACTTTTATCTGATAAAATAACTGTTGTGGTGTCCTATTTCTTGCATTCCTTTTAGAATTTTTACAATAAATTATATGTTCGTTATAAATAAAATAGTTTTAAAACCAGATAAGTGAAATATATATATATATATATGTATATATTAAATAAATTGATTGATTGATTGTTGGTTGCTTAACGTCCAGTGGCAAATATTTCATGCATATTCAGGACGAGAACAAGTTAACAATAAATACAATAGGTAGGTTCTGTAATAGGGGCTTCGGGATTAAGGTCGGAGAAATTTAGACTGCCACGGGAAATGAGGGTATATTGGATAGGACAGAAATTTAGCCTTGCAACAGGTCACCTACGGACCCTCAAAGAGTTGTTGCAGGGTTCTTAACGTGCAAAGAGCGTGGCACTCTCTTTACACGAGGCATCGGATTTAACGTCCCCATTCTGACCGGACGTGGCTGCAAATTTGTACATCCCGCACAGCCAAACGGACGCCCCACTTTAGCAAGGGTTTTACTGCCGGTCGGAGGAAGACCAATGGTGACCATACTTCTATTCCCCAGTCACCCTTGGGGTTATATTAAATAAAAGAAAACTATTTGTTCAGGTACACAAGAAAAAAAAAATCAAAAGATAAATACCACATAAAAAAGAAGATGTGGTATGATTGCCAATGCGAGAATTCTCCACAAGAGACCAAATGACACAGACATTAACAACTATAGGTCACCGTACGTCCTTCAACAATGAGCAAAGCCAATACCGCATATGCACCATGTTTTCCTGCACATAAATGTAAAAATAAAGATATAATATTGTGTAATATATGACTTTACATTACATCTAAATGAAATCATTTTTTTTATATGAGGATTTTTTGTGCTTTTTGTAACTTGGTACCTTTTGTGTCTTCGAATGTAATTCAGTTTTCTTTTTTCATTTTGTGTATCTTTCTCGGTAAGTATTATAGTCTCACTTTCGTTTTCCTCACTGTCATTTAGATCCTTGATTTCCACTCTTGATATAAGTGCCGTTTGATAGCTGTTTAGTGGGGACATGTTCTCAACATGATAAAGTCTTTTTTTACGGTATCAAATGTTACAATTGTTCTCTTTAATTTTGACCAGTGTCTCCTTCTTTCGGAATATACAGAAAAAAATATATTTAGAAACTGTATGTGGATTCCTTAAAAAGAAAGGGACATGTTCTAATACAGCTTGTTCTAGTAGTTGTTGCACCATATGACCTTGGTCTTGTGTGAGTATTTTTTCTTCCGTCATTTGTTCTAGTGAATCGGCGTTTAAATTTTCTTCACATTGCTGTATCGCATAGTGACTTGATATAGCATGAGGACATTCAAAGGAATAGTTGCGACCAAGCTACTACTTTGAATAAAAAAAAAAATCACACACAAAATTTTCTCATAAAAACTGGTTCCTCAACACAATCACTATAAAATATAAACATGTTATAAATCGAATGAATTGTCTACCTCTATGTTCACATTAATTGGAAGAAGAACTGGTAGAAGAAATGTCACTATCACTATCCTATCCGCTCGACGAATCCGTCATCAATCACGATTACAGACCCATCAATGACTGGTTGCTTCTTACTGACGTCCTTAGTATCCGAAATTATCTCAATCGTTGTTTCAACGGGTCTTTCAGTGGTAGGATTGATTGATTGATTGTTGGTTGCTTAACGTCCAGTGGCAAATATTTCATGCATATTCAGGACGAGAACAAATTAACAATAAATACAATAAGTAGGTTCTATAATAGGGGCTTCCGGGATTAAGGTCGGAGAAATTTAGACTGCCACTGGAAATGAGGGTATATTAGATAGGGACAGAAATTTAGCCTTGCAACAGGTCACCTACGGACCCCTCAAAGAGTTGCTGCAAGGGTTCTTCACGTGCAATGAACGTGGCACTCTCTTTACACGAGGCATCGGATTTAACGTCCCCATTCTGACCGGACGTGACTGCGAACTTGTACATCCCGCACAGCCAAACGGACGCCCCACTTTAGCGAGGGTTTTACCGCCGGTCGGAGGAAACCAATGGTGACCATATTTCTATTCCCAGTCACCCTTGGGGCGTTCAGTGGTAGGAAAATCTGTACCAGTGGCAGCATCAGCTATCGGCCACACCACATAAGGCATAGTGTTTGTTCATGTTTCTTTAGATTCACAACTGTCTGTCTGAATGTTCATACTTTTCTTACCCACTAGCTTTGGTCAACTACCCACGTAGCACTGAGGGAGTAAATAGTCCTATCGGGGAAGACCACTTTTTCTTTTTTCACACATCCATAGCCGTAAGGAATAATCGAACTGACGTAGCTATCATGGTGAACGGCGGCTTTTCTGATTTGAAAGATATCTGTTGCCTTGCGGGATTTTTCAAATTGACTGGGGAAGCCAAAAAACTTTGCCATTTTTTTGCCTTGTTCTGTTGCGGCCTCCTCAGTCAATGCCATATGACTACTATCCTTCTTTTCTATTGGATGATTTTCAAGAGTTTTTGTCTTTTTTAGCAGGGGGAATAGAAGAGGGCGAAAGATACCAGAGGAACAGTCAAACTCATAAATCGAAAATAAACTGACGTCATGGCTAAAATGATTGATTGATTGTTGGTTGCTAAACGTCCAGTGGCAAATATTTCATGCATATTCAGGACGAGAACAAATTAACAATAAATACAATAGGTAGGTTCTGTAATAGGGCTTCCGAGATTATGGTCGGAGAAATTTAGACTGCCACGGGAAATGAGGATATATTGGATAGGGACAGAAATTTAGCCTTGCAACAGGTCACCTACGGACCCCTCAAAGAGTTGTTGCAGGGTTCTTAACGTGCAAAGAGCGTGGCACTCTCTTTACACGAGGCATCAGATTTAACGTCCCCATTCTGACCGGACGTGGCTGCAAATTCGTACAGCCAAACGGACGCCCCACTTTAGCAAGGGTTTTACTGCCTGTCGGAGGAAGACCAATGGTGACCATACTTCTATTCCCCAGTCACCCTTCGGGGCTGGCTAAAATGAAAAGACAAACAGACAAATAATAGTACACAAGAAACAACATAGAAAACTAAAGACTGAGCAACACGAACCCCACCAACAACCGGGGTGATCTCAGGTGCTCCGGAAGGGTAAGCAGATCCAGCTCCACATGTGGCAACCCGTCGTGTTGCTCATGTTATTACAAGCCCGGTAAATAGTCTTAATTCGGTAGGTCACGTTCATGAAAAGGGAAAGGGATTGTAGCTACGACGTAAGAAACATTTCCGATATCATCTGTGAAACGGTTATTCCATAATAGGTGACACTATTTTCTCTGGCATGTCAAAAACACTTTAATAGATTTTTCTTTATTGGGGTTACTTTGATCATATGTTCCTCAATGCCCAGATTAATTGTCATTGGTGATGTGGTGGTGCTTAATGCCCCGTTTAAATCTGCTGCAAAATCAATTTGTTGTCCCTGAGGACTGTTTGAAATCGTGGTTTTTTGTTTTGTTGAGTTAGGATTTTACTTTGTTTACTAACATGTTTAACCCAGCCATATTCTGTATGCATGTGCCTGTCCCAAGTCATGAGCCTGTGTTTCAGTGGTTGTCGTTTGTTTATGTGTTACCTATTGATTTTCATTCAATTTTGTACATAAATTAGGACGTCAGTTTTATAGTTTGAATTGTTTTACATTGTCATTTCGGGGGATTTTATAGCGTGACTATGTGGTATGGGCTTTGCACATTTTTGAAGGCGGTACGGTGACCTATAGTTGTTAGTTTCTGTGTCATTTGGTCTGCTGTGTAGAGTTGCCACATCTACTTTATATATACATTTATATATTGTTTGGTCAATAATAATCAATAGTTTGTTGTTTATGATTTTTGGCTGAACTTTAAGATTTTCCCTGTCTATCGTCTCTTGCATATATTAAGATTTTCCCTGTCTATCTTCTCTTGAATATATTTTACTGAAAATTTTGACTGAAACCACCAAAAAAACAAACCACCCCAAAACTTAACTCATCACATCACATAATTTAATTATAAATTACTGATGACAAAAAAACGGACATGGGGTGGGAGGCACGGGTTACAATGCAGTCTAACATTGAATAGATATAAGAAGATGTGGTACGAGTGCCAATGAGACAACTCTCCATCCAAGTAACAATTTATAAAAGTAAACCATTATAGGTCAAGGTACGAAGCATTTAGAGCAAATCTTACATCGGGTATTTTTTTTTAATCCAATTGACGTGGCTCTGTACTTAAACATCCCGTTAATTTGCCATGGTATTTTTTGCATTCGTGCATTCTTGTCTTTCATTTGTGCTTGTGTGAGTTGTCTAAATGCCTTTGTGTACTTCTTTGACGTGGCTCTATACTTTAAATCCCGTTATTGTGCTTTCAATTTTATTGATTATGTCTGTTTGTTTTGTTCACATAAAATTCAAAACTTTAATAGTTAAACATTTAAATTTGTGTTATAATTTTTATTTGCCAGTGAAACAGACTTCCTTCGCAGGTAAATCATACTATGCACCATGCACTAGATCAGTTTCCATTAATTCAGTCATGTTCCATTCAAAAGCTGAAATCTATACAATTATGCATTTTAGCTTCTTGTTCGTCAAATTCTCGTCATTAAACATACTTAAACTTATTTTAACCTTAGAATGTAACATGTTGAAATTGCATATGTCCTACTTGCCTTTGCTATAACAAATGTCTTTCCCTCTTTTTTTAAGTTTGGCTCTGACAGATTTGTTCTTTGTTTCCGATAAGCTGGTCTTTAATTGGACACACATATTACATTTTGATAATCTTGAATTCTACAAAAAAATATACTGCATAAAAACATTTAACAAAATCACAAATCAAACTTTAGTAGAAGATTTACATGATTCTTGAATACAACATGCAATTTTTATTAATACGCACAGAATTTATTTAATGGGAAAAAAAAAGAAAAAAAAACAATTGAAATATCCTTGAAACGTACAATAGATTTTGCAACTTAGTGAACCTAATAAGTCTGACATGCATTCCTAGTGACTGACTACTTAGTTAATGGTATAATAGTACAGATTCAGCTTTTGAAAGAACCAAAAGAAATATTTTTTTGTTGAAATCAAGCAAATTTTAATACTTTAATAATTGTGAGGTAGTCACATTCTTAAAGTATTAAAATTTGTTTTTTCAGATTTGTGCATAGACCTACACTGCTAAAGTTAATTTACCACAAAATGTCAAATATTAGATTCCAAAAGAAAAGTAATAATACAGTGAAAGATAATTGTTTACATTTCATGATTGCACAGGTCAGATTTTGATGGGGTTCGTGTTGCTTAGTCTTTAGTTTTCTATGTTGTGTTATGTGTACTATTATTATTCTGTTCGTCTTTTCATTTTTTGCCATGGCGTTGTCAGTTTATTATGGATCTATGAATTTGCCTGTCCCTCTTTCAAAAGGATTTTAATGATTTGAACAATAAAGCTTACCAAAGTATGTTTTCCTTATGGTTTAAAATATAGAAAGTGACATCCCAATAACTGACAGAAATGCAGTTAAGCACAATGAGCATTCACCCATTAGGTAACAGAATTCCCAATTTGGTCTGAAAAATAATATTATTTATCATATACTTGTATAAAATATTACTAAAATTTTACAGTTCAATAACATTTAAAAATATTAAAATGCTATGAAAGGATTACTAGGTTTATTGATCAGATTCCTACGAATTTCCTCTGCGGGCTGATAAAGGAACCTTTATTGACTGCTTCCGGAATGTTATCACATACCTTGCCGTTAATTTCCGTGACGTTTATCACATGCAACTTCGTGCATTTCCGGAAATTGTTCGAAAACGACAACACAGTGCGGAAAACCGCAAGTGATTTAAGACTTTTCACAAAATAGTTGAGGAGCAAATCTCAAACTAAGAACATGATAATTGTTGTGACAAGACAAATAAAATGCTTGTTATATCAATAAAAACAATTAAAGTTAAGAAATTTGTATTTGGTTGTCTATAAATTATTATCTAAAAATTCATGGAAAGACAAAATTTTAACTAATAGTTCTTGTCTGTATTTCTTCTGTTGAAGTATATAATAAAAAGATAATTACATGTCATTTATCATATCAGACCCTTTATCGGCCCTCGTTCAAGATATCAGCCCTCGAGCCTGCGACTCTTGGGCTGATATCATGACCTAGGGCCGATAAAGGGTCTGATATGAAAAATGCCATGTAATAATCTATACTAATTAGTACTGTAATATACCTTATATATCATGTACTGTATTACGACGCCGGATTAAAACTGACGAGGAAAGGTAACACCCGGCCACCGAAAGCTTTATTTTTGTGAAGCTTAGGTGGCGGAGTGGTCTAGCGTGTTGGATACACTGCAAGGCGATTTGGTGTCACGATATCTCAGTAGCATGAGTTCGAATCTCGGCGAATTTACAGATCTAACATTGTTTGGCTGATGTTTAGACGAATTATATATATATATATAGAAAAACAAATTGTTTCATATTAAATTGTTAGAAGTAACGTATTGTAAAATGAAAATATTACTTTATAAATTATGTGTTTCCAAAGCTTCTTTTGTTTAACCATCATAACGAACGCTCATTTTTTTAAAGCCTCACTGTAAAACATTTGAAAGCCATGGAGCCTCTAGTTTGACATTTTTACCTATTGAGTCTGTTTTGTTCACGCATCGTTATCAATATAATAGAAATTGATGCGACTGTCATACAAGTGAGATGTTTAGCTAGCTATAAAACCAGATTCAATCCACCATTTTCTGCATAAAAAATGCCTGTATCAAGTCAGGAATATGACAGTTGTTATCCATTTTTTTTTAATAGTATGTAAACCTGATCCTAGCCGGTGGAAAACAACTCTAGTAAACATTTCGCATCATACCTTATTTTTCAAGTAGAAATCGTATAACTACACCTCTTCATACTATAAACGTCAAATTTATTTTTAATTACCTGTGTGACGTACAAAAAATAATTGACACTTGTGTTCAGTTAATTGCTGTACTACATTTTTGCATCGGGCTTGTGTACACGATCATTAAGTTATGAAGAACAGATATATTAAGATACTGTTCCCAGGAAAGGGAAACATTGTTTAGTTATGTTACTATGGCTTGCTGTAGATGGGCTCGAAAGCCATAGATGAAGTAAAGATTGTGTATTTAAATCAGTACTACTCACAACATGTATTTATATGAGGGGAGATTCTCAAACCTCTTTCCCAACTTAGTTTATTTTGGCTCCTTCTAAAGAAACAATGCTATGTTAAACAATATGCCATATTTAAACTGAACACCACAATCACCTATAAAAGGTTAAACTAGTTTTCTGAAAATTTAAACTACAAAAAAAAAAAGGCAAACAACATTTCACTAAAGTTGCAAGCTAAGACATGTCAAGAAAAAAACATTTCAACATACATACATATGAAATACAAATAATGATTCTTAATTGGGTGGGCGGGAGGAATTAAAACGTGGTTTCTTTCAATTTTATATCAATTTTATGTGATAAACATATCTCTTTTAAGAAAGAGCTAAAGTGTTGAATCTAAAACATGAAGTACGCCCACCCCCAAGGGTGACTGGGGAATAGAAGTATGGTCACCATTGGTCTTCCTCCGACCGGCAGTAAAACCCTTGCTAAAGTGGGGCGTCCGTTTGGCTGTGCGGGATGTACAAATTTGCAGCCACGTCCGGTCAGAATGGGGACGTTAAATCCGATGCCTCGTGTAAAGAGAGTGCCACGCTCTTTGCACGTTTAGAACCCTTGCAACAACTCTTTGAGGGGTCCGTATGTGACCTGTTGCAAGGCTAAATTTCTGTCCCTATCCAATATACCCTCATTTCCCGTGGCAGTCTAAATTTCTCCGACCTAAATCCCGGAAGCCCCTATTACAGAACCTACCTATTGTATTTATTGTTAATTTGTTCTCGTCCTGAATATGCATGAAATATTTGCCACTGGACGTTAAGCAACCATCAATCAATCATGTACGCCCCGAACAAATTAAACAAAATGACTAGCCATTTTTAACCAATGACGAGTTCAACTGACCAAAATTAATTTATTAATGAAATGCACATTTATACCCCTAGAGGTTAATGTCACAGTACTCAAATTGCAAGTTTTCTTACGAGACCAAACAAATATTTTTATAATTTAACATTATGTGCGTCTTTCAACATAGGTAAATCATTCAATTATACACAAACATTTAACAAAAAAAACTATTTAGTAATCTCTCAACTTCTGGTAAATGCTTGCGCATTGTTGTGGTCCTCTTGAATTTTTCTAAACCATAGGGTGATGCGTCACATGCTAGAGTGACGGGTAAATCTGGTTTAAAATGTGTTAATATCATATCTGAGGTGACTTAAGTCTCGCACCTTTTCGAACGCCTCTTGGCACTCCTTTGTCCACTTCCAAGTAGTATCTTTAAGCAGAAGATTATGTAGTGGACTTAACGTCACTGATAGGTCTAGTCAACACTTAAAATAGACTTGAGCTGAGACACGATTTCTGGTGCTGGAGCGTCTGAATCGCTTCAATATTTAATCTGGTGTTATGTGAAGTCCATGTATGTCGATAATATGTTCACAACATGTGACACTGTCCTTGAAAAATTCACACTTGCCTAAACTCGCTTTTAATCTATACTGATTGAGTCTTTTCAGTCCAGATTTTAATTGTTTAAGTGTTACGATAATTTGAGTAAGCTGTAATTAAAGGCCTTCTACAGTGTTTAAGCCTAACTATAGTTCTTTATTTTTAACTGAATTTCCTGTCTGCGACTGGGGTACTGATACCTTGAAAGAACTCTTTGTCATGGGTCTCTGTATTCTGAATTATTCTAGACTTTAATCTGTGTTCCGACTGATTTCGATTGAAAACTTGTGGTATGCTGAAAATGTTACATGAGACTTCCTGCATTTCAGAGCCTATCCTTTCATCAGATTGTATGTGTTTGTTGTTTTCTTAGCACTCAAAAACACGCTGAAACAACTGGTAGTCAATTGCACAATGTCATGATTGAAAACAATCTTACTATTAAGTATGATTTTTTACAAGCAGTCTCAGAGAAGTATTCAAAATGTCATTGTTTCAATATTTAAATAAGAAGGTTTCAGTCCCACGAGTCCCTTAAAATGATCTAATCAAAAGAGGAAAAAACAATGTTTTCTCAGCTTTAACTTGCCCTCCATTTCACGTAAGAATTGCAGGTCATAGAGAGAAGAACTGAAGAGTTTGCCAATATAAGCATGTAGATCTAAAGCGGAGGGCGAGAAACTTTTGACTGAATAGATCGAGAAGACCGCAAATACTTGTACAAAACTCGAGACGAACCTTTCTTAAAATTGTATAAAAAATAGTAGGAAGATACCGAACTTTGTAAAAATAGTAATCTTTAATCACAGACCGACTTTTATATGTTTATATTTACGAAAAGACAACATTTCTCTATTTAATGTACATGTAACAACAGCAGATCGGTGTGCTCGACAACTTGGGTGAGAAAAATAACCATAGTTTGGGTAATTGTAACATGCTAAGGACTTTTGGGACACTCAGAAGATTGGTGACCCGAAAGATCTTTCGATTTTGTATGTACAAGATTTTTAATCAATATGCAGCAAAATTTCAGTTTCACAAGCTTCTAAAGCAATTATCTCGATAAATATTGAACATAAAACATCGTGTATTTGTAAGTATATTTCCAATGACACAGTTTAACAAATAATTTCTTTAAATGTACAATTATTATTAAGTAATAACTTCTGATCAGTTACGTCACCGGTATTGTTTCATTATTGACTTTCTCGACTCTATCATAAGAAGAGTGAATTTTCTTTTGTTTTCGTTCACTGGATTTCCCAATGGTATGTAGAGGGCAAAAATGAAGCAAGACTACTGACAACGACAAAATAAATTACTTTGTGTACTAACAACAGATGTTAACGAAATGCTCTGTAATGGGGTCTAAAAAGGAGGGTCTGAATCAAGGAAAAGATCACAATTAGAAGGCGAATTTATTAGATTTTTAAGTTTATATAAATTTGTAGGAAAACAAAGTATTGTTTTGCATCCGGAAAAAATAGAATATACCCATCAACCAGCTGATAAAATAAAAACTAAAAATGAACACATAGGTTCAAAAAATGTGTTCATTTTAAGTGTTTTACAAAAATTTGGCACACACATGCACCGTGTCTTATTGCTTTAATCAGAGCAAAATTCTCGTGATGATACACGTAATAATTTTGCTTTCGATGAAAAGATGGTAAATTTAGGGTAAAATTTTGGTCTAACTTCAATGCTGAAATTATTGAAGCAAAATCATTTAAATACTTTCCGCTTTTTTATATCATATATTTAATGTATAAACTATACTATAAGTACTATTTTAGCCACCAACAAAGAGCGTAATAATTTTATTTTTCATGTTTAAGATATCCCGTACAATACGGTATCTGGAGTTACCCTGTAAAACACATAATTTAGAAAATCGTGACCATGGGACCTTACGACGACAATCATGATTTTCCTATCCCCAAGGGTGACTGGGGAATAGAAGTATGGTCACCATTGGTCTTCCTCCGACCGGCAGTAAAACCCTTGCTAAAGTGGGGCGTCCGTTTGGCTGTGCGGGATGTACAAATTTGCAGCCACGTCCGGTCAGAATGGGGACGTTAAATCCGATGCCTCGTGTAAAGAGAGTGCCACGCTCTTTGCACGTTAAGAACCCTTGCAACAACTCTTTGAGGGGTCCGTAGGTGACCTGTTGCAAGGCTAAATTTCTGTCCCTATCCAATATACCCTCATTTCCCGTGGCAGTCTAAATTTCTCCGACCTAAATCCCGGAAGCCCTATTACAGAACCTACCTATTGTATTTATTGTTAATTTGTTCCCGTCCTGAATATGCATGAAATATTTGCCACTGGACGTTAAGCAACCAACAATCAATCAATCATGTACGCCCTGAACAAATTAAACAAAATGACTAGCCATTTTAACCAATGACGAGTTCAACAGACCAAAATTAATTTATTAATGAAATGCACATTTATACCCCTAGAGGTTAATGTCACAGTACTCAAATTGCAAGTTTTCTTACGAGACCAAACAAATATTTTTATAATTTAACATTATGTGCGTCTTTCAACATAGGTAAATCATTCAATTATACACAAACATTTAACAAAAAAAACTATTTAGTAATCTCTCAACTTCTGGTAAATGCTTGCGCATTGTTGTGGTCCTCTTGAATTTTTCTAAACCATAGGGTGATGCGTCACATGCTAGAGTGACGGGTAAATCTGGTTTAAAATGTGTTAATATCATATCTGAGGTGACTTAAGTCTCGCACCTTTTCGAACGCCTCTTGGCACTCCTTTGTCCACTTCCAAGTAGTATCTTTAAGCAGAAAATTATGTAGTGGACTTAACGTCACTGATAGGTCTAGTCAACACTTAATTTATCAATCCTAAAATAGACTTGAGCTGAGACACAATTTCTGGTGCTGGAGCGTCTGAATCGCTTCAATATTTAATCTGGTGTTATGTGAAGTCCATGTATGTCGATAATATGTTCACAACATGTGACACTGTCCTTGAAAAATTCACACTTGCCTAAACTCGCTTTTAATCCATACTGATTGAGTCTTTTCAGTCCAGATTTTAATTGTTCAAGTGTTACGATAATTTGAGTAAGCTCTAATTAAAGGCCTTCTACAGTGTTTAAGCCTAACTATAGTTCTTTATTTTTAACTGAATTTCCTGTCTGCGACTGGGGTACTGATACCTTGAAAGAACTCTTTGTCATGGGTCTCTGTATTCTGAATTATTCTAGACTTTAATCTGTGTTCCGACTGATTTCGATTGAAAACTTGTGGTATGCTGAAAATGTTACATGAGACTTCCTGCATTTCAGAGCCTATCCTTTCATCAGATTGTATGTGTTTGTTGTTTTCTTAGCACTCAAAAACACGCTGAAACAACTGGTAGTCAATTGCACAATGTCATGATTGAAAACAATCTTACTATTAAGTATGATTTTTTACAAGCAGTCTCAGAGGAGAAGTATTCAAAATGTCATTGTTTCAATATTCAAATAAGAAGGTTTCAGTCCCACGAGTCCCTTAAAAATGATCTAATCAAAAAGAGGAAAAAACAATGTTTTCTCAGCTCTTAACTTGCCCTCCATTTCACGTAAGAATTGCAGGTCATAGAGAGAAGAACTGAAGAGTTTGCCAATATAAGCATGTAGATCTAAAGCGGAGGGCGAGAAACTTTTGATTGAATAGATCGAGAAGACCGCAAATACTTGTACAAAACTCGAGACGAACCTTTCTTAAAATTGTATAAAAAATAGTAGGAAGATACCGAACTTTGTAAAAATAGTAATCTTTAATCACAGACCGACTTTTATATGTTTATATTTACGAAAAGACAACATTTCTCTATTTAATGTACATGTAACAACAGCAGATCGGTGTGCTCGACAACTTGGGTGAGAAAAAATAACCATAGTTTGGGTAATTGTAACATGCTAAGGACTTTTTGGGAAACTCAGAAGATTGGTGACCCGAAAGATCTTTCGATTTTGTATGTACAAGATTTTTTTAATCAATATGCAGCAAAAATTTCAGTTTCACAAGCTTCTAAAGCAATTATCTCGATAAATATTGAACATAAAACATCGTGTATTTGTAAGTATATTTCCAATGACACAGTTTAACAAATAATTTCTTTAAAATGTACAATTATTATTAAGTAATAACTTCTGATCAGTTACGTCACCGGTATTGTTTCATTATTGACTTTCTCGACTCTATCATAAGAAGAGTGAATTTTCTTTTGTTTTCGTTCACTGGATTTCCCAATGGTATGTAGAGGGCAAAAATGAAGCAAGACTACTGACAACGACAAAATAAATTACTTTGTGTACTAACAACAGATGTTAACGAAATGCTCTGTAATGGGGTCTAAACAAGGAGGGTCTGAATCAAGGAAAAGATCACAATTAGAAGGCGAATTTATTAGATTTTTAAGTTTATATAAATTTGTAGGAAAACAAAGTATTGTTTTGCATCCGGAAAAAATAGAATATACCCATCAACCTTCTGATAAAATAAAACTAAAATGAACACATAGGTTCAAAAATGTGTTCATTTTAAGTGTTTTACAAAATTTGGCACACATGCACCGTGTCTTATTGCTTTAATCAGAGCAAAATTCTCGTGATGATACACGTAATAATTTTGCTTTCGATGAAAAGATGGTAAATTTAGGGTAAAATTTTGGTCTAACTTCAATGCTGAAATTATTGAAGCAAAATCATTTAAATACTTTCCGCTTTTTATATCATATATTTAATGTATAAACTATACTATAAGTACTATTTTAGCCACCAACAAAGAGCGTAATAATTTTATTTTTCATGTTTAAGATATCCCGTACAATACGGTATCTGGAGTTACCCTGTAAAACACATAATGTAGGAAATCGTGACCATGGGACCTTACGACGACAATCATGATTTTCCTATCCCCAAGGGTGACTGGGGAATAGAAGTATGGTCACCATTGGTCTTCCTCCGACCGGCAGTAAAACCCTTGCTAAAGTGGGGCGTCCGTTTGGCTGTGCGGGATGTACAAATTTGCAGCCACGTCCGGTCAGAATGGGGACGTTAAATCCGATGCCTCGTGTAAAGAGAGTGCCACGCTCTTTGCACGTTAAGAACCCTTGCAACAACTCTTTGAGGGGTCCGTAGGTGACCTGTTGCAAGGCTAAATTTCTGTCCCTATCCAATATACCCTCATTACCCGTGGCAGTCTAAATTTCTCCGACCTTAATCACGGACGCCCCTATTACAGAACCTACCTATTGTATTTATTGTTAATTTGTTCTCGTCCTGAATATGCATGAAATATTTGCCACTGGACGTTAAGCAACCAACAATCAATCAATCATGATTTTCCTATAATTTTGCAAACAAAATCAGCAGTGTTTTATCTGTTAACTTAAACTCGTTAACTAGACGACTTTTTGGACAATGGGCACCCTACCAATAGGCCCAAAGTCTTCCAAATCTAGATCGCCCTCTGGGAGCTTTGGTGACATTCTTTCACATCTTCATCAACCGCTAGGGTTACTTTACATTAGGACTTTTCTTATTTCACTGCCTGTTAATTTTCTAAATTATTTGAGAGATTATGCACTAGACAAATGATGCATACATACATGTTCTCCAATATACAGACAAATTAAAACATAACGAAGTTGTATCTTCTTTTGAGGCGGGATGTTTAGAGACACACACACGTTAATTTTTATCTCTTAAGAAGTAGCTCCTCACTATCCTACTACCTGTCGATACATTTATTTTTGGCATTGCACAAGTCATGTCTTCTCTGACTGTTCATGACGTTAAAATACTAAATCCCTGGGATGTGTTTTAGTTGATTTTAGTCTCTGATGCATGATTTTTTTATCATTAATTGTTTTTGGCTTTTAACTAGCTGTCAGTAACTGCGAGTACTCTCAAATCGTACTTTCTTGTTAATTCGACCTGTTGATACTATTTTTAATACTTTTTGTTATTTTATATTAATATGGATCTTGTCTGTATACCAGCTTTGATTATTTGGAATATCTACTAATTTTCACTTCTTCATACTACATTTGTATGAACATCAAGATTATTCTCCTTTAATCTGTACAGGAAGTTTTATTGTTGATATTTACCCTTATGTATCTAGTGTTAAATTAGGTATTTATATGACAGACCTTTCTTGGTATTCCTAATTATTGGAAGATTTTATATAGACAGAAAAAGTATACCTAAAACGACAAAGTTATTTTTCATTTACCTGTATATATTATGAAAACCGGAAGTTATTATTTTCTAAGGGTTAAATATTTCGCGATGGTGTCTTGCCATGGCTTTATTTGGACTTGTTTGTTTGCTTTATGGCCTTGAATGTTTGTCCCTAATATTTTATTAACTATGTATTTACTTTCAGGTATCACAGATCGAATTTATTCGTTCATAGTGTGTTAATTTACGTTTTTGATTGAGTTAAGCCTTCCAATTGATGTTTTACCGTGTGTTTTTCTATGTTGTGATGTTATACTATTGTTTCAGAAAAAGGGAGAAGGTTTGGTACCATTAAAACGTTTAATCCCGCTGCAAATGTTTGCACCTGTCCTAAGTCAGGAATCTGATGTACAGTAGTTGTCGTTTGTTTATGTAATTTATACGTGTTTCTCGTTTCTCGTTTTTTATATAGACTAGACCGTTGGTTTTACCGTTTGAATGGTTTTACACTAGTACTTTTGGGGCCCTTTATAGCTTGTTGTTCGGTGTGAGCCAAGGCTCCGTGTTGAAGGCCGTACATTGACCTATAATGGTTTACTTTTATAAATTGTTATTTGGATGGAGAGTTGTCTCATTGGCACTCACACCACATCTTCCTATATCTATTGTCAGTTAATTTGTGATGTAGCTTTTTCCGTCTTTTTCAACAAGTAAGATCGGAGGCTTTACATGAAAATCGATAAAAGAGTAAAAAAATGATATAGATGAAACCATTTCAGGCTGGTGATATGGAAAGGCTTGGCCTTCACTTGCAATACGCTGAAGCCTGCCTTGAGAAGAATCACAAAGGTGTAGGAACCAGTATTGCTCATCAGAATGGTCACTCAAAATCAAGAGATACAGCCTTACAATTCATAAATAATGAATTAATGGGACAAGTAATTTCGGGAGGATTTATGCCCGATTCTCATAACTGGTATAATCGGTCGCCCATCTGTAAATTTAAATTTGAAAACATAACTGACAATTTCAATTACATAGTCCCGTTTCTAATTAATATAGCTAATAAATGATTAAATGAAATCAGATTTCACTGTCAATGACTTTCACATAAACTGAAAAATATTACATATGCAGGATTAAAGTATTTGAGTTTTATAAAATGCTTTTTGAATGTTTTGTCTTTTCAAAAGAGGATTATATAGTGTTAGCATTTATACATTTATATAATTTTCATATATCTATATAATTTAAACTTTTAATTTTGATATTTCTGTTTAAATTGTGTTGATATTGGAATATTCATTCGCCTTTGTTTCTATTTTCTGCCTCCAGTATCTTCTTGATTACCTCATCCCTTGAAAAACCAAATTAAAAAAAAATCATCTATAATGTCTCGTTTAGAATCCTAGAGTCGTGTAAAAAGCAATAGCCAAATTTCTATCAGTGAGTCTCTAAACTGACAAATAAACGTTAATCTGTAGCCGCGACTATAACATTAGCACTTGCAGAAATCAGATTGAAAAGGTATGTTCATTACTTGTGCACGCGTGTTATGCAACCAGACATGAAAGTACAGAAAACACCTTGCATTTTGAGATGTTAAGATGGCACCCAAGATAAGTTAGATAAGGTGTTGTCTCCAAAACTTATCTAGGATGATAAAAGACATACTTAGAGACAACTGTGATTTTCGATTGTCCATTTTCCACAGAGTCATGCATTGTCTTTCTTAAATCGTCATGATTCGATTTTTAATCAGTAGCGGATTCAGGATGGTTTGGGCATAGAGGGTTTAACCCCACTCCCCCTTTATATATATTCAGGTTTGCATAAGTTCATATAAATTGTTGTTCGACTTGCACAGATTGACAATACAGTCAAACCTGCGTAAGAGACCACCTGTATTAAGCAAAAACCTGTGTTAAAAGGCCATCAATTTTAGATCCCTCTGTAGTACATTTCATATAAATTGAACCTGTATTAAAAGACCATCTGTCTTAAGAGACCACTTTTTGTATTATTTACTATTATACCTGCAAATTTGATATTGATGCATTGACCTTATGATTTGACATGTATGCGGTTGATACTATCTTTCATCAACTTTGTCTACTGACATCATCACACTATATATGTTTATAAAAATAACAAGACACCATAAGTCAAGTCTCCAGCAGAGTGTGTCTGCTTCAAAATCATAATTGTTGATTCTATGCAAATAATTTTATTTATTTATATAACTGAAGAAAATAAAAACTAAATTAATCTTACCAGTTGCTTTACAAGTCTTTTAATTGGATTTTGGAGCGCCCACGGCTTATTTCTTTCCCTCTCTCCGACAAAAAATTGATAAACTGTCCTCAATAATTCTTGGCTGTTTGGTGTTAGTAGGTGGAGTTTCAATTTGGTAAGTCAGATTTCTTTTTACCGCAACAGACTGACATTTCTTAACGCTCACACCATTTGCTTCAGCATTCTGTCTAAAAAAAGTAAAGTTCATAAGTAACGTTTTGCATTTCAGTTCATTTATATTATCATTTTTGTATTTAAATTTATTGTTCATGTATAATTTTCGTCATTCAAGTTGAAAACTGTACTGGTATGTCTTTTTTTTTTAAATACGGAAAAGAGCTTACAAGTGACAGCAAACGAGGTTTCTTGTACCTATTCAGGACATTAATTCCAGTACAGCAAATGTAAAATCTTCAATATTACTATTTACCTCTATTTTTATATGGAGAATAACATATTTGAATTTAAACAGTCAAAATATTCTCAAACGTATAAACATATGCGGTATGGGCTTTGCTCATTGTTGAAGGCCATACGGTGACCTTAAGTTGTTAATTTCTGTGTCATTTGGTCTCTTGTGGCGAGTTTTCTCATTGACAATCATACCACATCTTCTTTTTTATACATAAACCTCCAATTTGATGACAGATATTCAAATGTAGGAGCTATTTGTTTCAAAGTTCCAAGTGATGACAGGAAAGCGCCAAAAACTACTTATCAAGGACTGTCACGAACGGCATAAGTGAAAATTGTCAGAAAAAGATCAAATTTTGTTTTAATAACAGTAATTGGTACCGTTGAAATCTAATTTTAACGGCATACCACCTACCGGTACTCCATCACAGTACATAGTGACTTCTTGTAAATCATAGCTTTTAAAGTTCCAAGGATTGAGTTGATAGTCTCCATTGACACTGTTGGATGAAGTCATCCCCATTATGATACGTTGTGGTTTAACATCTCTAAGATTGCATTTGTACTACCCTTGACCAAGCTGAGGTGTTTAATTGCGCTTTTGGTAAACGGATATTTCGCATTTGATTTCTGTAATGCCAATGAATGTGCATATATAATTGCTGGGTTGACTCTAATTTTACAAACTTTTATCTTTTATCGCGATGTCCTCGATGATGATATCGTAATTCGGATTCTCCTCGTCACTCATCAGACAGAAACTTGGTTTATTTCAAAACAGTTTCAAACAAACATCCGTCATATTCAATAAATATCGATCCATTTGAAACAGTTCATGGTATAAAGGTCCCTGCAAGTCCACACTCTTGGAAGAGGAAATGAATTTTCTTCGTTCATAGGCACCTGTGTTGGTAGTTAACGAATCCATATGTCCACTTCGATCTTTGTAGAAAAGCATGCTGGTAAGTTGTGTCGCCTTGGCATCTTGCCCTTAGAAAAGAAGTGATTTTATGTAACTTTTATATGGATAACACGTGTTACTACTGCTTACTAGTGTTTCTTGAAGATAACAGTCCAATTGAGAAAATAATGCAAAAAATAATCCGTTGACAGGGGTAACGGTGTCATCCGGAATTTAACTATCACCGTTAGCATGTTTAACACGAAGTTTCACGTATAGTTTAGAACATTTCAAGTCTAAGTATTCCATTCCGTTGGATCCAGATAAACTGAAGGTAATAGGATTGTAACCCGTGACTTGCGATGTTGGTCGTATCTCTTCATACGATATGCTTTCAACCCCTAACTGATAAGGTGGAAGTTGAAAAAGCTCTAACTCACTTGGTTGCGCCTCCGTAAAACTTTCCTTTGTTAGAAGAGACATTTTTCACCACGTACAACTTTTTCCTCTTTTTTGTTTGTTTTATTCTTGCAAGTGCTTCTTCTTCGCTGTTTTTTAACGATATGACTGATCTCTTTCCTTCTTGTTTTTATTCTCTCCGATGGTAAGTCAGATTTCTTTTTACCGCAACAGACTGACATTTCTTAACGCTCACACCATTTGCTTCAGCATTCTGTCTAAAAAAAAAGTAAAGTTCATAAGTAACGTTTTGCATTTCAGTTCATTTATATTATCATTTTTGTATTTCAATTTATTGTTCATGTATAATTTTCGTCATTCAAGTTGAAAACTGTACTGGTATGTCTTTTTTTTTTTTAAATACGGAAAAGAGCTTACAAGTGACAGCAAACGAGGTTTCTTGTACCTATTCAGGACATTAATTCCAGTACAGCAAATGTAAAATCTTCAATATTACTATTTACCTCTATTTTTATATGGAGAATAACATATTTGAATTTAAACAGTCAAAATATTCTCAAAAGTATACACATATGCGGTATGGGCTTTGCTCATTGTTGAAGGCCATACGGTGACCTTAAGTTGTTAATTTCTGTGTCATTTGGTCTCTTGTGGCGAGTTTTCTCATTGACAATCATACCACATCTTCTTTTTTATACATAAACCTCCAATTTGATGACAGATATTCAAATGTAGGAGCTATTTGTTTCAAAGTTCCAAGTGATGACAGGAAAGCGCCAAAAACTACTTATCAAGGACTGTCACGAACGGCATAAGTGAAAATTGTCAGAAAAAGATCAAATTTTGTTTTAATAACAGTAATTGGTACCGTTGAAATCTAATTTTAACGGCATACCACCTACCGGTACTCCATCACAGTACATAGTGACTTGTTGTAAATCATAGCTTTTAAAGTTCCAAGGATTGAGTTGATAGTCTCCATTGACACTGTTGGATGAAGTCATCCCCATTATGATACGTTGTGGTTTAACATCTCTAAGATTGCATTTGTACTACCCTTGACCAAGCTGAGGTGTTTAATTGCGCTTTTGGTAAACGGATATTTCGCATTTGATTTCTGTAATGCCAATGAATGTGCATATATAATTGCTGGGTTGACTCTAATTTTACAAACTTTTATCTTTTATCGCGATGTCCTCGATGATGATATCGTAATTCGGATTCTCCTCGTCACTCATCAGACAGAAACTTGGTTTATTTCTAAACAGTTTCAAACAAACATCCGTCATATTCAATAAATATCGATCCATTTGAAACAGTTCATGGTATAAAGGTCACGAACGGCATAAGTGAAAATTGTCAGAAAAAGATCAAACTTTGTTTTAATAACAGTAATTGGTACCGTTGAAATCTAATTTTAACGGCATATCACCTACCGGTACTCCATCACAGTACATAGTGACTTGTTGTAAATTGTCTTTTTTTGTTTGCTCTTTATCATTGATGTTTAAAATATAAATATGAACTCCTACCTGCATATATAAATTTTCAGATTTTACTAGTTGAATATCTCCTGTATCTCAAATGCGACTGGTATCAATTTGTAAATCATGATTGGGAGCTCTTTCTGAATTTATTCTGGTGGGGCAGGGTGATTTTTTTATGCTCTAAATGAATATGAATTTTCACCAGTTGCCAGGCCAGTATTTTGTATGGCTTGCTTTTAAAAAAAAAATTATGTCCCCAGTGATTTCCTGCTTTTTGTTGAACAGAATATTCCTTTCATCCCATCTGGAGCAATATTTCACTTATTCTAACATTCTTACAGTTACTTGGTAAAATTATTCTACCCTCTTTTTACTTATTTAATATTGTTTGGAATATTCAAAAGCACACATCAGCATTAACATGGGGGATACAATTCCGTTTTCCTAGAATGAGTAAGTTTTAATAACTACCTTTTTGGGGTAAGGATTAGAAGCTGTGGCATTGAGTACCCATTCTAAAAAAAAAGTACCTTGAGCTCTCAGGATTTATGATTACCCTATATCAAGGCAATAACCAGTTTGACAAATATTGGATGCATATAGTACAACTAATTTTAATCGCATCTGTGAAAAAATCCACAACCGATTAGTTTCAGATACATGTACATGTACCTATGATTTAATCAGCAACCTTGTCATATATATCATCTTAATTTCTCAACCTTATAGTACCCCCCGGTGGATCGCTATCCTTGCCGTGGTCGGGGGGCTTGCGTGTCTCAGTGACCCTAAGAGCTATGCCAGCTGGAGCTTTGTCTCCTGATAGGGTCACCCATGCTGGACAAGTCGAAGGGTAGAGGCCAGACTAGTGATCCGAACATCGTACGAATGGCCCGATGTTTTAAATAAAATAGGCATTCCAACCCGTAGGCCGTGGGTTGCTACCCGTGTCGGTGGTTGACGAGATCCTTGCGGATGAGAGCTGTAGCCAGACTCCTTACGGTCAGAAAATACCCGGACGGACGAGACTATAGTTCAATAAGCTGCTTTGGCTCCGATATCATCTAAACGGGAGGTCGGATGGACCCGGTCCGATCAATCGGCTGGTCATGTCGAGCCCTTCAGTTAATCCTCAACAATAAGCTTTCATATCACAATGTACTTTATACACAGGTATTTAAATCAAGCTATTTATATTTAGGATAACTGAAGAAGGCGATGGCTCATGGGTCAATCAAGTGGTACGCTTTCTATTTCGCTTGATGGATACGCTCTGCATGAGTATACTATTCTTGGAACATCCGGTGCTTTCCGCAGTGGATCTTGGGTGCTAATTTTGGGGACGAGGTGCATTATACTTGCAGCTCGCTTTCAGCATTAGCGCTTGACCCCGGCTCGCCACGGAAACACAGCATCGCCCTTGTAGGCACTCCGAGGTGGGTGGATGACAAGGATAGTGAATCTTTCTCCTTTCATATGGCAAACAAAACCAAACTTCTCAATCAGCTTCTACAAAAAAGAAAATGTGATGACTCTGCGCCCTGTCAGGAAGATGATAGTTGGCCCTGATTTATTGTAATAAAAGGAACAGATGAAAACCAGTTTCAAAAATATCTCCTTTGTAATTCATAAACAAATTCAAAGCATTGCTGGTACAGTTAAAAAGTTTCAAAATGAGATCAGGGAATTTGTTGGTTGAATGTTCCAACAAAAGTCAATCAACAAATTTGCTGACTATGACAAAATTACAGACTTTTCTGTTTCTGCCTCTCTCACAATAGTTTGAACAGTTGCAAAGGAATCATTCGAGACAGAAGTCAATATCTAGGTGATCTTACCGTGGAAGAAATTAGTGATGAATTATCAAACCAAGGTGTATCTGATGTTGTTAGATTTCAAATTAAAAGAATGGAAATATAACCAAATTAAATACATATCTTTTAACCTTTAAAACTCCAACTCCTCCTCATCTATTTCTTTAGGTTGCTTCGGAATCAGAGTTGACAGATTCATCCCTAACCCAATACGATGCTTCACCTGTCAAAAGTTTGGTCATGGAACCAAACAATGTCGTGGTACGCAGAGATGCTTCAAGTGTTCTGACGAAGGACACGAGGAACAACCTGTAGCTCTGAATCCTCTAAATGTGTAAACTGTGGTGAATCCCATTTTCATCATCTAGGGTCTGCCCTGTTTATCTTAAAGAAAAAATATTATTAAAATTAAAACAGAAAGAAACATCAGTTACCCAGAGGCTAAACAGATAGCTTCTGTTTCGAATGATCCTCTAGTTTCGAACAAACCATCGTACGCCAGCAAAGTTGGCCGCTCATTCAGTCATGAGAATACACAAACTCGCATGACATGGCCAATTGATGCTGAAACTTTTACAATGCTGCCTGTTCAGTTAGAAACTTCCGATAAATTAATTATTCCAAGAAAATCAAACCCTTCTAAAACCAGTAATCAGTCAACTCAATCTTCCTTACAGAGCTCAATGTCATCACCTTCTAAAATGGAAAAAAATCAAGTAAGTCAGATGCGGTTGTATCAGACAGTTGGGGCACTGGATCGGTCTGGGATCTTCCTGATAATTCATTGGTCTTAAATAGTCACACTACATCTGCGTCTAATAAAGCGTCTACTAGTTCGTCTTCTGCTTCTCGAACAAAGTCGACAAAAGCTCCTTCTCCTCTTCGTTCTCCAGAACAGAAGGGCGTCTCCAAAACGCCAGCAAATGCATCCTCTCAGAAGTCTTCTGAAAGGAGGTCGCGGGGTAGAGGTCGAGGCGGAGTAACATCAGCTGCGTCTAAACACAGAGATCAAGGACTCTCCTCACAAAATAGATTTTCCATACTGGATGACAAATCAGAAATGGACTGCGAAAGTGTTGTGCCACCCGAAAGATCACAATCTCAGGGTGATCGAAGTAAAAATGCTGGCAAACTCGATAGCATTCGTCCTGTTATTCAAAAACCATGACAGATATCATTCAATGGAATTGCCGAGGTCTTAAAATTAATCTTCTTGAGTTAACGCTTCTAGTTCAGACTTTTATACCTATTGCATTTTGTCTTCAAGAAACTCATTTAAAAGAAAAGGATAATGTATCTTTAAAAGGATACAACATTTATAGCACATTTTCTAAGGAAGACGAACGTGCTGCAGGCGGATCAACCATTTTGTGAAGGACAACGTCATTCATAGCACAGTCCAACTCACCACAGATCTGCAGGCAGTTGCAATTCGTTTATCATTAGATAAAACAATTACATTATGTTCTATATATATTCCACCTAATTCAAATATAGATAAAGCTAAACTCAAAACCTTACTGATCAGTTACCTTCACCTTTTATACTTATGGAGACTTTAATGCCCACAATCCCTTGTGGGAAGCAAGTCTCATAATGACAAAGGTAAGATCATTGAAGACTTTGTCTCTCAAGAAGGGTTATGCATTTTCAATGATGGATCTAATACTTATCTTCACCCTGGAAACGGGTCTTATTCTGCTATTGATATCACTATTTGCGACCCGTCTCTTCTTCTAGATTATTCATGGCGTGTCCATGATGATCTTTGTGAAGTGATCACTTCCCAATAATACTTGAACATCTTTTCACTTCTGCTCAACAGAGAGTTCCACGTTGGAAACTGGACAAGGCGGACTGGCCCTTGTTTGAGAATCTCTGTCGAGCGGAACTTCAATCAAAGATGTTTGAGACTGTAGAAGATCCAATTTTAACTTTTAATACAGTTTTAACATCAATTGCTGACAGAACAATTCCTAAGACCTCGGCAAATCCAAAACATCCCAGCAAACCATGGTTTGATGATGCCTGTGATCAAGCCATAGATGACCGTAAACAATCTGAAAGACGATTCTATCAACATCCTACGTCGGAAAAATTTAAGTAATTTCCGTATTTTTGCGCTAAGGCACGACGGACTTGCAGGCAAGCACGACGAACGTCTTGGAAAAAATTTATCTCGGGAATAACATCTCGCACTCCGATGACAAAAGTATGGAACATGATACAAAAGATTAAAGGTAAAATTCTAGAGCCACGGTAAAACATTTGAAACATGGCACTGATTTATTAACATCTGAAAAGATATTGCCAATAAGCTTGGTGAAACTTTTGCGAAATCTTCTTCTTCTAACAACTACAGGAAGATTTTAAAAAGTTAAGAAGCAAAAAGAAAAATAAAGTTGAATTTTAAATCGAAAATGGTGAAAATTATAATAAACTCTTTTCTCTGGAAGAACTTAAGACATCTCTGTCCAAGGCCCATGATACAGCTTGTGGACCTGATAATATTCACTACCAACTTTTGAAACACTTGCCAGATTCCTCGCTTGAAGCTCTTTTGCAACTCATGAATAACATCTGGGAATCTGGTGACTTACCATCAATCTGGAAGCTTGCAATCGTCGTGCCTATTCCAAAACCAAGTAAAGATCACACGGATCCTATTAACTATCGACCAATTGCTCTTACCAGTTGTGTCTGTAAAACATTAGAACGGATGGTCAATGATCGCCTTGTTTGGTTCCTGGAATCAAATGGGCTTTTAGCCAATATCCAGTGTGGATTCCGACAAGGCCGCAGTACTCTTGATCATCTAGTTCGATTCGAGTCATTTATCCGTAATGGTTTTGCGAAAAATGAACACGTGGTGTCAGTCTTTTCGATCTTGAAAAGGCGTATGACACCACATGGAAGTATGGTATTTTAAAAGATCTTTTGATATGAGGTTGAAAGGCAATATGCCAAATTTTATTTCAAATTTTCTGTCTAACAGACAATTTAATGTTAGAGTAAATTCAACCATGTCTGATCTGTATGATCAAGAGATGGGTGTCCCTCAGGGAGTATTTTATCTGTTACATTATTTAGTCTTAAAATTAATAGCCTTGTTGAAGTTTTGAAAAGTAATATTGAAGGTTCATTGTATGTTGATGATTTTTAATCTGTTACAGAGGCAAAAATATGAATAACATTGAAAGACAATTACAATTATGTCTTGAAGAATTGAAAATGGGCTTCGGAAAATGGTTTTAAATTTTCTACTTCAAAACGGTTGGGATGCATTTTTGTAACAAAAGGAAACTGCATCTTGATCCAGAACTCACTTTGTACGGAAACCCAATTAAAATGGTTGATGAAACCAAATTTCTTGGGCTAGTTTTTGATAAAAGTTAACCTTTCTACCCCATATCAAAATGTTAAAATCGAGATGCTTAAAAGCATTAGATATTTTAAAGGTTGTTGGCAGCACTGACTGGGGTGCTGATCGCAACATTTTACTTAGTTTATACAGATCTATAGTTAGATCTAAACTAGATTATGGTTCAATAGTGTATGGCTCTGCAAGGAAGTCCTACATACAGATTCTCGATGCTGTGCATCACCAGGGTTTGCGTTTATGTCTTGGTGCCTTTAAACCTCACCCGTTGAGAGTCTGTATGTAGAGGCTGACGAGCACTCACTCTCAACAGACGCTTGAAGCTTGGACTTCAATACGCTGTCAAGCTTAAAGCATATCCAAAAATCCTGCCTACAACTGTGTTTTAATCCAATTTATGAAGATATATATGCAAAACATGAAAATAAAATTCCTCCATTAGGCATCCGTTCAAAACCACACTTAACCACATTTGATTTAAAATCTCTTGCACAAGTTGAAACTTGCAAATGCCCTCCATGGGAACTTCCAAAACCGAAAATGATATTTGACCTCCGTAAATACAAAAACCGAAACAAACCTCTTATAATTCAACAACATTTTGCTGAAATTAAGTCAAATTATTCAGATTTTTCAACTGTTTATACAGATGGATCGAAGGATGGTAACCGAGTTGCATCTGCTGCTGTCTTTGGAGGCAGAGCTGCGACTCTCCGTTTGTCATCTGCCGCATCCATATTTACTGCTGAAGCAAAGGCAATAATTTTAGCTTTAAAATTTATTGCTACTTCAGACAAATCTAAATTTATAATATGTTCTGATTCACTTTCATGCTTACAAGCTATACAACATACTAAAATTAAAACCCGATAATTCTCAAGATTTTATATGTAATGAGGAATTTAAAATTCTTCATAAAGAAATAATTTTCTATGGGTTCCGAGTCATGTTGGAATCCATGGAAACACGGTTGTAGACGAAGAAGCAAAAATGCCCTGGATGATCCCTTATCTAACTGTGATATACCTTATACCGATTTTAGATCTAATATTAGAGAATATGTTTTAATATATTGGAAAATGAATGGAGTAAAAGGTTGATAATAAATTACATGAAATTAAACCTAAATTAGGTAAACCTGTTAATACTTTTATGTGCAGAAGATCAGTGTGTTATTTCTAGATGCCGTATTGGTCATACTAGAATAACACATGAATATCTTCTGAAAATGAAGAAGAACCACAATGTATACCTTGCAACTGCAAGTATACTATTAAACATGTTTTAATCAATTGTATTGACTTTGCTGATATTCGTAAGAAGCATTTCAATGTCAATAATATGTATGATTTATTTGATAGTGTTCCAATTACAAATATTGTTTCATTTTTAAAAGAAGTTGGAATATATCATAAAATATAAAAATGCTGTATGAATTGAAAATGATTTTAATTTTTATCACCTTATCTTAGTGTTGTTTTTATTTGTAAATAAACAATTTTGCTTTAGACTTGAGTTTTAATATATTGAAGGACCTTTTGTCCGATTTTAAAGATATACTTTAAATTGTTAAATGTTCGAATTAGCTCTCGCCGCGATATAGCCTTTTTGCGCTAAGGCGGCGTAAAGCAAACACCAATCAATCAATCAATCAATCAACCTTATAGTATACAATTGTACCACGAAGTTGGAAATAGTGACCTATTTTTTTCTGGCGCTCATTTCATATTAAATTCCTGCCTACCAAAGTGTCCACCAATACAAATGGACAGCCAAGAAATAGCCAAAAGTGCTTACTTGACATTCAGCACAATCAATCAATTGTTTTTTCATTATCAAGTGCCATATTTTAAGGTTCATCTTAAAATCAGAAAACTTATTTCCCATCACCTGCTGAGATTGGAGGCAACTGAATGGTATTTCTTTTCTGTCAGAATAAAAGAAATTCAATGTACCAGTATATATATAAATATACAGAAATCTTAATCACAATTTTTACATATATATATATATACACACAATCCAAAAGTTTCAGGTGAATGAATCATAACATAGCTATAGGGGACAGGACAAAATAGTCAGCATGGAAATTAAAATGATATGTAAATGCTTAAAAAAAATAATGCCTACCAAATATCATTGACAAGGGTATAATCAGTGGTTAATCTTCACCTGACCCAATCACAAAAAGTAAAATGACTTAATTGTTAATCAAAACTTCAAAGGCAATTTTACCACATCATCTTATATCAAATTCAAAATAAGAAGAAAGCAATATCTGTCTGTGTTGGGGATGCTGTCTCATTGCCATACATGTATACCCAACATATTTTGCTAAACCTGCTAGATACATGTATAAGAATCTCTTATACTGTGAAAATATTCCATCACAAGTTTCCAAGTTTATATATCCTTCACAGAGACTCAGAAATTTTCGAGTAAATTTATTCCCAAGATATTAAATTATAATTATTGAACAATGCCAGGACAAAAAATGTGAGATTAATTATTGCAGTTTCAGAAAATGCTGGATACAAATAATAAATACCATCATTTAAATAAATTTATATTCTTTTTGCCAAACGTATACAATGGTATAACCAATTTTAATTTAGACAAGAAATGAAAACATTGCAAAATTTTCTGATTTCCAAGTATAGACAAACTAGATACACATGTACATGTACATATGTACAAAATGGCAGCTACATGATATAAATGCAAGCAAAAAAAATACCCATTATAATTGTTTTGTTCAAACATTCTGTGGCTGTTACAGAGGTCTTGCTCAGTATTGAAGGCCAACATCAATATGACCAACAACTGCAATTAAAACACTTTTTTATGCTTTTGAACTTTTTGTATACCTGTATTCTGTGTTATGAAATGAAATTGAAATATAAATCATGATAAAATACGATTTTCTTGTTCTCTGGTGGACAATATATGACTATTTGTTCTCTGATGGAGAGTTGTTTCATTGGCAATCATACATGTATGTCATATTCTTAGTTTTATAATTACATGTAACTCCATTTGTGGTGCATCAGTGAATTGTATGCCTACATGTATATCTCATGTATATCTATAGGTAGGATTAATGTTTAATTCAAATTACTTTATCTTTTCCCTGTACTTGCCATAAAAATAAAAAAAACACTCATATAAGTCTTATAAATGAATATTTCCTTCTTTACAGTTCAACTGAATATCATATATATGTCTATCTGCAAATGATCTGTAGATCTCTCACTTGGTTAGATATTGCAGATTTTTCAAATATTTCATGAAAGAGACGACAAATTACATTCGTGAAATACATTTTTTTTTTTAAATGAAATCCTTTTTTGAAACTCCAATTGTAAGAAAATTCACAAATCTCCAAACTGCCTATATTTAGAATTCATTTTAACTGAAGTAAAAGCTCTTTAAGATGGTAAACATCAACTTCAATGATGATGAAAAAGAAGCTATATTGTCCAGTTAATATTCCTCTGTCTCTCAGCATCAAAACACAAAATTCCAATTCATTTGGTCTTGAAACAGTCAATGCTTCTGCTTAGCAATGCTTATTACATTATGTAGAATTGCTGTCTTTTTTCTACTTTTCATGGACATATTTGGTGGCTTTCTAAACAAATTTTAATCAGATCTTCCATAATGGCCATGATGAGCTATAAGTAACTTTCTACTGCTGTCTCACTGCAGGTCATCATCCCTGAAATATGAAAATGCAAATATAATATATATTAAATGAAATTTTCAGCATACTAAAAGTAATCAAAGTTAGTGCAAACATACTTCTTCAAGAATTTACTGTTAAAATGCTAACAAAATATATTAATAATTCCCCTGTCCTTATTTAATAATGTCTTCAATCAATTAGGCCGTTAGTTTTCTCCTTTGAAATGTTTTACATATGTCACCTCAGGGCCTTTTATAGCGGACTATGGGCTTTGCTCATTGTTGAAGGCCATAAGGTGACCTAAAGTTGTTAATTTCTACGTCATTTGGACTCTTGAGGAGAGTTGTCTCATTGTACAATAGTTAGCTAATTGCAGGATAAAACAATTTACCTGTCTATAATAATAAAGCTCTCCAAATTCAAACCATTACTTTATATTTATCAAAGCTGGAATGGCATACTGTATCTTGTAATTGACAGGTGAGCTAAAAAAAAAAAAAAGAGAGAAAGTAATTATTTAATTACAAATAGATACTTTTTTTAAAATAAGGAGCATAAACATGTGTATAATAATTCATATAATTTTTAAAATAAAGAAATTACGTCCCCCCCAAAAAAAAAAATTAAATAAACTGCTTCGCTGAGCGCAGCTGGATACGCCCACAGAGGTCCAACCCTGAACAGTTGGGGCAAAAGGGACACAATATTCAAGCTTGATACCGGTCTGAATTTGGATTGTAATTAAATATTTGACATATCATAGGTTTCTGAATAAATGTAGTCAAAGAACTTAAAATTGGTTATATGAATAGAATTTATATTCAATTAAAGATTTCTTGCTGTTGTTCAATACACTGTGCTGATGTGCAATACTTTTCTGTTGTGAGACTATAAACAAATAAAGTTCAATTAATTCTCAATGTCATATTAGAAATTTATGAAACTCAAAGGGAGCTTACATCAATAGATATAAACAATTCACCAAAGTTTCAAGAGAACTGCTGACAGCATTTTTGAGTTATTGTCCGAAAACTGGGAAATCCCCCTTTTTTAATGAATAAAACCCCATTACTCAGAAATGTAAAATGTAAAATTTATAAAACTCTAAAGGGAGCTTACATCAATAGATATAAACAATTCACCAAAGTTTCATAAGAACTGCTAAAAGCATTTTTGAGTTTTTGTCCGAAAACTGGAAAATCCCCCCTTTTTTTATGAATGAAACCCTGCAACTCGGAAACATAAAATCTAAAATTTATAATAATCAAAAGGGAGCTCATGTCAATAGATATAAACAATTCACCACAACTTCTTGCAAGTTGGTGAAAGCATTCTTGAGTTATTGTCCGAAAACTGGAAAATCTCTCGTTTTTTAATGAATAAAACCCCATAACTCGGAAATGTAAAATCTAAATTTTATAAAAAACGAAAGAGAGCTCACGTCAATAGATATAAACAATTCACCAAAGTTTTATGCAAATTGGTTAAAGCGTTTTTGAGTTAATGTCCGACATGTTGATGAAGGACGGACGGACAGACAGACTGATGGACAAAGGTATACCATAATACATTTTACGTCCCGTAAACGGGCGTAGAAAAAACAAGGGAATCTGTGATTTACTGCTCACTTATTATACCCCCATACCCTTAAAGTATCAGGTAAACAGGAAGTTGTTGAGTGATGAATCTGAAAAAAACATGGTATAGCTGACTCATATAAACTCTTAAACCTGAAATTTCAGAAATCCCTGTAATGTTCCTGAGAAATATGCGACATAAAATATTCATGGGACGGACGGACGGACTGACTTAGGATGTACAGACAGAAGTAAAACAGTACCTTTGTACCCCCACTTTTTTAACGACTAAAAGTGGGGGTATAAAGATAAAAAAAAAATTGCAAACAGTGGCACAATTTATGAATAATTTTTATGAACAAAATCCCATAACTGGAATAAGTAAAATCTAAAATATATCTTACGGGAGCTTACGTCACATTTCAGCAAAGTTTCATGAAAATTTGTTTAAGCGTTTTTGAGTCATTGTCCGAAAAACGCGATAATTTCGACCCTTTATTATGAATACTCAAAAAACCAGATATCAAAAATACCTGATAAAAATGGAAAGGAAACTTTTGTCAATAAATTTAAACAATTCACCAAAGTTTCATGAAGATTGGTGAAAGCTGTTTAGAGATATTGTCTGAATGATTCACCAGCAATGATTCTTAGGCAGAGCTACAAATAAAAATATGTTTCTTTCAAGTATGTGTGATAGCTGTTATTTAATTTATGATTATCATTTTTTGTTTAATTTGTGTTCATGGTGTCTGGTTTGTTTTAACTGTTCGCTTGTTGGTCCATAACACTTGTATGTGTTGTAATTTTTTTGTTTCAGCGGCTTGTGGTAGACTTAACATTCAGTGCAATAAGACTATGAGACCCCCCTTAATCTATTGGTTCCTAAATAGCTGTGGCCTTCTCCATTTATAAATTGATAATGTGATTTGCGTACTTTCGTGCCTCCGAACACGGGTCTGTTGTCACAGAACAAGCGGGACTTTTTTCTGCCTCTTGGACTAGTGGTCTCCCAAAAAAAATTTTATAAATGGGTCCCTTCTGTTTACCGGGGATATAGCTTTGAGTGATGGATTTAATTCCTGCCAACAGGGACACAGTTCAGATATTTGATGTAATACTTTATTTTTAGAACGAAAGTGCATGCAGTGTTCCATTGATAACAGGGTTGGCAAAAACCCGGGTTTTATGAGTATTGCCCAGCCCAGTGGGAAATACTGGGAAAACCCGGGTTTTACCGGGTAATACTGGGTAATGTGAAATACTGGCCTGAATTTTAAAGAGGATTAATCACAAATGCAGTACATTAAAGATTTTTATAAAAATAAGATATATAGTATTTTAATTAATAAGTTCACTTGTTTGAGACTCTTAATGTAAAGTGTATAAATTTGAGAAAATATTAATTGTCCAGCAACTCTAGGACAAGTGTACATGAAGATACATGAAACAAATATGAAAAGCTTTTCTTGATAATCCTCCTAAAAATCTATCTTATCGCCATTCTGTCTAGATTGGTCAAAGGACTGCCTTAAAGTCGAAGAATTCAATTTGGATTTTTTTAAATACATATAAATATAACTAATATTAAGAATTAACAATAGGAAAATTACTTTTAAACATTTTTTGTTCATTACTAAAAATGTTTACTAAGTTTTAGCATATGTTTATGTACATCACTAACTAATTAGTAATCATTCAGATTATAACACAGATTTGTTTATATAACAATAATCAGCCTTTTGAGTTCATGGCCTGTCCCCTTAGGGTGTTTATTTAGCAATATGATTGTATAACAATTAAAATTTACAATTCACTTAAACACTGCAAGGAAATACTTTTTTTCAAAGTTTCAAATTGGATTATTGAAACAAAGCTTGGAAATTAACAAGGTATCCTGAAATGTGCAAAACTTGTATTCTGCCTACATAGAATTAGTGGAGAAAAGGAAAAAATTGAATTTTCAATCTTCAGAAATGACTCTCAATGGTTATCTGTAGAAAATGTATATATTTAGCTATAATACTATTAAACTACAAGTCTTTACTAGTATGTGTAAAAATAAGCTTGAAAAATTATATTACCCAGTATTGCCCCGTATTACCCGTTTCTAGGAGTATTGCCCAGCCCGGGAAAACCGAGCAAAGTATATATTAATTAGTCTAATATTATTGCTTCTTTAATTTTTTGCTGCGATTCCTTCCTAATAATGACGGTCATAGGAATATGAGGAAGGCGTCCCAGTTAATCATAAACAAAGCCTTTCAAGAAATTATAATATTATTTGGACTTTGTGTTAAAAATTGTTCTATTCAACCAGCAGGTATATAAACTTGCAATTGGTCATATTTCTGACTTGGTAATGATTTAAAAAATACTGGTTCCAAGATAATTTATTCAAGGTGCAGGCATTTTCCAGAGAAAGACGCATGGTCCAGGATATGTCCAAAAAATTACCCAGATTTTAATTCTTGCTTGAATGCTATAACCTTTAAGGAGAATGGTAAAGTAGGGGGAGGACCACGGAAACACTAAAAAAAATGTCAAAAACATAGCAAGGAAAATAAAAATTAAATTTATAAGGAAAACAGAACATGAGAAACAACATCTCAAATATTAAGGAAAAGTACTAGAAGTTGTTACTCGGCATTCTCAGCCGTCTGCAGTCATATTAAATGGACATAAAGACGTTGCTGTCACTTTTAAACGTCCTTAAATTGCATCTGGTTTCAAAAATTATTATTTATAGCAATTTGAAGGTCTTTATTACATACATCATGTTCATGAACCATAAATATTCAATAGAATTGCAAAACTTTTTTGACAAGCACGAAAACATCAAGAGTACCACAGGAAACATGGAAAATAAATAAGGGGAAATACAAAGCACGCACATCGAACGTTAAACACGAAAACAAGTGAAATAAAAAAGAAAACGTTGCATAAAATTGACCTTTTACCACCCTGTAAAATTCAAAATTGACAAATACGAACAGCACAAAGCAGAAAATAATATAATATGGACTTCACACTGATTTAATGGTGAGAGTAGTTTAGGGTTCCTTTAAGCAAGTTTGTGAGCCCTGTGCTCCAAATTAAGAGCTCGATGCTTTGAAGGTAGAGATCATGGCACTAGTCCAGCAACGTGGGTTCCGGAGAGAAGTGAACGGTGGAGCAAATGTACCCAACCAGGAATGGCAGGATACCTGCGAAACGAAAGTTTGAAACGAATTTAAGGGTAAATGTTGAGAATGGGCACTTGGTATAATGCAGGGAACTTGTTTCATTCGATATTCTGTTCATTTATTGACGGGACTCGATAAATTATTCAAATTTCAGATATTTGTTGCAGTCTAGTTTCGTTTTGACCACGTGTATATCATGCTTGCCAACACTGAACTCGTTTTTATCTATTGGTATACAGTTTTTCGCTTTCTGAAGCGAATGATTAACAAAACAAGCAACGTATGTTTCATAAATAATGCATATTTGGCTTACACTTACCTTTCTGGTTAGATTTTCACGTAGAAGTGAAAATTATTTTCGCTGCAAGGTTCTTTCCATTCTGCAAACTATAAAACTACAAACATCTATTTAACGGCGATCGTTCACTGATTGGTTAATCTGCAAAAGGAGGCGGGGTCCAAAAGCCGACAATCTCGTCAAGAAAAACAGCTATTGCAACTGTTTGCCATAATAATTAAAGAACAAACATACAATATTCGTGTTTCGATAAACAAATTACATCATAGAAATACCCGTTTTTAGTTGACAGGCATGTATGTAATTTGATTTCATACAGTTTCATCGATAGACGCAGCTTACGGATTTTTCGCCATTAATGAATATATGAATACATAATGAGGTCCTTACGGGGTTATCTGCCCCTGACAAAATCTTATCGAAATTGCCTTAACATCGCTGCGCGATGTCTCGTGTAAAGAGAACGCAACGCTCTTTGCACGTTAAGAACCTTTGCAACAACTCTTTGAGGGGTCCGTAGGTGGCCTGTTGCAAGGCAAAATTTCTGTCCCTATCCAATATACCCTCATTTTCCAGTAGCAGTCCAAATTTCCCCAACCATCATCCCGAAGGGCCTCTATCATTACAAGACCTACCTATTGTATTTATTGTTAACTTGTTCTCGTCCTGAACATGCATGAAATATTTGCCACTGGACGTTAAGCAACCAACAATCAATCAATTAGTGATTGAATATTTAAATTTAGCAAAACCAGTTTTAGGTGATCCACAGCACTTACCTTCTTGACTGTTAATATGAGGTCTTTGTTGTTGGTACTGGTTCTGCTGTTGTTTATGTGCACTGGTTCAGCTGTTGTTGTTGGTACTGGTTCTGCTATTGTTGTTGTTGATATGACCTCTGTTGTTGGTAGGCATTTTGTTGTTGCTGGTATGGCCTTTGTTGTTGTCTATTATTATTATTTTGCTGTTGATAAGGCCTCTGCTGTTGCTGGTATGGCCTTTGTTGTTGTCTATTATTATTTTGTTGTTGTCCATTATTTTGGTAGGATTTTCCAGAAACAGCGGCTATAACTGCATCGTTTTAAAGTCGGATTAGTTCTAACTTTGAGTCGAGGTGATGTAGCTTATTGGGGCGTGAAGATCACTGTCTTGTTCATTGCTTGTTACTCTGAGGGTAGTTTCTACCTTTGCTTTTACTCTTAAATCTTCGATGTTGATAGGACTTTGAGGCATGACAATCCTACCAATAGCAGCTCTAAGACCTTTCATGGCTTTTGTCATCAGTTGGATCTCTTGCAAGTTCGTATCTGCACACAGTTTCATCACACGGTGAATATAATCATCGACATTCTCTGACTTTTCTTGTTCAACCTGAAGCATCTTAACAGTTAGAAGTGTTGGTTTGAATCTTATATATAGGAGTGCTTGTAGAACGGGTGACCACAAGTTCACTGAGGTTTAAGAACCATTGTTGCGCTTTGCCTTCTTAAAAGTGTGGATTGACTGCACAATTGTTTGTTCTGGACAATTCACTATATTCATGTATATCATGAAAGATTTGAACCACTGAGCCACTGAGCTATTCAATCAAAAGGTTTGATAAGGTGAATGTGTGGTTTGTTTTGATGATTGTTAAATTGAACACTTGTCGAAATTGCTATTTACTAATTCCTTTTGTTCTTTTTGACCAAAAGCTTTTTACACTTTGTTATAAACAAGAATTTGAACAATAAAATTAGCCAATAAGAATCAATAAAACAGGTTATATTGAAAGCTCCAAATGATAACTAATTTCATTTCATATTTACACTTGTCATTTAAATTTTGTTTTCTATTTTCATATGAAGAAAATTTACGGAATCCAATTTGGTCTACAATGAATGCAAGTACAAAATGTATATGACAATTCAATTTGTAAAAAATTGACATAATGTCCAAAACAGTTTTTTTAACAATATAGCCTTTTAACTTCTTCCTTTTCATCTCATGTTACTTCTCTCCATCTGTATCATCTTTCTGATTGTGCCTTTTATGCTCCCCTCCCTCGCACACTCTCAGTACTTCTACTTCACTGTCCTTGTGTCCGAGTTTCCTCTGAAGTTTCCTTATAAAGTCGTCTTTCTCTTTAGTTGCTTAGTGCTTTCATCTTCTACCCTCCGAAGTTTCCTTTCAGCTGACTTGATATTCTCTTCTTTAGCCTTACATCTGTGCTCCAAACGAGCAATGTTACTTCCAAACCTATTAAGTTCAGCCTGTTGACTTCCTTTTAATACAATCATCTCGGCTTTCAGCTCTCTATAAGATTTAAAAGTCTCTTCCGTCTGACAAGAGTTGTCACGGGCATTGAACTCACCACTGCCTTCAATAATTTCTATAATCTTCAATTACAGTACACGTCCGGTCAGAATGGGGACGTTAAATCCGATGCCTCGTGTAAAGAGAGAGCCACGCTCTTTGCACGTTAACAACTCTTGCAACAACTCTTTGAGGGGTCCGTAGGTGGCCTGTTGCAAGGCAAAATTTCTGTCCCTATCGAATATAGCCTCATTTTCCAGTGGCAGTACAAATTTCCACGACCATCATCCCAGATGGCCTCTATTACAAGACCTGAACATGCATGAAATATTTGCCACTGGACGTTAAACAATCAACTAATTACAGTACGAGTGCTCCTTGTGTATTGCATCGATAAAACAATTACATTATGTTCTATATATATTCCACCCAATTCAATTATAGATAAAGCTAAACTCAAAAACCTCACTGATCAATTACCCTCACCATTTATACTTATGGGCGACTTCAATGCCCACAATCCCTTGTGGGGAAGCAAGTCTCATAATGCCAAAGGTAAGATCATTGAGGACTTTGTCTCTCAAGAAGGATTATGCATTTTTAATGATGGATCTAATACTTATCTTCATCCTGGAAACGGGTCTTATTCTGCTATTGATATCACTATCTGCGATCCCTCTCTTCTTCTGGATTATTCATGGCGTGTTCGTGATGATCTATGTGGAAGTGATCACTTTCCAATAGTACTTGAACATCTTTTTACTTCTGCCCAACAGAGAGTACCACGTTGGAAACTTGACAAGGCGGACTGGCCCTTGTTTGAGAATCTCTGTAAAGCGGAACTTCAGTCAAAGATGTTTGAGATTGTACAAGATCCAATTTTAACTTTTAACACAGTTTTAACGTCATTTGCTGACAGAACTATTCCTAAGATCTCGGCAAATCCAAAACATCCCAGCAAACCATGGTTTGATGACGCTTGTGATCAAGCAATAGATGACCGTAAAAAATCTGAAAGACGGTTCAATCAACAACCAACGACGGAAAACTTGAGTAATTTCCGTATTTTTCGCGCTAAGGCACGGCGGACGTGTAGGCAAGCACGACGAACGTCTTGGAAGAAATTTGTCTCGGGGATAACTTCTCGCACTCCGATAACAAAAGTATGGAACATGATACAAAAGATCAAAGGTATAAATTCTTAAGCCACAGTAAAACATTTAAAAAATGGCAATGATTTATTAACATCTGAAAAGGATATTGCCAACAAGCTTGGTGAAACTTTTGCGAAATCTTCTTCTTCTAACAACTACAGGGAAGATTTTAAAAAAGTTAAAAAACAAAAAATATCAAAAAATGGTGAAAATTATAATAAACTCTTTTCTCTTGAAGAACTTAAAACATCTCTGTCAAAAGCCCATGATACAGCTTGTGGGCCTGATAATATTCACTACCAACTCTTAAAACACTTGCCAGATTCCCCGCTGGAAGCTCTTTTGCAGCTCATGAATAACATCTGGGAATCTGGTGATTTACCATCAATCTGGAAGCTTGCAACCGTCGTGCCTATTCCAAAACCAAGTAAAGATCACACGGATCCTATCAATTATCGACCAATTGCTCTTACCAGTTGTGTCTGTAAAACATTCGAACGGATGGTCAATGATCGCCTTGTTTGGTTCTTGGAATCAAATGGGCTATTAGCCAATATCCAGTGTGGATTCTGACAGGGCCGCAGTACTCTTGATCATCTTGTCCGATTCGAATCATTTGTCCGTAATGGTTTTGCGAAAAATGAACATGTGGTGTCGGTCTTTTTCGATCTTAAAAAGGCCTATGACACTACATGGAAGTATGGTATTTCAAAAGATCTTTTTGATATGGGGTTGAAAGGCAATATGCCAAATTTTATTTTTAATTTTCTCTCTAACAGACAATTTAATGTTAGAGTTAATTCAACCATGTCTGATCTGTATGATCAAGAGATGGGTGTCCCTCAGGGGAGTATTTTATCTGTGACATTATTTAGTCTTAAAATTAACAGTCTTGTTGACGTTTTGAAAAGTAATATTGAAGGTTCATTGTATGTTGATGATTTTTTAATATGTTACAGAGGCAAAAATATGAATAACATTGAACGACAATTACAATTATGTCTTGGAAGAATTGAAAATGGGCCTCGGAAAATGGTTTTAAATTTTCCTCATCTAAAACGGTTGGGATGCATTTCTGTAACAAAAGGAAATTACATCTTGATCCAGAACTCACTTTATATGGAAACCCAATTAAAATGGTTGATGAAACCAAATTTCTAGGGTTAGTTTTGATAAAAATTAACCTTTCTCCCCATATCAAAATGTTAAAATCAAGATGTTTAAAAGCATTAGATATTTTAAAGTTGTCGGCAGCACCGATTGGGGTGCTGATCGCAACATTTTACTTAATTTATATAGATCTCTAGTTAGAGCCAAACTAGATTATGGCTCTATAGTGTATGGCTCTGCACGGAAGTCCTACATACAGATTCTCGATGCTGTGCATCACCAGGGTTTGCGTCTCTGTCTTGGCGCCTTTAAAACCTCACCAGTTGAGAGTCTGTATGTAGAGGCTGATGAGCATTCACTTTTTGACAGACGTTTGAAGCTTGAACTTCAATATGCTGTCAAACTAAAAGCCTATTCAGATAATCCTGCCTACAGCTGTGTTTTTAATCCAATTTATGAAGATATTTTTGCAAAACATGAAAATAAAATTCCTCCGTTAGGTATATGTTTAATACCACATTTAGCTGCTTTTGATTTAATATCTGTTGCTCAAGTTGAAACTTGCAAATGTCCTCCATGGGAACTTCCCAAACCAAAATGATATTTGATCTCCGTAAACACAATAAAATGAAACAAATCCTCTTTAATTCAGCAACACTATGCTGAAATTAAAGCCAATTATTCAGATTTTTCAACTGTCTATTCTGATGGATCAAAAGATGGTGACAGAGTTGCATCTGCTGCTGTCTTCAGGGACAGAGCTGCAACTCTCTGTTTGCCATCTGCTGCATCCATCTTTACTGCTGAAGCAGAAGCAATAATTTTGGCTTTGAAATTTATTGCTTCTTCAGATAGATCCAAATTTATTATATGTTCTGATTCACTTTCATGCTTACAAGCTATACAAAATACTAAAATTAAAAACCCAACAATTCTCAAAATTTTATAAGTAATGAGGAATTTAAAAATTCTTAAAGAAATAATATTTCTATGGGTGCCGAGTCATGTTGGAATCCATGGAAACACAGCTGTAGACCTTGAGGCAAAGAATGCCCTGGGTGACACTTTATCTAACTGTGATATACCATATACCGATTTTAAATCTAATATTAGAGAATATGTTTTAAAATTTTGAAAAATGAGTAAGAGAGATGGTAACAAATTACATGAAATTAAACCTAACTTTGGTAAACCTTTAATAATTTAATGTGCAGAAAAGATCAGTGTGTTATTTCCAGATGCCGAATTGGTCATACTAGAGTGACACACGAGTATCTTTTAAAAATGAAGAAGAACCACAATGTGTACCTTGCAACTGCAAGTATACTATTAAACATGTTTTAATTAATTGTATTGACTTTGCTGATATTTGTAAGAAGCATTTCAATGTCAATAATATGTATGATTTATTTAATAATGTACTATTTACAAATATTGTTTCATTCTTAAAAGAAATTGAATATATATTATAAAATATAAAAATGTTGTTATATTTAAAACGATTTTAATTTTTATCACATTATCTTAGTGTTGATTTTTATTTGTAAATAATCTATTTGCTTTAGTCTAGAATTTTAGTTTATTGAAAGACCTTTTGTCTGATTTTAAAAATATACCTTAAACTGTTATAATATTCGAATTAGCTCTCGCCGCGATATAGCCTTTTTGTGCTAATGCAGCGTAAAGCAAACAACAATCAATCAATCAATGTGTATTGCATCATATGATGCGTCTGTTCCTAATTTTACAAAATATGGGTTGCATAATGCAGCTTTTGCGATAATCTAGGTTGAAATGTTCCATCTTCTCAAGATGAGGCTTGTAACTTACAATATGTCTGTCCATACTTCTGCGAGTATTTCTTCAATAATGGCAAATGTTGCAGGAAAATGGTACCTGGTCTTCCTCTACACGTGTCAGTATAATGTGTTAAATAGTATCTCTTTTCTTGCCTTATACAAACAGGCAGCCCAATTCAAATTATATATTTCAGACTTGTCCCACCGCTGCCACCAGCAATCATCATTATATATGCCATTTCAGTTTAACAACACGTATATAGCTACTAATCTATAATCACACGACAAATAGTGCAGTCTTATCTTATGTTTCAATTAAAATGAATTGATATACAGCTATGGAGGTAATCCAAAAAGATATAAGTAAAGAAAATAAATAGTTGGAAAACAATTTGAGTAAAGAAATATATGGGATGTGTAAGAATTTAGTCCTTGAAATCCTGACAAATCAGAAGAATAATTATACCAATTTGACATCAGCAGCAGTGACGATTGATTGATTGTTGTTTGCTTTACGTCGCATTAGCACAAAAAGGCTATATCGTGGCGAGAGCTAATTCGAATATTTTTACAATTTAAGGTATATTTTTTAAAATCAGACAAAAGGTCCTTCAATAAACTAAAATTCTAGACTAAAGGAAATTGATTATTTACAAATAAAAATCAACACTAAGATAACGTGATAAAAATTAAAATCGTTTTAAATGTATACAACATTTTTATATTTTATAATATATTCCAACTTTTTAAGAATGAAAAATATTTGTAATTGGAACACTATTAAATAAATCATACATATTATTGACATTGAAATGCTTCCAAGTCAATACAATTAATTAAAACATGTTTAATAGTATACTTGCAGTTGCAAGGTATACATTGTGGTTCATCTTCATTGTTTATAACATATTCGTGTGTTATTCTAGTATGACCAATACGACATCTAGAAATGACACACTGATCTTTTCTGCACATAAAATTATTCAAAGGTTTACCTAAATTAGGTTTAATTTCATGTAATTTATTATCATCTTTTTTATTCCATTCATTTTTCAGTATATTAAAAACATATTCTCTAATATTAGATCTAAAATCGGTATATGGTATATCACAGTTAGATAAAGGGTCATCCAGGGCATTCTTTGCTTCCTGGTCTACAACCGTGTTTCCATGGATTCCAACATGACTCGGTACGCAGCAGTGACGACATTCTTTATTCCATATTAAGCTCTCCACCATTCAGATCAGCGACAAGCATTCCATTGTGTAGGCTTTGTTTTGTTCTATGTATATTCACGGTATGGTGGAAAGCAGTCTAATGACAAAGAAGGTCAAAATCCAGTACATCATACATTAGTGCAAATAGTTCCAATATTCGAGAATACTGTTCTCACAAGAAGTGGTCTACACTTGGCAAAACATCCTTTGACCCGCTTGATTTTGCTTGGAAAAAATGTTTCTCTGCTCATAATATTTCCCAGTTAGAAGCCATCTAGTTTGACCTGGTAGTATAAATGCCCTCCATATTCCTTTTCACTTCCCAAAATATACAGCATTAACACACTTCAGTATCTTGATCATCATTCATATTTCAATATCATCAGTATCTCCTGTTGTTAGAATTGTTAGCACCACATACAAACCATCCACTTTGAGGGGTTCGTAGGTGGTCTTTTGCAAGGCACAGTTTTTATCTCAATTAAATATACCGCCATTTTCCAGTGGGATACCAAATTTCTTCGACCTTTATAGCAGACGCCCTCTATTGCAGGACCTGCCTCTTGTATTTATTGTTAATTTGTTTCCGTCCTGAATATTCATTAAACATTTACCACTGGACGTTTATTAAACAACAATCAATCAAGGAATCCATCTCATTGTACACATTTGAACCTGTGCAAGAGAAACACCAATTGTCAAAGTCAGTTACGTTGCTGGAGTGACAGGAAAGGGTTACTCCGGATCAGTCGAAATTTTAACTCTCAAGCATGCGAATTGGTATTTAAAGTCAACGACAATGGTCGGCGGACTTTTTAACAATGGAAACACTCATCCCCTCACCCTAGTTTTAGTAACGACATCATCTATAACGGTCAGAAGGTCTTCTGCGGTTTTAAGTCTAAAACTTTCACAAATCGATATGTTGTAACTTGTTAAGTCGTCTTCGAATCTTTTTCCCAGTCATGATCCGCAAAGCTAACTCGATATTAGGGTTTTGATGGCCTCTAGGTCTGTATGTATTACAGCGTCGTCTTCTCTTGCAAGAATAGATGAAGAAAAAAAAATCATGCAGCGAAAGCTGTAAATCGGCCATTGAGTAATGTCATTTATCAATTTATGTTTGTTTGTGTCTCTAGTTGGTTGCTGCAAGAAAATGGATTGTGATTCAAGTTCTGTCATTCGTGATGTCGCTTGGGGACACTCGAATCAAGGAATTAGGAGAAAAGCTAAGTTAATGTCCTTATCGTGTTTCATTTGTTATCTGTAACGCCGTAGAAACTATGTCGACATTGGGAAGATCATCAAAACGAACTCCTGTTCTATTAAATCCATGAGGTAACCCATCCGGTGTGTTTTGTATCGATGGTGCGGTATTACTGGAATTGTACAATTGATGTAGATTATACGGTTTGTTAGTATCATACAGATTCTCTGTCATCAGGGTATCGCTGGATTTCTGAAGGCCATGCACGCATTGTGACAGTGTTAAAAGCAGCAACCAATATATTTGTGTTAACATTTTCTGTAGCAGAAGTATTGTCAATGCTTTCACGGTTTGCGTCTCTCTTGAAGCAGTTTGCGTATCAGATGGAAAACTTCTGTTGTACTTAAAGTATTATTGATTGCTTCTATTTGATCATCACTGTTATTGTTACCAATGTTTTCTGTATACAGAGTTTAAACAACGTTGAAAGTGAGATTTGTAGACAATTTCATCCACCATTTCGGTTTTGTTTTCTCAGACTTGTCCCAACAGCTTCAGTACTATATGGCTGGAAACGGGACTTTCATGTCGTCGGATTCCGTTTTTTTACTTGGAGGCATAATTTATATCTTATACATGTTTTGGGAATAAAATTTAAAGCTGTGGCCACAAGGAGCAACTCGGTGAGTACCAAATACTATATTGTATTAAATTTATAAACGACTTTATTCTTTTCATGACACTTTTAAACATCTTTTTTCCAAGGACAGTGCAAGAAGTATCGGATCCTTGACATATATCTGAAATGCATACAGATAAGTAAATGTGAAAGAGGAAGTACTTGATTGCCTTAATGAGGCAAAAGCACTGGTAAAATTATCATCTTCAGCATACATTATTGCCACAGTTCTTCACAGTAGGAATATGAGGAATCATCACAGAACTAAATTTTAGAAACTTTCTTTACGGTTCATTGGTAAGCCAAATGCTTCCTTGTTTTCTGTTGGGTTGTACATCCTTATAATAATTTTCTTGCAAATATTTACAGGTAATGGCATGTTTCCTTGGCATAAAACTGATCAATGCATTTATTTCTAACTGTTATCATGAAACTAATGTGCATGCTAGTGGATAAGTTACTTTATGCATTTCTTTTTTGGAAATTATTCAATAAGACCAACAGTTTCATTGTGTTTCCATATTGTACATTTTGTATTTTTGGACAAAAGATCTACAATTACAATCATCGTAGTACTTACTCCGTTCTTTCCAGCCCTGAAGTACAGAAATTATTTGTTAGAAAATAATTGTCATAAACAATGGTCAGATTACATTGTATTATGTGGTCTTGATATGATTTATGGAAAAATAAAATTGTGTATCAACATGCCGATAAAAAGTGCATGATTACTAAGCATGATATTTAAATTTTCTATTTTAGAACTCACATCTTTGGTGTATGCACTGGGAATATTTTTGTGTTTTGCTGTTTCCATTATGATGATTTTGTATATAAGACAAATTGCCAGAAACCTTAGGTTTGAGTGTGAGGCTAGGTAAAATCACAATGTTGAATTCTGTTTTTAGTACTTAGTTTATTGTTGATGTTTGAAAAGCAGTTTTTCACAGCTTATATATGATACAAATATGCAACTGTCAGTTCTAAATCATCAGTGGCGGATCAAGAAATTTTCATGAATGACTGCCAAAGAAGGGGTCTGCTCCGGTCATGCTTCAGTTATTCCCTATATAATCAACCAAATTTTTCCCAGAAAAGGGGCTGGGAGGGGCGGTGCCCCCTGGGCCCCCTCTAAATCCGCCTTTGATCATGGTCTGTTATAATGTAGAAAATTGATTGTTAAGATGTTAAGAAGGTAAATATAAAATTCTTTGTAAATATTATAAAAGAAAGCTAGGAGTTCAGTATCAGATTTTTTTTTCGTATTGTATATTTTGTCACCTGCAAATGGAAAATATAAAGAAAAATAGCACGTATATCAAATCCCCCTATTTCAAAAAAAAAAAAAAAACACCATACCCATGAGAACAGAAGGTATAAAGTTCTTTATTTTTAAAAAGTAATAACCATGATCATGATAAAATTACATTAGTTTCAAAAACAAATTTAAAATGATTGGTAGATCTTGATTTATGCTGAATCATTTTTCAGATTCAAAATGTACTGCTGAACTGCATTCAATTGACCTGCATTGTATCTAGCATAGTGGAGGACTGATGGTTATGATATTGTATCTATTGATGCCATTTTGCATGATTATTTAGATCTAATAATATCGTTTTACGCATGTCAAAGTATGTCTTATAGTTTTTTTTTTTTATTATTTGTTATGTTTGTTATACAATAGAAATTATAAATATTTGACTTGTTTGCTTTTATCTTATGTAATAATACTAAAACAAAATATGGGCTAATTGAATAGTGGTTGCTTCACAAATCTTAACCCAAAGAGGCTATATCACAGAAAAAAAAAGAGAAAAAACATTTTTTCTTGTCAACTTTTGACTTGTGAAACAGTATGGCAACGTGTACACAATTAACTTTTTTAAATTTTACTTGAGTCCATTTGTAAGCACATGTCAATATGGAGCAAAGCAAAGACTGGTCCTCTCAGAGTGAGAAAAATGTGTGAGTAACGTGGCACAGGTTCCTGCTGAGAGCTTCTTTTTGAACAAACACATTACAAATATGGCCCAGTGTGTCGATCTAGTACAAAACAGGGTTAATAATTATATTACATTAACATGTGTTTGTCTTGAATCTGCATATATATTAAATTTGCCACTGGACATTAAGCAGCAATTCCATCATGATCATTGTCTTGCTAATGTTTGATTGATCATTGATGTCATTTTCATTTCTTTGTGAACAAATTTTTTTGTGTCACTATATCATGTTAACATGGTTAAATTGGTATTTCATTATTAAACACTTACAAAGTAAATATGTTAAACCGTTGTTTTTTTCACAGTTTCAGGTACAACCAACAAAGAGGTGAAGCCTGATTTCCCAGGGCCACAGACATAAAACAGACTAAAAAAAATTTAAAACGAGGTGTGACCAAGAACGTGAAAAGAAAAAGAGAGGCAACCAGTTTAAGGGTTAAAGCTTTGCGGAGCTCCAAGAGTAGAATCATAAACAAGATACAGGTGTTTGAACCAGTGGAGGGACTATTTCAATGAACAGATTTTCGAAAATGTCCATATGGAAAATGAGTACAGCATACCAGCACACCACTCCTTGAAGAATTAGAAAATGGAAATTTTTAAGAAGAGCAAAAAATGGGCGTATTTTACAATGTTATAGCTGATTTTATCAAAAAGTATGGTTATAGGATGGTCGACATACCAGATAGGTTTAATGTGAATCCTCAGTATGTCTAGAAATTAGGGACAGTTATTGTAGATTGTAACTGGTATGAACAGTTATTAGAAATAACTTGATAAAGCAAAAGAAGGTGACATGAATCGGTTGGAAAACATTGATCTTAAATGCGAATACCGGTATTTACTTTCAGCACTGCAAAGTATGATAGTAAACAAGGGATCTTTTGTTATTATTTATGGCGGAAAATGACGAAATGTTGAAAGTGACTTGGTACAGGAACATTCCGTATGCAACCAAAAGAGGTTTAATTGCGTTGCAAATTTTGAAAAATTTGTTTCAGACTTTCAAACAGAGCATGAAAGCCATGAAAAGGAGAAAATTCCGATTTAAGCAAGAAACTAGCAAATTTCTTACTAACGTATCACAAGACACCAGCTGCTAAGTTGCGTATTGGAAGATAGTTTCGTATGTTTTCCTTTGTCATTAAACATCTATCACAAATTAAGAACATCAATCTACTTTAATTTAATGTATTCGTCATACTATTTTTTTCCACCTGTCTTTCCGCTCATAAAAAGATAGTGTCACCCCCACCTTTAGCAGGTGCCTTAAACATATGCTTAATTAGGGCGATCGAATTAAAGGACGTAACCTGGGTCATTCAGAGTCTTTTTCAGTTTAAAAAATAAGTCGAAAAAATAGTTTGGTATTAGACTAAAATGTTTTTTCTATAATCAAATCCTGTTTTCTTATTTTATTTAAAAAAACATATCATATATAAAAAAAAAACTTATTAAATATAAATTGTAAAACAAACATTTCTCTTGTCCTTTCGCTATTACCCGTGGCCGGCGCGAAACTGACCTCGCTTGAAACCAAGTTTGCAGAAACAGAAAAGATGGCCAGTTTCACACTCAGAGTCTTGCGTTGTGCTGTTGTAATGACATGCATTGGTCTTGCTAGGCAAACGAATTGCCCAAGAGGTTCCTTGACTTGTATGAGGCTCTCCCGCACAGTGGGAGAGGAGTGAGCTGCGTGGAAATTCATCCCAATCACTCATGTGACCTGCACTTCAATGTTCACCAGGCTCCGAGTAGAGCAGGGCCATGGGATAACAACATCAGGGTGCCAAATCAGAGGTAAGACTTATTATGAATCTTTGTTCGAATATGTATTATCTTTTTATTCTTTAATCATTTCTGGAGCTCTTAACAAAATTTACATGGCGATTATTATGTTTACCATACGAATTTCGTGTTTACATGTGTAGTGGAATTCTTTAAATTCAATACGAAAGATTTTCTGACTTCGTCGTTTAGGAATTCCGGGTAAAAGATTCCGAAACAAAATAACAGAGACGTACAGTAAATCAGTAAAGTATTTCGGGGACATGTTAATAAGTGGGGATATATTCGAAGAAAAATTTAAAACCATATTTCATTCGACAATGTGCAGATGAAATTTAATTATGTGGATATAATGACAGATGCCCGACATGCATATCGTTAATTCAGATATCACTGACCTTGGTAAAAAAAACTCACAAATTACTCAGTTGCCAACAGTTTACTTAAAGACTTGAAATGAGCTCACTAAAACATGAAATGTTTGTAGATTTAGAATGAAAGACTAATTGTGCGTTGTCATAGCCATGACAGGCACTTGTCAAAACAAAGCCAATGTCAAATATAAGTGTCATGCCGAGAAAGAAGTGAGGAAAGTTTCAACAAAAGTTGTGAAAGGCAATCTCAAAATACCATGGAGTTACACGGCATGGATAGTTGCCAGATTTTTTAAAAATATAAGCACAGTGCTTGAATTGATTGACAAAAATAAAATACTAATTCCAAACATTGTGCATATTTTAGATGACTTCATAATAGTTGACAAAACTGAAGACTGATGTAAGAAAATTTGATAATTTCCTTGCAAAATAGAGTTACTTGGGGACGTAATAAAAGAGTCACCATTACTCGATAATCACAACGTTGAATGCAAACTTTCACAATTAGCAGTGTCAGAAACAAAACATTGATTGATTGATTGTTATTTGGTTAACGTCCAGTTGCAAATATTTCATGCATATTCAGGACGAGAACAAATTAATAAATACAATAGGTAGGTTCTGTAATAGAGGCGTCTGGGATTGAGGTCGGAGAAATTTAGACTGCCACGGGAAATGAGGGTATATTGGATAGGGACAGAAATTTAGCTGTGTGGCTGCAAACTTGTACATCCCGCACAGCCAAACGGACGCCCCACTTTGACGAGGGTTTTACCGCCGGTCGGAGGAAGACCAATGGTGACCATACTTCTATTCCCCAGTCACCCTTGGGGTGAAAATAAATTTACTTTTACCTATTATCTTGGGATGTAAAATCTAGGTGGCGCCAGTCATCTGTAATTACTTCCATTTAACCTAGAATGTAAACGTCACACAAATGTATGTATGTATGTTCTTTTTCTTCCTCCTTAAGTAGGAGCACCACCATGGGTTATGGTGTAAAAAGGAAGACATTTAACACACTGTATCGGTACAGATTTAATGTGAGCATTTGCCTATCCAGTTTCCCAGCCTGGCCGTGACGGGTCTTACTACCAGAAAGTTAACCTTCCCCAAAACAATAAGAACAGTAATAAAGCATACGAACACACCCACTCACCTAATTCGCTCATCCTCAAAAATATAAAAAAATGCATAATATAAAAAAGACATTGTATACAAAATAAAGGATAAGGTCACCCCGGATGCCACACAAATGCCTAGACAACGAACGGGAAACCGGAGAGGACATACTTGGAATCCAAACCGATACTGCTAAATGCCCAGCTGTATTCCTGGTAGAGGAAATCCGAAAATCCTATGATAAAGGATCTCGGAAAGAAACTACCGATCCATTAGGGGAACAGCTAAAACCCTCAGACATCAAATAGATTGGTCTGATGGTTTCCCACATTGAAACAACTAATGGATCCCATCTGACTACATGTCTCAAACAAACCTGAAAATATCTGCAGAAACCTTCAACAAAAAAAAAAAATAATCCAAATCATAAAATATACGATGTAAGGATAGTAATATTAAATATAGATATAAAATAATTTTGTCGTTTAAAGTATTTTCAAAATTATAAAGGAAGATTCTAGGAACATAGAACAGATCTATGATAATTCAGGATTTTAGGAATTTCTCTGTGAATTTACACTCTGAGGAAGGAGTCACACAAGGTTGACATATTCGTTGGAATACGACTTAATACTTGTGAGTTTGCATGTCCCTTTGATATTTTTCGCCTCCTTTTTAAAAACGATTAACAAATTTGTCAAAAAATAATCAGGTAAACCAGCATTCTGAAATAAGTCGTTACCAAGCACTCTCTAGCCAAACTAAGATTTTCTTTGAAGATTTATTAATCTTTTTGAATGATTCATTATGATCAACATTCTGGGAAATACCGCTTCAATCATCTTTAAGATTCAGTTATTTGATACAGAGACAAAAAACCAATAATGCATTTCTCCTATTGCAGGTGCCAAAAATGTATATATGCTGTTATTGGTATTTTGTACTGACAACGGTAAGCCAAATTGCAAAAACAAACAAATTTCAGTGTTTTCCTTTTTCTTTGATTACCTTATTCGTATTTGGCATAATTTTGTTTGAATTTTAATCCTTAATACTATACAACTTTCTACTTTTAAGTTGGTCTTTCAAGTAGTTTGAATAACAATAGACGAGTGCGTCTGACACAAAAGAAAAAAACAATACCATGTAATGTTCAGAACCTTATGTTAAAAGTTGTTGAATCATCATACTGCATTCGATAGTATATATCAGAGAGTTATATTATTTCTCTTTTTCAGGCAACACAGGTAGTTTTTAACAGCAGAAAGTCGAACAACACACCCTGCATGATGATATAATGAAACGAAAACAAGGCCATCAGCAGTATATATGTGTCAGGAGATCGTGTGGACATCGAGCTGAGAAAAAGACATGAAGATGGCTTTTGAAATATTAATTATGATTTACTATACTTTTGATTTGTCATACCCTAAACATCACCAACTGTTGTTTTTTTTTTTTTGGCAAATTGCACTCTTCAGACACCTTTTCACAGGGGAAGCTAACTTCAAGAGTTCGATAATGATACGGATGAAATAAGGGATTTTGGGTTTTGCTGCAAACAGCTATTAAAAAGTAACATACAAAAAAAAACAACATACGCCAAATATCAATCAAGACGGGACGTCCTTATCAAATGACAAAATCAAAAGCTCAAACACTCCAAACTAATGGAAAACAACTCAACCTGACTTTGTACAGACATTTCTTCAAGTAGAAAATGTTATAGCTGGCTAAACCTCCACATTTGCGTTTTTCTTTTGAACTTTAAACATTGGCACTCATATCCCATCTTCTTATTTATATTTAACATAAACGTGTACGGTGAAAGATTCTTTTTAATGTTAAAATAATATATAGATATAAGAAGATGTGGTATGAGTGCCAATGAGACAACTCTCCATCCAAGTCAAAATTTATAAATGTAAACCATTATAGGTCAAAGTACGGTCTTCAACACGGAGCCTAGGCTTACACCGAACAGTAAGCTATAAAGGGCCCCAAAAATTATATGTATTCTTCATTTTTTTTTCAGATACGCTTACAAACTGTCGATTGCAATGATAATGAGTCATATGTTTACTTCTATCTTGTTTGTGTTGATGTGGCATACAAGTAATGGTAAGTTAAGAGGCCAAACAAGAATGTATTGATAGTTTCATACATAAATAGTAGTATACCGCTGTTTAATAGTCATCAATCAATTAAGCGAAAACAAATCCGGGTCACATGTTATAGTAGTTAAACAAAACATGATGAAGAATCTTGTCTTGGGGAGGGATAAATCCTACGTTGTAAAGAATCACTCTGATTCAAACAAAAATTCTCTGAAACTGACATTATTAAGATTTGTCAAGTTTGGAGGACGTGTTTTTCAACAGATGTCGGCATTGCAATGGAAACCAAGTATGCCCCTTTCCTTGCCGACTTATTTTTATTATTATTATTAGGCTGACTTCATTCAGGAAGATAAGAAGTTAGCAATATCCTTTAACTTTACTTTCCGCTATATAGATGATGTTCTCTCACTAAATAATTCAAAATTTTGTGACTTTGTTGAACACATCTATTCAATCGAACTAGAGATAAAGGATACAACAGATACAGTTAGGTCTGCCTCATATCTTGACTTACATCTATAAATCGACAAAGAGGGTCGGTTGAAAACATAATCTTTCCGACAAAAGAGATGATTTCAGCTTCCCAATTGTGAATCTACCATTTTTATGTAGCAACATTCCAGCAGCACCTGCATACGGAGTATATATCTCCCAACTGATACGATATCCCCGGGCTTGTATTTTCTATCATGATTTCCTCGACGGAAATAATCTTCTAGTCGGTCTCATATATTAGTGTTGAAGTAGTTGGCACGAAAAAATATATTTCGAGCTCAAATTATCTGCTAAATAGTTGTAACCGGGAATGTCACTTGCATTAACTAAACCCGATTAATAAGAAAAAACATCCTACTCCTACAGTTAAGAACGGATTATTTATACAAAGCCAAATCTTATTTCATGAAAAGTATGACAAATTTAGTTCCCTTTCCAAACTCGTTCAGGGAATTTGTTACTGGACAATAAACCCAGAACGAGTTTAAACAGAGGAATAAATCTTAATAAAAGAAATTTAGATTGAATAATTGTTTTAAACATACATAGCCTATCATTGGTCAAAACATGTTAATTATTTAAAATATTATTTTGAAAATAGAAACAAAAGTTAAACACACACATTTATATAAATAATTGGAATTAAAACGAAATGATATCAATATAAAACAAAATATTCACCGCTATATTAGATTCAGATTAACTGCTAGCTTCAAAGTAAATCATAAATGGTGTTTCACCGATTTTTTTTATTACTATAGATCAATGCAATTAAAGTATATTGTAATATATCTAGTGATATGAAAATACGAAAGAATTATTCATCATCAAAATTTTTAAACAAAGAATAAAACTGAAATTTTATTGAACAAAATTTTAATAAAACCCGAAAATATACAAGGAAAAAATAACAATATTTTAAGATCTATTTTGTTAATATATTTTTGGCGCAAAAGATATCGCCCGTAACATCACTAATCACTCAAAATTATTAATGATCAAACAACTTATCAATTAACATGATTGTTGGTTTTACAAAAATTTCCGAAAATTTGTTAAAAATTGACTATTAAGGGCATTAGAGGGAAACTTCGCAAAAAAATGAAAATTTTATATTATGTTTATTTGATATAAATAATCATATATTCATTAAAATTAATGTTTAATTCTCCTAGATAAGTGATTAAAATAAAAATTAAAATCCCACTATCACTTCTCGACTTATCGCCATTTTGACGGCATCTCCGATACAAATTGTCACGTGATGAGTATATTTGAATAAAATATCTGAATACCACAAAACCAAAAAACAAGCATGGCATATCGTACATTCAGTGTCAAAATGACTTGTCAAGCGTACGGATGTTCAACTCGGAGTTCACATGGCATAAGCTTACACACTTTCCCGGATCCTGCAAAAAAGAAAGAGTTGTACAAGACGTGGCTGATTAACCTAAACCCAACACCAACCAGCTTCACTCACAACAAGTTCAAGAAGGTGTGTGCAGACCATTTTGAAGCATCTTGCTTCGATGGAAATTTGATGGTAATTATGATTTTTTTCTCATGAATGTTTTTATTGCTATCTCGTTCCAAACCTGGTTGAATGGAAATTAACAGATTAATATAGTTCAGTATTTCTGCATTCATGCATGAGTAACCGATTTCTTGTTTACATGTAGAAGTTTGGTAAACGGATAAAAGTCACAGACAAAAAGTCACTAAAAATTTGTTGATAATTATTTGAATATGCAAGAGAAAAATCTTGAAATATTATCTTTTTATTACATATATTCATTTTTAAGTTTAGGAAATTGATTATAAGCCTTAAAAATAAAAAGTTATTTGATTTTAATCATGCAAAGGATATATATTTCTTGGCACAATGAAGCCATTTAAGGTACCTAGCCATTTTGACTTTATAACAATTATTTGATTATTATTGATATTTATTGAATAAATTTCTGTTACAAACTTGCTTCAAAAATAATATTTCAAGAACAAACCAAAAAACAAATATTTTAATTTACGTTTTCTCGTTCAAAGAAAAAAAAACTCGAAACTGAATTATGACGTTTTGTCCTGTGACTTTCTGTCCTAAATTCACAAGTTCAATGAAGTATTTTTTTTTTTGTTTTTAGGTGCAAAAAACTTATGTACACATATATAATTATGTGAAACATTTAAATGTTCATTTGTTTAATATAACAATGGTTTAAAAATAAGGCTTTATTTACATGTAGTATAATTACAGATGCTGTTTACCTCCCCCCTTTTTATATTGTGCTATATAAAAGGATCAAGAGGTGAGGGGTAGGTGGGAGCGTCAGTCAACCCGGATTCGTGGGGAAACTTAATAGGTCTTACCGCCCCTTGTTATGCTTAGCTGTCTACTAGGTCAACCCAGTTGCGTAGTCCTAGAAAATGGTAATTTAACAAGTTAAGGCTAAGCAGTTTCGTGATAGAAAATGTCGACCGGTTGGCTAGCGAAATTTGTAATGATTTATGGTCAATCAGAAACAAAACAAAAATGCCATTATATTAACTGTTTGAAAAACAAAAATTTTGACACCCCCGTTACAACAATGAGATGCACATTGTAACATGAAACAAAAAAGGTGCCCAACCATACGACTTCTTCAGCAGCAGTTTTAAAAACCATAAACAACGCCACTTTCACACTGTATGAAACAGAACTACATGACTTCCTCAAACATCAGAACCTAGTGTCACTATTCAAAGCCCATGGTTTTCAGGAAGATGTCAAGTAAGACGTTGAATACTTTATCATTCAACATGACAACAAGAACACAATCAAAATCTCAAGAAATTGTTAGCCTCGAAACCTAATTTCACCTTTGCAATGAAGACTATTTCATATCATTGATAAAAAATCTGAATAAGTACATAACCAATAGCATAATTTTTGACGACTTTCAAATAAAAGAGATATTTCATGAACAAATTTTTACAGTAACCAAAACTTACAATGAAATACTCCATTTCATTTTTTCATCATATGGTACGACAATAACTGACAGTTCCAATATATATTTTTAACAGAAAATGTGTGTTCCACATTTTCATTATAATCAGCGTTAAAACTACACCAATACCAATACTATGACTAAAGTGTTTATATTATACTTATAAAAAATATCTAACATGAAACTATGACTTCTATATTGTAATGTTCTAAATCAAATAAAAATAATATTTTATTAAATGAAAACTGATTCTTATAAACGGTTACTTCTTTAAACAAATGAGAATTGTGTATATAATACAGATTTATTCAAAAGACACTTTACCCCTTTCCGTACCCCGTTGCTTTTTATCTACACTTAATTATTTTAAAACGTGCGAACTATTTTTAAATGCACATTGTTTACGTTGCAAGCATCGCCATTCTTTGTTGTTAATATTATTAACAATTAATCAACTAATTTATCTACAATCAAGCGAGTTCTGATTAAATTTGATTTAAAAGTGATATTTCTTATCAATTAGGATTTATCTTGACATTAATGTGTTGCAGACTTCTTATACGTTCAGGTATTTCACATCCAATCTTTTATGGTAATATTCTTTATAAAGCACTAAAATGTCAGTATTCACCTCAGAAGCTAACAAAACCTTTAAATAGACTTATTAAGAAGGGATATAGTTACGATACTGTTGTCAGGTCATTAAAGATTGCATATTTTGGCTTTAATATTGATTCACTTATAGGGTCTTTGCATCGGAACTAAACACATTTATTTAAAACCAGTTGTTGGCATGACACGGGTTATGCTCTTCTCATATATTTTATGATGGTATGATACTAAACCCTAACGGGAGGGATTGTGCCTGATATTCATATGATGAAGACATAATCTTTCAATCAGTTTAATTGAGGTCTGGAGCTGGCATTACAGTTAACTGCTAGTAGTCTGTTGTTATTTATGTATTATTGTCATTTTGTTTATTTTCTTTGTTACATCTTCTGACATCGGACTCGGACTTCTCTTTAACTGACTTTTAATGTGTGTATTGTTATGCGTTTACTTTTCTACATTGGCTAGAGGTATAGGGGAGGTTGAGATCTCATAAACATGTTTAACCCCGCCGCATTTTGCGCCTGTCCCAAGTCAGGAGCCTCTGGCCTTTGTTAGTCTTGTATTATTTTTACTTTTAGTTTCTTGTGTATAATTTGAGTTTAGTATGACGTCCATTATCACTGAACTAGTATATATATTTGTTTAGGGGCCAGCTTAAGGACGCCTCCGGGTGCGGGAATTTCTCGCTGTATTGAAGACCTATTGGTGACCTTCTGTTGTTGTCTGTTCTGTGGTCGGGTTGTTGTCTCTTTGACACATTCCCCATTTCCATTCTCAATTTTATTATATTCAAACAGTTTAACACTCATTTTTCATGAACTATTGATGAACTTTCGAAACCAGAGGTTTTTTTTTATATGTTACAGAGGATAAATGTATACACATATCTATCCTTCGTTCGCAAGAACATTAGCTAGAACAATATGAGTGGTAGAAAACGGCCACGTCGGCAAAACAATCGAAACAACAGAAATTGGCCAAAAGAAACATATCTAGTAAACTAAAAGAGATGGATATCGGGGCCAATTCTACGTGGAAGGTAGAGAAGCTGCGTCAATTGTATTTTGCTAATAAACCAAATCTATTATAATTCCTAATACATCCAATCAGGCTCGCATGCCTCCACCTTTTAATGAGTCGCAAAACCTTACAGATAGAGCTGATACAGAAGTAGATTTATTTTACTCGTCTACGTTACCTGTTATAACTGACACGCGTTTTCATACGCCTGATAACGCACACAATGTAATCAATGAGGTACTCTTTGGGAATCTGCCGCAGCTTTTACATCAGCTACAGAAACGCAATCCAATATTGATAAACTAAAGTTAAATTAATCAAACTCAGAAAATGTAACCGAATGAAAGCAACCACGCGTACAACAGAAACTGTCATTATATGTTCCAATAATCAGTTTAATTGATGTGTTTCCTCTCTACAGGATAAAGTTATAGACTTAACTGAAGAAATGGATGTGGAAGATTATCCACATGTAGGCACGAAACTACTATAAACTACCAAAATAAACAGAGTTTCACGAAATGCAATTACTTTAGTGATAAATTGATTGATTGATTGTTGGTTGCTTAACGTCCAGTGGCAAATATTTCATGCATGTTCAGGACGAGAACAAATTAACAATAAATACAATAGGTAGGTTCTGTAATTGAGGCCGGAGAAATTTAGACTGCCACAGGAAATGAGGGTATTTTGGATAGGGACAGAAATTTAGCCTTGCAACAGGTCACCTACGGACCCCTCAAAGAGTTGTTGCAAGGGTTCTTAACGTGCAAAGAGCGTGACACTCTCTTCACACGAGGCATCGGATTTAACGTCCCCATTCTGACCGGACGTGGCTGCAAATTTGTACATCCCGCACAGCCAAACGGACGCCCCACTTTAGCAAGGGTTTTACTGCCGGTCGGAGGAAGACCAATGGTGACCATACTTCTATTCCCCAGTCACCCTTGGGGGGCTTTAGTGATAAAAGAAACGAAGTCAGTTGGTACGCATAATTGCTGTTGTAGACGAGAATCGGGTTTTCAGCACAAGACATGTCACATATATTGTACATTGGTTTTTGATCATTTATTTTATAAGATGAAACAAAATTTTATATACAATTCTAATATATTTTTTGAGTGGCCATGACAGCTCAACCTTCATTCAGTGGGACGAAGAGAAGCATGATACTATTTGACGACGTCAAGTTCAGTGTTGGTATCAATAATCTGTCAGCATATAAAAGTACTAGGAAGTTTGTGGTTCAGAAGGCGGGTCCTTACAGAATATCAATTTCAATCCGCTCCAGAACCAATGGTGCTCACTTGTACATAAACCTGAATGGTAACAAGATATCAACGAGAGAGATTGCTATCCCAGTAATCTTCCTGAGAGAGATTGCTATCCCAGTAATCTTCCTTCTGACGTGACTACAAAAACCTAAGATTGAAATAGATAACTTTTCAAAACATGTCATTTGTAGACAATATTAGGCTCTCTATAAATATGAGGACTGCTTAAGAATTCATTGATTGATTGATTGATTGTTGGTTGCTTAACGTCCAGTGGCAAATATTTCATGCATATTCAGGACGAGAACAAGTTCACAATAAATACAATAGGTAGGTTCTGTAATAGATTAAGGGATTAAGGTCGGAGAAATTTAGACTGCCACGGAAATGAGGGTATATTGGATAGGGATAGAAATTTAGCCTTGCAACAGGTCACCTACGGACCCCTCAAAGAGTTGTTGCAGGGTTCTTAACGTGCAAAGAGCGTGGCACTCTCTTTACACGAGGCATCGGATTTAACGTCCCCATTCTGACCGGACGTGGCTGCAAATTTGTACATCCCGCACAGCCAAACGGACGCCCCACTTTGACGAGGGTTTTACCGCCGGTCGGAGGAAGACCAATGGTGACCATACTTCTATTCCCCAGTCACCCTTGGGGAGAAGAATTCATTGAAGACGAAATGCAATCGGCGACATGTCTTAACATAGCATTTCCAAATCTTACTCAGACGAAGACCACGTGGAGAACTTCTTAAAGACCAGGGCTGACCTAGATAGAAATCCGGTTGGAGAGCAATTAAGCCAATAAGGAAATGGGAGGGTCCTAACTATCTTATCAATTATTTATAGAAGTCAGCATGGTTAAACAGAAAACAAACACATGTGGAGTTTACCTTTGTGTAGATATTTATAATCAAGTCTAAAATAAATAACTAAGAAATAACAAGATTATGATGATCAGAAATATTTGCAACAAAAAATGTGTCTTTAGCAAGAATGTAATCTTGAGGATCTTTATAAATAGTTGATTTTTTTTATAGCAGACTCTTAACATTTTTCTGACTTTTCCTTTTGTAATTACAGTCCTAGATGGCTCATAGTTTGAATCAACTCTGCACCTTGATGAATGATGATAATTTACATGGTTATCAAAGTAGTGTTTAATAATGTTATCCGAACTTTCCTTAAGTTTTAGAGAATTTTGCTCACAGTTACGGACAGCCCAGTTAATGTGTGTTGCTATGGGTTCAACTTTATCTTCCAGCTGTACACTCCAACTTATACTCTCTGAACGTTTGGTACCTTTTGAAATCTTGGTAACAGCCTTGACAGCATGCCATAAGTCATTCTGATTGACCTTAAATTGGGTGTCCCTCACAAATTTATTTACAGCCAAATTTCTATCATGTGCATGAATTTTAATGGACATATATTTATTCTCCAAATTTTCATAGATTATTTGTGTTCCCAGTCTTTCATGTCGTTGAGCAACGTTGTCCTGTGACTTTGTAACATGTTCACAGTCCATCACTTTGCGAGTTTTCTTCTCCTAATGCTACAACTGTAGTATCTTTTGCAATTTTCCTCTAACCGTGACTAGGATCTGTCATGATGTTGATTTGATTGATTGATTGTTGGTTGCTTAACGTCCAGTGGCAAATATTTCATGCATATTCAGGACGAGAACAAATGAACAATAAATACAATAGGTAGGTTCTGTAACAGAGGCGTCTGGGATTAAGGTCGGACAAATTTACACGAGGCATCTGATTTAACGTCCCCATTCTGACCGGACGTGGCTGCAAATTTGTACATCCCGCACAGCCAAACGGACGCCCCACTTAGGCGAGGGTTTTACCGCCGGTCGGAGGAAGACCAATGGTGACCATACTTCTATTCCCCAGTGACCCTTGGGGGGGGGGGGGGTGTCATGATGTTGAAATTTCTTCATGTCATCATATGAAGACATTTCATCATTTATGACATTGTCAACTGATTGAACACTTTCATTTTCAGCATGTTCTTTATATTTTCTAAATAACTTTGATCTCTCTTTCGTGATGCAGACAATTCCTGCCCCATTTACAGACCTAGTGTTAGGTACTGGCAACAGTCCACTACTATAAAATGCATAACAAATCTTTTGATTGACCAAGAACTCATCATTTGAAAGGTACGATGATGACGACCATAAATAGGAATGTGCTTTTTCCTTGGTACAAATCATTCTTACAGATGCTAGAAGTCCTTTCATAGTTCTTTTCAATACAAATACTGGTGTATACTTCAAAGAGTTGTCCATATGTATCCTAAGATTTTTCTTCAGTAACAAACAGTCCTTGGTCTACATCCTGGCGTCTTGTTTGGGAATAGGTGGATGGAAAAGAATGAAGTTCTTTCGAATTGTCACTTCCAAGTTGTTGTCTAATCCAAAAGTCTAAAGTTCCTCTTTAATTAATTGTTTTTCAGTAGCCATGACCATGAAAGAAATTGAAGGAATGAGCAGAAATGGGATATGAAATAATCAGGAGATTATGTTTCATGATATACAGTTACAACTTATAAAAATGTGTCTCAAGGGTTCATGATTTTTAAATAAATAAAAAAAATCTGTGATTTGTTGTCAAAAAATAGTATTTCATTTCTTGCTGAATAACATGTTATCCCCTAATTGCCTCTGGAATTGACATGCAATCCCCTAAGTGCCTCTGGACTTGTTTACATCTAATGTACAAATTTAATGAGGTCACCTGCAGAGTCAGCAACTTTCTGTACACATAACCTGGTGATAAAATCCAGAAAATGATTGTGACTGGATAACATTCAATATTATGACTGTAATTACTTCTTTTGGCAAATTAGCTGCATATTTATTTGGTCCATTGAATTATGAAAGAAATATAAAATGGATATGAGGATTACAAAAGAATAAAATAATTTTAGCACAACAGGTACGGTGTCTGTTGTTATTTTCCATGGAATCATGGCTGCATGGCGACATTTACTTCCTGTGTAAGCAAAAACAATGTTTATATCCGCCCAGCTATCAATCAAAGTATATTTCAAATGAAAAGTACCTCTGCTTCATGATTTGTTTTAGGAATATAACAAAATAGAATTAGTTAATAATTTTTATTTTTCCTGCAACATATATAGTTCAGTTCTAGGTTCTGTGACAAATTTTTTTCTTCTTTAAAAATAACTCTTTGAACAAGGTAATTATAAAAACACTAAAACATATGTCCCTGAAATGAATGTGGCAAATACATTTGATTTTACCACTATTTTCATTCATTGGCTGCTTTTTATAATCTTTCTCTGGCTTTTAATGTTGTGAAATTATCGGACGGACCAAAATGTTTGTATCCGTTTAAAAGTTACTGTTATAAATCGATTGAGCAATCTTTGGGACAACTATTTAGAGTACCTAATTTTCAACGTAAATGTGAAAAATAGAGGGAACGAAGACATAAGACGGGAATTATGACATATCTTCATTAAGAAAATTTGGAAAGAATTTCATATATCTGACAAAAACAATTTTCTTAAAAGCGAAAACAAATACGGTTTAATATTAAACCTTGATTGGTTTCAGTCCTATGAACATGTCAGGCAGGTACTTTTGTGTTTGACTAAAAAATGTTATTTTTTGGGAATCATTCCGGATATAGGCGGTAAAACCACCAGGTCAGTCTTTTGTAGCTCCCCTGTTAGACGAATTAAAATTGAATGGGAAAGAGGCTTCGAACTTTTTTCATATAAAAGTACAGACATCAAATCTCACCTACAAATTAGCACCCATGTAAGTTGCCATGTTCCAGCAACAATAAAATGTTGCGGCTTCCTCTGACATACTGCAAAAACTTGGTTGCTCTAAATGCACAAAGATTTTTTTCGGAGGGTTTTGGAGCAAGAAACTATTTGGATTTGATACAGAAAACTGGACAGCAAGGGACGTACAATAACATAGATGGAATATGTTACAAATTCAGGCGACAAGAACCAAGACCCGAGAGGGAAAGACTAGCAAGTTTATATGGAATACGTATCTCTACATCGTGCGATCTGGATTATGTTGACCCAATACGAATGTCAACCATAGATCCCATGCACAATTTTTATCACGGTACAGCTGACTTGATGATCAAAGTATGGTTAAAATTGGATAATATAAATGCTAGGAAATTCAGGAGAAAGTTGATTCAGTTGGAAGTTCGGAGGAAGTAAGGACCTTATTTACAGAAAGAAAAGTGCTGAGACGAAAATAAGAATAGGGAAATCGAAAATTGAAGACACAAATTTTACGGACGCCATCACGAGTTGGTTGATTGATTGATTGTTGGTTGCTTAACGTCCAGTGGCAAATATTTCATGCATATTCAGGACGAGAACAAGTTCACAATAAATACAATAGGTAGGTTCTGTAATAGATTAAGGGATTAAGGTCGGAGAAATTTAGACTGCCACGGGAAATGAGGGTATATTGGATAGGGACAGAAATTTAGCCTTGCAACACGTCACCTACGGACCCCTCAAAGAGTTGTTGCAAGGGTTCTTAACATGCAAAGAGCGTGGCACCCTCTTTACACACGAGGCATCGGATTTAACGTCCCCATTCTGACCGGATGTGGCTTCAAATTTGAACATCCCGCACAGCCAAACGGACGCCCCACTTTGTCAAGGGTTTTACTGCCGGTCGGAGGAAGACCAATGGTGACCATACTTCTATTCCCCAGTCACCCTTGGGGGCGAGTTGGTTGACCGTTATGGAATAATCGTTTCACAGATGATATCGGATATGTTCCGTATGTCGTTACTACAATCCCCTTCCCAATTCACGAATGTGACCTACCGAATTAGACTATTTACCGGGTTTGAATTAACATGCGCAACACAACAGGATCTGCTTACCCTTCCGGAGCACCTGAGATCGCCCCCAGTTTATTGTGGGGTTAGTGTTGCTTAGTCTTTTTATATAGTAGTTTTTCTATGTTATGTCTTGTGTGCTATCGTTTGTCTTTTTCTGTTTCGGCCATGGCGTTGTCGGTTTATTTTCGATCTATGAGTTTGACTTCCCTCTGGTATCTTTCGCCCCTCTTTGGCAGAGGACAAGAGGATGTAGATCCTTATCCCAAAGATGGAATCTTGAACTTTTCTAATGTTTAATATTGTATATTACTACTTGTATACACCGTGTCTTTTGGCTTACTTTGTTGCTATGAACATCCGTGAATACCAAAAATTTGATGACACACTTCTGTTTCATTTGAATACGATTATTACCTAGATGCATCATACAGGCAATGAGAAATAAGATTGTCGTTCATAGTACAAAGTAAAATCACAAAAATACTGAACTCCAAGGAAAATTCAAAACGGGAAGTCCCTAATCAAATGGCAAAATCAAATGATAAAACACAACAAAGGAATGGATAACAACTGTCATATTCCCGACTTGGTAAAAAGTAAAATCACAAAAATACTGAACTCCGAGGAAAATTCAAAAAGGAAAGTCCTCAATCAAATGGCAAAATCAAAAGTTCAAACACATCAAACGAATGGATAACAACTGTCATATTCCTGACTTGGTACAGGCATTTTCTTATGTAGAAAATGGTGGATTGAACCTGGTTTTATGGCTAGCCAAACCTCTCACTTGTATGACAGTCGCATCAAATTCCGTTATATTTGACAACGATGCGTGAACAAAACAAACAGACACAATTCGTAAAAATGTCAAAAATAGGGTTACAGCAGTCAACATTGTGTTATCATCTTAATCACTATAAAAACAAACAAATTTTAGGAAGAAGCATACATCAAATTTAACATCCTCATTATGCTTGTATCATACGATTTTATAAATCTATGTAAAATCCACCTATAAAGGATGGAAAGTTTTAAGTACTGGCGTAAAACCGCGCGTTTGAAATTCGCACAGGTAGACATAAAATAATTTTGTCGTTCAAAGTATAAAGAGATACATAAATACAGAGTCACGTAAAATGGACATCACAAAAAACAGACTCAGCAGTAAAAGCAATATCAATAAATAAAATAATAGTGTGGTTCAAATTATGACGGGATACACAAGCACAGAGCCACGCCAAATGAATATCACAAAAAACAGACCCAACAGTAAAAGTGATATAAATAAATAAAATAATTTTGTCGTTCAAAGTATGACAAAATACATATGCACAGAGTCACGTAAAATAGATATCACAAAAGGCATTTTCAAATGTAGAAAATGGTGAATTGAACCTGGTTTTATAGCGCTAAACCTCTCACTTGTATGACAGTCGCATCAAATTCCATTATATTTATAACGATGCGTGACCAAAGCAGACATAATAGGTAAAATTGTCAAAATAGGGATACAGCAATCATCACAGTGTCACAATCTTAATCAGAACAAAAAACAAACAAATATTTAACAAAGAATCACTATAAAAGGAAAACATTTAACAACCACATGCATTGATTACTAATATATGTAATTAAAATGAACTCAATTATTTGAAATCCTGTTACTGCATGGCAAGGTTCACATCAACTCTAGTTTTTGATGTTAGAATGTTACGTCACACAGGAAGAGATATAAAATAATTTTGTCGTTCAAAGTATTTTCAATATTATAATAGGTGTAACACCACTAATTCAGGCAGGCCAGAAAGCACATACCAGAAAGTAGTACATATCTAACACAAAATAGTTCTTACGCATGGGTGTAACTTTCCAAATATGAAGAATATTTAGGTAATTTTGGTATGAAATGAAAGCTGAATGACTGGTACTCATTGTAGAACACTTTTTGACTTATAATTTTGATTAAAAAAAATTTCATGAAATTTTAAAAGAGGGTACATTTGCCTGTTTGTCAGATCTGAAGTACCTGTTTTGGTACATCCGAAGTTCCGGGAACCAGTTCTTTCTTATATGCCATTAAAGGTATGTTGATTTTTTCAGTACAAGGCACCATAAAGTGTTGCTTTGACATGCAATGATTGTCACTTTATTTGAACTTAAAACAAAAGAGCTGTGCCTGCTTGAAATTGAGGAATTTAACATAGAAAGCAATGGGGCCATGAATTAGTGGTGTACTTCCTATTACAGAGAATCATCAGAAATTCAATTTTTAGAAGTTTTACCTATTCAAATGAAAATTGGTCATATTTGATGTCAGTAATAATTTTTAATCAACTTTTTTTGATGAACAATTCTGTTTATGGGAAATTTCAGCTCTTAAATTGACACAATAAGGTATATTAGCCTTTTATGGTCATACAGCATGCATGCAGTTAAGACTCGACTCCAAGTTCCTATTTTTGCATTTTTGGGGATTGAAATCAATAAAACATGTATACTAAGACTTGTTTATGGTAAAAAAAATAGCTCTTGGTCAAATAATCCTCTAATTTTTCAAGCTTTATTGATTTTCTTATGGTAGTCTTTTCAATCTAGTCAATTGGTATATACTCATATAAAATTCCAAAATCTCACTGAACATGCAATTTTGAACCAGTTTAGCAAGTTATCCAGCTGAGGGATATATAAATTGCTCTTAATAATCTATGTTGTACCACAGAAGTATGATTTATACGAAAATGTCCCTTTCCAATCTGAAGAAAAAGGGGACAATATTCTCAATTAAATCTTAGGTTTGGACTAATATATTTTATTCAATGAACAACCCTTGATGAAATTTGACTATTGGTAAGCACATTGCTTTCCTAGTAGAAATTAACAAATAGAACCATGAAATTGAGAATAAAAAATTATAATGGCCATTAGTAATATCCTTATGCAGTTTTCTTTGCATAACCCATATGTTATTACCAGTCCAATTTAAGCTTAAAATCAGTAAAATAGTGTTTGGACTAAAGCTTTATATGCTTTTTATTGCTTGAAATAGATCATAGAATGAAATAAAGTAATGCTGAAGTCAATATAGCAAGTTTGGTTCTGTTATAGGTGTAACACCACTAATTCGGCAGGCCAGAAAGCACATACCAGAAAGTAGTACATATCTAACACAAAATAGTTCTTACGCATGGGTGTAACTTTCCAAATATGAAGAATATTTAGGTAATTTTGGTATGAAATGAAAGCTGAATGACTGGTACTCATTGTAGAACACTTTTTGACTTATAATTTTGATTAAAAAAAATTTCATGAAATTTTAAAAGAGGGTACATTTTGCCTGTTTGTCAGATCTGAAGTACCTGTTTTGGTACATCCGAAGTTCGGGAACCAGTTCTTTCTTATATGCCATTAAAGGTATGTTGATTTTTTCAGTACAAGGCACCATAAAGTGTTGCTTTGACATGCAATGATTGTCACTTTATTTGAACTTAAAACAAAAGAGCTGTGCCTGCTTGAAATTGAGGAATTTAACATAGAAAGCAATGGGGCCATGAATTAGTGGTGTACTTCCTATTACAGAGAATCATCAGAAATTCAATTTTAGAAGTTTTACCTATTCAAATGAAAATTGGTCATATTTGATGTCAGTAATAATTTTAATCAACTTTTTGATGAACAATTCTGTTTATGGAAATTTCAGCTCTTAAATTGACACAATAAGGTATATTAGCCTTTTATGGTCATACAGCATGCATGCAGTTAAGACTCGACTCAAGTTCCTATTTTTGCATTTTGGGGATTGAAATCAATAAAACATGTATACTAAGACTTGTTTATGGTAAAAAATAGCTCTTGGTCAAATAATCCTCTAATTTTTCAAGCTTTATTGATTTTCTTATGGTAGTCTTTTTCAATCTAGTCAATTGGTATATACTCATATAAGAATTCCAAAATCTCACTGAACATGCAATTTTGAACCAGTTTAGCAAGTTATCCAGCTGAGGATATATAAATTGCTCTTAATAATCTATGTTGTACCACAGAAGTATGATTTATACCAAAAATGTCCCTTTTCCAATCTGAAGAAAAAAGGGGGGACAATATTCTCAATTAAATCTTAGGTTTGGACTAATATATTTTTATTCAATGAACAACCCTTGATGAAATTTGACTATTGGTAAGCACATTGCTTTCCTAGTAGAAATTAACAAATAGAACCATGAAATTGAGAATAAAAAAAAATTATAATGGCCATTAGTAATATCCTTATGCAGTTTTCTTTGCATAACCCATATGTTATTACCAGTCCAATTTAAGCTTAAAATCAGTAAAATAGTGTTTGGACTAAAGCTTTATATGCTTTTATTGCTTGAAATAGATCATAGAATGAAATAAAGTAATGCTGAAGTCAATATAGCAAGTTTGGTTCTGTTATAGGTGTAACACCACTAATTCGGGCAGGCCAGAAAGCACATACCAGAAAGTAGTACATATCTAACACAAAATAGTTCTTACGCATGGGTGTAACTTTCCAAATATGAAGAATATTTAGGTAATTTTGGTATGAAATGAAAGCTGAATGACTGGTACTCATTGTAGAACACTTTTTTGACTTATAATTTTGATTAATAAAAAAATTTCATGAAATTTTAAAAAGAGGGTACATTTTGCCTGTTTGTCAGATCTGAAGTACCTGTTTTGGTACATCCAAGTTCGGGAACCAGTTCTTTCTTATATGCCATTAAAGGTATGTTGATTTTTCAGTACAAGGCACCATAAAGTGTTGCTTTGACATGCAATGATTGTCACTTTATTTGAACTTAAAACAAAAGAGCTGTGCCTGCTTGAAATTGAGGAATTTAACATAGAAAGCAATGGGGCCATGAATTAGTGGTGTACTTCCTATTACAGAGAATCATCAGAAATTCAATTTTTAGAAGTTTTACCTATTCAAATGAAAATTGGTCATATTTGATGTCAGTAATAATTTTTAATCAACTTTTTTTGATGAACAATTCTGTTTATGGGAAATTTCAGCTCTTAAATTGACACAATAAGGTATATTAGCCTTTTATGGTCATACAGCATGCATGCAGTTAAGACTCGACTCCAAGTTCCTATTTTTGCATTTTTGGGGATTGAAATCAATAAAACATGTATACTAAGACTTGTTTATGGTAAAAAAAATAGCTCTTGGTCAAATAATCCTCTAATTTTTCAAGCTTTATTGATTTTCTTATGGTAGTCTTTTTCAATCTAGTCAATTGGTATATACTCATATAAGAATTCCAAAATCTCACTGAACATGCAATTTTGAACCAGTTTAGCAAGTTATCCAGCTGAGGGATATATAAATTGCTCTTAATAATCTATGTTGTACCACAGAAGTATGATTTATACGAAAATGTCCCTTTTCCAATCTGAAGAAAAAGGGGGACAATATTCTCAATTAAATCTTAGGTTTGGACTAATATATTTTATTCAATGAACAACCCTTGATGAAATTTGACTATTGGTAAGCACATTGCTTTCCTAGTAGAAATTAACAAATAGAACCATGAAATTGAGAATAAAAAAATTATAATGGCCATTAGTAATATCCTTATGCAGTTTTCTTTGCATAACCCATATGTTATTACCAGTCCAATTTAAGCTTAAAATCAGTAAAATAGTGTTTGGACTAAAGCTTTATATGCTTTTATTGCTTGAAATAGATCATAGAATGAAATAAAGTAATGCTGAAGTCAATATAGCAAGTTTGGTTCTGTTATAGGTGTAACACCACTAATTCGGGCAGGCCAGAAAGCACATACCAGAAAGTAGTACATATCTAACACAAAATAGTTCTTACGCATGGGTGTAACTTTCCAAATATGAAGAATATTT